>OY735214.1:55600337-56002837 GCA_963457665.1 Thysanoteuthis rhombus
GGAGATACTCACCAACAAAAGTCTTACTTTCAAATGGAAGAATCCATTGTTATGGACTGAGAAACAGGAAAAAAAATCACCCTGTTCATTACACGCTGAACATGTGTATAAGTATAGCATTGAGTACTCTCCATAGTGGATCATTTTAATCTGTTTAGACCCCACCAACTTGACACTCTTATGAACACATGTTGGATAATCAACCAATCCGGCAAATCTTGGGTTAAATTTGAATTGAGACCTCAGTTTTGGAATCGACTTATACACCAGTATTTGCTGAGTCAAATTTTGTGCATCACTCGTCAAACAAACACGGTAACTACCACTCAATATCAGGTAGTATATGTTATTTTTGTTATAATCATGTGGCTAACAGCTTTATATGGCCTCGTGACCCTTTGGTTAAGGGCACAGAGGGATAGATCTGCCCCCAAATATACAAGGACGGGTGGCATTTGTCCACCCTCAAGGTCCTCCTGGATCGTGCACCTATATATGGTCATAGCCCGAACTTAGCCAAGCGAGAGTAAATATGAATTCGTAAGAGTGATGCTTAAGATAGTGTAGTTTATGCTATAGTGATTGATCTCCTATTACGGCCTTACACCAGCCAATATTAAACCTAGGCAATATAGCAAACCCATTTTTGCAGAGCGAGTGTCACTAATTAATTCCTCGCTGGCGGGTCACGGCACGTTTCAAGGTAGGCCACAGAGACAGCCAATTTCTCTTTTCATCTTCTACGCGAAAATCTGGCCACGGTATTTTCGAATTGTACCTGACAAGTTTAATTTCTGAGTTTGGTGTTCATGAATTTTCAAGTTTTTCGCTTCCTTTCAATTAGCAACTCCTGCGGGCATTCGATAACAAAGCGAAGTGTCTCGATGAAAACGCACGAAACTTGTAACCTGTCAAAATTGTGCTGAAAATTTAGGAGAACATTTCTCATTCAAGCAGCTTCTGTTTAAATTGGCTCACTTTTGCTGACGTAGCAGATGCCTGCATTGTTTTCTGTTGTATCCCACAAGAAAAAAACACCTTCGAGATGATTTTTTAATTTTCCTTGTGGCAATTTGTGATAAAACATTCCGTTCTTTCTTTTTATCAAATTCGTTTGAATAAAAAAAACAAAAAAACAAAACAGTTGCGCTTTTAATGACATTTCTTTGATTTCAAAACATTGCTAGTATGATCCCCGCAGGGCTTTGACGCGTCACATCAAAAGCCAGGTGAGCCACAGGGCTACAGAAAGTTGGAAAACACTGACCTTGGCTGATACAGGTATTCTCTACTTTTCGGAATTTCGCACAACGCCACTTCGCCTTTGCAAAAGATTTACATGAGCATAGGTTTTCTACCACCATCCGAAGCGATGTAAAGCGAAGAAATGGTTGTCATTAATTTACATGGGAGAATATTTTGAGAGTTCCCAGTCTTCAAAATAACCCCCTTTCATTTCTGCATCCCTCAATGTTCAAGACAAAGCCTTGTCGTCTGCTGCACCTGATACGGAAGACTTGAAAGACAACATTCACTGCTTACCGTTATTTTTCTATCGTACTGTTCTGTGAGAGCACTCAAAATATCCTAAACCTGACTGCCCTTTCAAAATCAAAATCAAACTTTTCTACAATGACTACTGGACCGGCAATCACTGCAAAAATCGTCTGCAATATTATCTACAAGTTAGAGAATGATAAAAAACAAACGATTCCTATTGAACAGGTCCTGTTAGTCACTCAATAGAAACTGTCACGTGACCAGTGTCTCTTGGCAGAGTACCGTGTTTGGGAAGTGATGACCAATTAAAAAAATGGTAAAAGAGGTGATCAATGAATAAGTTATCACTTTCACCTTTTGTTGGGAAACGATCACTAAAAAGTCTTGATTTTCAAAAAGCAGGCATAATCTAAGGGATCAATCTAGCATAAACTTACATTGCAAATTGAACCCCAACTAAACACCTATGGGGTTGAAAAAAATTTTTTTTCTAGATATGATTTTTTTGTCTCACTTCAGTTTCTCATTTCCCAATATCTGTTAATCTAATTTATGTAATTTTTTTCAACATCTTTTTCTTAGATTTCATATATACTTTGTTATTATGATACTACGTGTAAATTTTCTCTCGTTGGGATCATCAGTTGTTTACCATGTAAGGTTTCCGGGGATTTTAAAAACAAAACTGTTATATTAACGTGGAACTCCTGTCAAAGTCGGGGGTTTGAGTTGACTTTGCTTTCCTACTATAACAGCAAGAACAAGAACAATCCTCATGTAATTTAGAAAGAGAGAGGAGTCCTTCACTAAATTGTTATAGTGTGGTGAAGTCTTGTTGATAAAATTCTGTATGAGAATACGGCGTATGCAGTCGACTCTCTGAAATCAATTATGGAATAATCTCATGAATTATGTCATTGAATCTAAGACTTATCAGTTGTCCACTTCTCGTGTCATATAAAGTATGCTTTTTGGTTCGCTCTCGTGTTTGGTATTGATTCATAAAGTTCCTCAGATCTTGATGAGCAAGTAATCTAGGGAATTAACACAGTACAAAGGTCGCAATAACCATCTTCTTTCGTTGTAGACGTCGGAGTGGAATTCGATCATTTGCAACAGACAGTCTTGCTTTATCAATATTTTAGTAAATTTCGCCCGTTTTCGCGCGAGGTAACGAATATCTGGATCAAGTCTGGGCGAGATTTGTCTGTAAGGATGAATTCTAGCGCTTCCTATGGTCATTATCCCCAAAAGCTGGATTCCTAATACATTGAATAATTGATCAATACACCGGTCCAATCGACGTATCTATTTGTAAGCAGTTTGCAAATGACGTCACGATCACGTGACTGAAAACGTGCATTTGAAAACGATAACGGTCTTAACAACGAACGTGGAGACAGAAAACAAATATTGAACGACCGTAGCCACCAAAGGTGGAAAAGGGTTCTCTCCTTTATATATATATATATATATATATATATATATATATATATGTGTGTGTGTGTGTGTGTGTGTGTGTATGTGTGTGTGTGTGTGTGTGTGATTGTGTGTGTGCATGTGCTTCTGTGTTTGTGTGTTCTTGCGTTCCTGGACATTTGTCTACAGACTTGAGAATCGGCATCACTTCTCCATTAGACCCCTTTTAAATTTTTTAAAAATTTTGACCTTTTTGAGGTTTTATTTTGACGGGTTTAGTCTATTATTAGCATGTTGATTCTCAAGATGTCTTTTTTTAAAACTCTGTCTGAGACGTTTTCCAGTGGAAATGAGTAGAATTTATTCTTATCATATTTATTTTTCGATAATGTTTTTACGTGACTTAAATTTCGACGCTACGCTTGTTCAATTACTGACTGTGATTGCGAGCTATCATTATTCTAGTTTTTCTTGGTTTTCAAACGTATTAAAAACCACCAATCAAAACTGTCACCAGGACTGCCATTTGCACTTTGTTTTCAGGGTTAGGGCTTAGGGTAAGTCCTCTTTATGGTTATTGAATAAAATCTATCGCTTATATTTAGTTCATCTATGATGTTGAATGCTTCACTGTTGATTTCATTATCAATCTTACTTTTTCATCTTTTTCTATGTACAAGTGATGCTATTATGAAATAACTATTCGCACGTTTCAGGATTGACTTAATGAATAGATACATATATAATTAGGCCACAATATTGTAACAATCAATCAAAAACACACAAACAATGGTGTACGGAATTACTTTGCTAGTTATCACTCTATGGTATGAACCTAATATCTAAAACTCTTAGCTTAGTATGACACCAAGGACACAAAAGAGGGGCACGCCGTATGATACTTAAAAAAATCACCTATGCATGGTCTGTGAGATTAAAATTGCAGTATGGCACATATAAATAGTAATTTGGCTTATATAGAGAGAAAACTTGAGGTTCATCTGTCAGTCTGTTCCAAGTTGGCGGCCACAATTCTGTACTTGGGAAGCAGAAATTTGACACAGAGATATACCTTTTCACGGTGAAAGTAATAGACTCTGTGAGATTGACTTTGGCAATGATTTGAGGTCACCAAAGGTCATTTATGGTCATTTCTAGCTATAATTTTGGACATATGAGGCAGAATTTTGGTATATAAGCACAGTAAGATTGACCTCAGCGTCATTTGAGGTCATCAGATGTCATTTCTAATTCTAATGAATATAATTATAGACGACTCATTTTTCAAAACATTCATTTTTTTACAAAATGTGGCTAAAGACAAATCTAAGGGAGGTAACTCTTTCCGGTTTTACGGATCTTTAGAGTAAGGGTGCAACAGTTTCTGATTGATCGATGCTTCCCAATAATGTTTTTAAAAAATCAAACACTTTTATTTCATTAGAAACCGTCGACCAGAAGTGTCACAAAAATTGTCAAAATGTTTTTTGCTTTTTTTCAGTTTACAATCTGGCGTGTCTAGTAATCTAGTTGGTTATGTATGAGTATATCGCGAGTAGAGGCCACACAAATGGAGCTAGGGGGCTGAAAATTTAATTATCCACTCCCTACTACATCAGCTAAAAAGTTTGTTTTTTTTAATTCGCCCAAAATAAGTTTATTGTGATTTTAGTGATCATTGCTCAGAAGTGTAGTTACTCATTAATTGATCACCTCTTTTTCTCCAATTTTCCAATCAATTATCTCCAACATGGTGTGCCGCCACACGAGACGGTTTATTTTGAGCGACCGACGTGTACTGTTTTTTTTCTTCTTCATTATATCCGTGAATTTAAAAAAAAATCCAAGCAGGTTTTAGTTGAAGGTCAATTTACCATGAAAGTTTGTGCTAAATAAGTTCCCTAGTTTGTGTTCGTCACTGCTCAGGTTTTTTGTGAATTCTGACTTTTTTAGTGATCACCGCCCAATTAAAGGCGAGAGTAGTAAGCTATACATTGATCACCAATTTTTCAATTGATCTACCTCCAACTGCTTCCAGAGAACGTTAGTCACATGTGACATTTTCCATTAAGTAAGTTACTAGAAGTATATATATATATATATATATATATATATATATATATATATATATATATATATTGTTGAGTAGAATTGGGTGAAGCTGGTTAATACTTGACTGAGGGCCTCCTTAGCTGTGTTCAAGACTGTTTGACAACTTGATAAGAAGCTGCCTATTCCATGAGTCCAAGACACCTGGTATTATTCCAGACAACCTTGGCCTAAAACCAATCCTTTACCAGTAATTTGCTCCCCAAGAAAAGGAGAATCTCCAAGGAGACAGTGTTTGGTCTAGCATCAAGGGCCCATTAGACATGATAAAGAAGAGCTCCCCAACCTCACAGACCCATTAGTTATCTAACTACGACTGAAGAGATCTCTGTCTATATATATATGCACCGAGATTACTCGGCAACTACCCATTGCACAAAGTTGAAATTCACTAGATATATTAGTCAGCACACCAAGCATTGTGGTGGCGAGTTTGGAATTGTTTGAGTCAGCAGTTCTCAGGAAATCTAATAAGATAAATTTAAAAAATTGTACATGATAGATCTTCCATCAAAAAATTATAGACTTAAGTTTAAACATAAGATATCTGAATTAGTAACAGATCCAAATTTAGATTTAAAATATATAAATTGGCAACACTGAAGGGAGGTGACTGAAATACTTTGAATTTGTAGTCCTGCATCGGGAACTTATTCTGTAATCTGTGCAAATGAGTCAGTGTAATTGTATTGAATGGCTGTTCTGTCTCTGCAGACGAACGTCCTTTCCAGGGCACATGCCTGGGTGAAGCGTAAGGATATCCTGGGATCCCCAGTCGTCTAGGCTTCGCTGATATAGTCCATGCGGAAACAGAGAGCAATACGTCTGGCACCAATTTGCCTGTAGAAACTGTTATAAGGGGATTTTGTAATCAGAGTTGTCCTTTTCCTAGACTGGTTGCTTCCCACGGTTAGACCACCCGACCTGTCCGGCTATTTCACCCATAGCTTGGGGCGGGGGAGAACAGATAGATTCGTGCTTTTCTCAAAAGCATTAAGACGAAGTGAATACAAATAGCCCCGGACTGAGTTTGAACTAGGGTTGCCGATTCCATTATCCATGCCAATCACATCTGTTTAGTCAAGGAATAACAAATAAAAAAAACAACAAATCTGGTTAGTCGCTCAATAGGAACCGTCGTATGACCAACGTCTTTTGAAAGCACGCTGTGTTAGGGGTGATCAATTAGTAAGAAAAGAAAAAAAAAACGATCAATGAATGTTGCTTCTATCGCCTTTTCACCCAAACAAGCATGGAGGTCAAGGGATCAGTTCAGTATGACCTTACATTGTAAATTGAGCCCCAGCTAAAAACCTATTTTTGAAGGGAATTCTGTTTCTAGAGGTGAATTTTTTGGCGCTCTAGCTCCATTGATGCCGCCTGTATGCATGATTGTCATTTCACTCTTACACATGCATACATAGCCATCCAGTCAGACCAACTTGAAAAGTGAAGAAACCTATGCTGACAGTCTAGGTAACAGCCGTATTTGACTGTTTTTAACATTGAAAAGAACATCCCAATTCAGCTCACTATCGCAGGAAAACACACCTCATACACACACACACACACACACACATATATATATATACATATATATATATATATATATATATATATATATATATATATTAATTTCGATCGAAAAAGCTTCAACTTCAATGGAAGAGTCGAACACCTTTGGCGTTGGTGGAGCAGTAGACGTTGATGTAAAATCAGTAAAATGAGACATCCTGTTTTAAGTCCACCTCAGTTCGTGCTGGGGAGAGTGTGATAGAATAAAGGGATTTGAACTATAAAGGAGTGATGAATAGGATTGTTGATGTTAAAGAACCATGTGATATATATATATATATATATATACATATATATATATATATATATATATATATATATATATATATATATATATATATATTGCGTTACTGCTGTAAGAACTAACGATCTTACAATATAAATTGAAATTCACTTGTTTCTGCATTCATTCATCATCCAACCACGTGTGCGCACCGCAAGTGAGTATATTTTTACTGCAAACTCGCAAAAACAAACCATATATATATATATATATATATATATATATATATATATATATATATATATATATATATATATTGATTTATTCGATCTGTTGTCCTTATCTTGGTTGTTGTCAGTCCCAATGTTCCGGCCTTGTACGATCCGTCCTTCTGCAGGTGTCCATTGTTCCTGCTAAAGGATATGGCATATAAGTTAATCCTTCTATTAGCTCGTCATTGTGATGCCGTTTTTTTTTCTATTGACCAGGTTTACCCCATTTTTCCAAATTTCGCTTCACGTCACCCTCTCACTTTTTACGAAAAAGGGCGAAAAGTGAGAATAGCAACCAGTGTTTGTCTTGCAACGGATCGTTACACAAGCAGCTTCCTCTTTCTCTCTTTCCTGTACCTCCCACCACCCCAACATCCAACGACTCTGCCTAACATATCATATCCACCAGTTGGGGCTGGGGGCTAGGAAAGCTCAAAAATGTTCTCATAAAGTAAGTGCTCTTACGCTGGCCACAGCAACGGCTACCCTTGCCCGGGCTTCACGTATAACAAATTTCCCCTCTTCTCGGAGTTTTTCGTTGCTTTTAAGACAGGTGAAAATAGAATTGGAGGCGACAAGCACCCGAAGTGGTGTCACTAACTTCACCATACTTCTCCCATGTAAATCATTGGTAATCACTTACTCGCTCTACGCAATTTCGACTCACAAAATGTTTTTTTTTAATTATAGAAATGGTCTGCTCTCGGATAGTGAAGGAAACCTGTGCATGGAATTCACTACCTGACGAGATATTGAACTTACGACTCATCAAGTGAAAGCATAAACTCTAATTCGACAGGAAGAAAAAAAACAGCTTCTCAAAGACGGAATAACGGAAGCAATAATTCATACGACACATCCGTTAGCGCGAACAACAAGCACCTGTTAACGATTGTTAAATATTTAGAGAAAGGTTCGAACTAATTTCACTTTGCATATGTATGACAAAGAAGCACTCAGAGAGCGAAGACCTAAGCAGAGGTAATTGTGTCTAAACCCGTCCTCCAAATTCAATCACTCCTTCAGTAGCCGATTACACATCCTTCGAAATTCCTTGAAAACTTCCGGGGAGGTAATTGCACATGGATCCAACCCCGAATTTAATCACTTATTCCGTATATCATTGTCTTCCCTTCCGCAAGATTTCGTTGAAATTCATTGAGAACTTTTGAAAGTATCGTGTGGGCAGTCATGAAATTCTTTGGAAGCCTAAGGTGATATCTTGAGGGGTGTCATGAGCACGTACATAAATATAGGAAAAGAAAAATAGAAAAAAACATCTCTCAATCAAAATATATATACCCGAATCTATCTCCAAATGTAACCGATTCTCCGTTACCCCACAATACCTAATTGGAATTCATTGAGAACTTTTGGACATATTGTGTGGGCAGACAGACTGACGAAAAGACAGACACGATATATATATATGTCCAGTTCTGCGTAGGGCCGGGGTAAAGCATTTGCCTCTGGGTCTGGAGCGAAGGTTTCGACACTACCTAGCGGTACTGGATGGGATATCGAGTCTATAAGCACACTGAAAAGTTATACAACGAAATAGCTGTCTATGGATGACACAATTATATATATATATATATATATATATATATATATATATATATATATATATATATATATTGAATGGACAAACGTGGACTTTCCGCGATGTCTTGAGGTGTAAACATATAAATAGATTTGATCACCTATTCTCTCACACATTTTCAACCTTTCTGCAAGATTTCATTGAGAAGCATTGGAAATATGGTGTAGATGTATTGGGAAAGTATGAAAAAATGTCTCAATCGAAATTGCACACCTGAATCTGTTCCGGTGATTGGAGATATCATATGGATAGTCTCATACACGCACGCGCACATGCATATATATATATATATATATATATATATATATATATATATATATATATGCGTGTGTGTGTGTGTGTGTGTGTCAAAATTAATAGATAGATATATAGATAAATAGATAGATCCCAATGGATTATTACACCTTTTCTCTTAACCAGTTTCTGGTGCTTTTTGTCGTTTACTGTCTTCAGTTGGTGAGCAGTACTTGTTCAAATCAATCATTTGTCTCTCTGAAAGGAGTTCACAGTAGAGGACACCCATGTAATCCCACCATATATGCAACATCTTCTTAAGATGAACACCTACCTCTGCTATGGTCTGTGGTGGTTTATTTTGATTGCCCCCATCCCATCAAATGCATTTCACGTTGGGGTAAAGTGCCCACTCTTCATAGTCTGTCTGATTTTGTTTCAATGACGGAACACTTGGATACGACACAGCAGGTTTTTTCCGTTAAACGTATATTAAAGTGCATGAAAGGGAAAAGGAGAGAAAGTTCGGGCAACTCACTTGCGGTATGCACTCATGGTTGGATGATGAATGAATACAGAAACAAGTGAATTTCAATTTACATTGTAAGATTATTTGTTCTTACAGCAGTAACGCAATATATATATATATATATATATATATATATATATATATATATATATATATATATATATACATATATATATATATATATATATATATATATATATATACATATATATATATATATATCACGGTTCTTTAACATCAACAATCCTATTCATCCCTCATTCTTAGTTCAAATCTCCCCAGCACGAACTAAGGCGGACGTAAAACGAAAAGTCTCATTTTACTGATTTTACATCACCGTCAACTGCTATATACATATATATACATATATATATGTATATATATATATATATATGAGATTCTCAGCTCATTTCAGTTAATCAGTTGAAAACCAGGAGACAAAATATTGCTACAAGTATTGCAACAACCATCAATGAACTTGTATCATTTATACTAACAAGAGCAGTGCCCTTTCTAAAAGTTCATCTTTGGAATGGCACAGACTTTACTGCGTGTTTAGCAGCCTGTCGTAATAGTAAGATAAAACAGATTTTTGCCAGTTGTGTGGAACTATGGCTTCGAAATATTTCGGTTACTTCTCTCCATCGTTGCCTATTTAGACATTTTATACCTAAATTTAGATCTATTTCTAATTTAGATATTTTTTTATCTGAATTTAGATCTAATACCAATTTAGATATTTCATATTCAAATTTAGATCTATTACCGATTTACGTATTTCATATCTAAATGTAGATGTATAATTTTAGATAAGTGATCTATAATCTGTAATTATTCATTTGTTTTTATTGAATTTCCCGTGAACCGCTGATCCATACGGCATCAAACTCGACACTGCACGGCTTCGTGAGCAGGGTAATATATTTAGCAAATGTCAACTTGTGCAATGACCAGTTGTCGAGTTAATGCGGTGTATTAGATATCTCAATAATAGCTAGTCCCAACAAGTTCAAACTTGCAATGCCTGTTGCGCTGATCAATAAACATGGCGGATGTCAACTTGGTACAACGGCCAGATGTCGAGTTATCTCGGTGCATACAGAGATTTCTTCAATTAATAGTGAGGTCTACAGGTACCTGTATTTCATTCAATTACTGAACAATCGTAACCATGAAAGATGGCGAAAGGTTCTGATCTAATTTTTTTTTTGTATTTGCGTGCGTTTGTGTGTTTGTTCATCTGTTTGTTTGTCAGACTGCACCTGGCCCTACCGTTTTGTCTACAGACAAAAAAATAATTGGCATCAGTACTTCACTAGACATCTTCTGAATGTGTTCAATTTATTTCTGAAGAAAAAAAAATCGACCTTCTTGGAGGTCTTATTTTAGCTGGTTCAGAAATAATGTCTAAATTATCCAGAATCTAGATGTTTCTGGATAATTTTTTAAACTTTTTTTTTTTAATGTTCTCCAGTGGAAATTCAATTTACATTTAATGATTGTTTAATTTATGTTTCTAACAGTGCATGACGCTTTTGAAACATTGGAGGCGTATAAGTGGGTTAGAGATGTGTTGGGGAAATGTTGTTACATGATTACGGTTGGTCCGGTAAAACGGTTAGTCCGGTAACGCTTTAATGGTATCAAAGGAGCCGGATAATCAGTGTTGTAGATGTATTATGTTTAACATAATACCATGAATGCACTGGTTGAGAGAATACCCAAAAGAGAGAAATACGTCTGGTTAGTCCCTCAATAGGAACCGTCTCGTGACCATCGTCTTTTGACAGGTGATCAATTAAAATAGCTTGAATATGGGGTGACCAATGGATGAGTTATTTCCCTCGACATCTGTTTAACAGTGATGGCTGAATTTGAGAAAAAAACAACTAAAAACAAAGAAAAAAATCAAATGTGAATGCTGCCGGACACAAACTGAGGGAACAATTTAGCAACAACTTACATAGCAAATTGAACCCCCATTAAAAACTTATTTTTGAGGGGTTGGTGGTAAAGACGAACAACGTATTTCCTATATTTTATGAGTTATTGTTTGAATTTTTATTCCTCTATCTTTACATACATGTACACATACATACATACACAAATATTCAGTGAGGCCAACTTAAAAACCGAGGAAACCTGTCTTGATGTCGGCAGTTTCTAATTCCTGCCCCCTACACACACACACACACACACACACATACACAGAATACTTCCTAGACGTCAGTTTGTACACTGAACATATTTTCAGGGACTGATCTCTTTTTGAATAAGATTCCAATGGTGTATACGTATATTACAGTAAGATCATAAAACTAGTGAATTCGTGAAATTCCTAGAGAGTTTGTGAAATCCCTATTTCTCTCGTTAATTTCATGTAATCCTACGTGAAGTAATGGTTAACAAGCTTGTGATGCTAACTATGACTATTGTAATGGTGTCAACCCCCAATTGGTGCACTAATATCGTGGCCTTGTGTCAAACTAAGCTAACATGATAAATATCAAGTATATTCCTCTCCAATGTTTACCTCGTATTCACAAGTTTGACACAAGGCCACTATAGCAGGGGCGACTAAGAGAGGATCGAATTCATCACAGTGGTGATGGCCAGCATCGCAGGCTTGTTAACCATTACTATGCTGATTGTGAAACTAGGGATTTCTTGAAATCACTGGAATATTCATGTAATTCACAAAATACCCGGCGATTTCACGGAATCACTGTATAAGTGAAGCTCTCGAATACCAAATTCAAAGGTAGGTAGGCCTTTCCCAATTAGAACACAATCCTGCAAACAACTTTTACTTCTACTTGACCAATGCTTCTCAAACATTCTTGCATGACGGCACGCTAAGAAATATATTTGACTTACGAGGTACGCCATCAGAATATGAATATATATATATATTGGTATATATATGGCCATAGCTCTATTCATATCAAATGCTTTCCAGCCAATCATGGCGTATCAGAGATATATGGAAGAGTACGTTGCTAAAGTGCTTGGAGCATGAAGTATACATTGAATGCATAATTCCAGCTATGTCTTAGGGATGCGAAACAGAAAAGAAGAGCTTACAGCGCCATGAATTGAGCAATTTCTATGAGATAGAAATTAGATCAACATGGATCTATGGGCGGACAAAGTTGTGAGATATCATAAGAAATAACTATTCTGCTGATTACACTACAAAAATGTAGATGAACAGGATACTTAGCAAGAAGAAATGGCAACTGACGGATACTTAGTAGAAAGGTTTTGTATTCATATTCGTACTCTGCAGCTCACAGAAAAGATTTCTCTTACGTAGTAATATCTTAAACGTTTCAAGATCAAAACATACGCTAATGAAAGAAAAACTTCCAGCATCATCCATGGTGATTAAAGTTGATATATATATATATATATATATATATATATATATATATATATATAAGGTAACTCATCCATTGTAAGCTTATGCAATGCTCTTCCATAAGAATAGAGCACTCTGGTGGATGAGGAGTTTCAGCGTAAATGAATATATCGCTTAAATTCAGCCTTACTGACCACCCATATCCGTAGTCTAGAGGTAGTATATCGGCCACCAGGTCCGTTGTGAGGGTTTCAATTCTGCCCTACGGTACTGGATAGGTTAAAGTCTATAGCCACACTGAAGAGATGTAATACATCGAAGCAGCTGTTCGTGGATGACACAATAATATATATATATATATATATATATATATATATATATATATATATATATATATATATATATATATATAAAAAACTGAAATAAGTAAACCACTCCACCTGTTATGATTTTGCTACCACCTAATTTAAACAACACACTAATTAAAGAAAAAAAACTTTCAGCATCTTCTATCGTGCTTAAAACAGTGAAATTTTCAAATATATATATATATATATATAACTAAAATAAGTAAAATACTCCACCTGTTATGATTTTCGCTACCACCCAATTTAAACAATACCCCCCCCCCCCCGCGTGCATAACACTTATCAAACATTGTACTGATTCCGTTTCAGTTGAGACCAATATCAGTCAATGAGCCGGTTGTGATTTGACGTACAGTGAAAATGAAATGTATTGGACCTGGCGTTGGCAGAGGCATGCGCTCTCCGAGTGCTTTTTAGATTTAGTTGTATCAAATATATACCCTAACACTTATGGGTCGGGAGGTTATTACATGAAATCAAACTGGGCCGCAATCGAAGACGCCTTGGAGAGCCCTAAGAGGATAGACGTGCTTTATAAAATATCAGGGTCTCGAATGCTAATTTGAAAAGCAGACAGGCCTTCCCCACTTGTAAGATTGGCGCAGCACTGTTAGAAACAGTCAATCAAAACTGTCACCAAAACTGTTAAAATAGGTTTCTTCAGTTTTAAAGTTGGTTGGCTGGCTATGCATGAATATATTAGACGTACAGGCCACACCACTGGAGCTAAAGGGTTGAAAAATTAAGCATTTATCTCTTGTTATGTCTTGTAAAAACTGTTTTTTTTGGTTTTTTTTTTCCATTTTTGAAAATCCCCTTCCTCGTAAGTGGGTTTTTAGTGAGGGTTCAATTAACAATATAGGTGTATGCAAAATTGTTCCCAATGACCGTTTGTTTTTTTAAATAAAAGGCAACAGTAGCAACTCATTCATTGATTACTTTTTTTCCATTTTTCTCAATTGATCACCGTCAACGAGACACAACCAAAAGACGTTGGTCATGTAACTGTTTCTATTGAGTGATTAACCAGACCTGTCCTCACAAGTTTCTAATCCCTCTTGCCTTATGGCCGATTGAACTAACCAAACTTTATACAGGTTTTACTCGATAGCCGAAAGTAGAGCGTTACCACAAAACCTTTCGTAAACTGAAATGGCTTGAACAGAAGTAATCACCGTTTATTTACATGGGGGAAAAAAACGTTTGAGTGTTTTAAGACAACCAGAAAAGAGTTATTACGATATGTTAGGCTGAGTTTCTAAAAGTTGAGATGTGAGAAGTTACTGGAGACTGGGGTGTCGGAGAGTGATGATGCGGATACCTTCTGGCTCTATAACGGCTTACTGCAGAAGAAACAGTGAATACTATTTTGACTTTTCACCCTCTTCTCTTTGTCTTTTCCCCCAGCGGATTCGGATGGAGAGTATTTTATAAATATTTTTTTTATTTGGAAACATCAAATACAAGTTTTCTTTTTCAACTTCTAAAATAGAGTAAAAGATATCTAGAAGTATCTAGATTTGGGAATATCTAGATGTTATTATTAAACCCACTAAAATGAGGCTCCAAAACGGCAAAAGAAGTTTATTGTTTTTTCCAAATGTTTTGTGGAGTACTGATGCTAGTTTTCAAGTCCGTACACAAAATTGTATGACCAAGAGCGCTTGAACATGCAAACAAACATATGCACTTATAAAAGTGAGTGAGAGAGAGAGAGAGAGAGAGGGGGGGCGCTTGAAACGAAAGAAAAATATAGAGCAGGGGTCCTAAACCTTGGGAATCCATATCCCTTGGGGGTACGTGAAGAAAATCTTGGGGGTATGGGATGCGATTGAAGACAATACTTTTCCAAGACAATTGATGATGAAATGTGCATTCATAACGTAAATATTGAATCCAAGTATTTCTTTCAGAATTCATTGGATGAGAGAATCAAGTGAATTTCAGTCGTCTTCAGGTGATGTATGGGTGTTGTTTATTTTTGACCATCAAGAGGGCGCGCATGGAAATATAATGGACTGTGCACTGGGGGTCTAGGACCGTAGAAATGTTCAGAACCCCTCACATATATATATATATATATATATATATATATATATATATATATATATATAGAGAGAGAGAGAGAGAGAGAGAGAGAGAGACAGAGAGAGAGAGATAGAGAGAGAGAGAGGCGGCTTGCTGGCTGAATATCGAGAGAGAATGAGCGGAAAGTTGAAAGGGGTGTACGGGTGGTGAAACGCGTCAAAATTGCGACCCCTTGAATTCCTTTCTGGAGAGATAGAGCAAAAGAAGTATGGAAGAGTGGATGCAGTAACAGTGCTGCGACTTGAGTCGTCGGGGCACCCGGGGCATCTCTGATTGCTGTCGCCGTAGAATACATGTTCCGTAAGAGAAAAAAAGAAGTGACTTGGAGTGAAAAAGTGAAATGACTTGTGGCGTAATCGAAAGATCGTTGAAATGAAGAAAAAAAAATAATAAAAAAAAACATTTTGAAATGAAATCTGGAGACCTGTTCAATTCAGACACGTACATTAGTTGACAACTCTTTGGGACACGAAGAGTAGGATTTAAGGGTCATGACTTTCCACGTTCTAACATTCTAGAAATCTGCACCTGAGTGCATTGCCGAAATCTGACATCGAATGTTGTATATGACTCGGTTTGAGCCACAGGATAAGGGGAAGTGATTGAATTTCGGGTCAGATCCAGTATTTTTTTTTGTTGGGAGATATTTTTGGCGGGGGGGGGGGGTCAATACATTTTGTGACTCCAAACTTTTTTGTCTGAAGCCTCTGTTGGGCCCTGGGGTATTGCCCCACCGGTTATTATGGCCGTGGGCAGCAGGGAAATATTTGTACATTCTTCATCCCTTTGTCATATACAAATCTAATCCATGTTTTATCTTTTATTAATTCTAGCAGGCAAAGTATTACAAATCATTATTTCAGGGGGTGGGGCTCTACTATTTTCCACCATCTTAATGGTTGTTGCTTTTTATCCCAACATTCACGTTCAACCTCACATTGAGAGATTACAAGACAGCACAGTATATCCAGAAAAAAAACAAGTGTTCAAGACATCACAGAATCCATTTTAAAACTCAAATGGCCATGGGCTGGTCATGTTGCAAGAATGGCAGACAGCCGATGAACATCACGACTCACAACGTGGATCCCCAGAGATCACATGCGCAACCGTGACCGGCAGAATACAAGATGGAGAGACGAACTAGACAAATTCAAGAATCATTGGCTCCGCGACGCCCGTGTTAGAGAGGTCAGGCGAATCCTGAGGAAGGTCCGTGTCCTACGACGGACCTTAAAGACTGATGATGATCATCATCATGATGATGAGACTAAGGCAGTGTACTCTTCATCAGTGAACAAATAAATTAACAGAGCGTATCGGAATAATGTACTCAAACTTCCACATTGTGATGTCGATTCTCACCGGGAACTTATTTGTTATTCCAATCCACGTGGACAGATTATATACTCTTTACAGAATAATACTTAGCCAGATTTTAGTCGCGATAAAAAAATCAATTACGATGAAGGTAGAGAGTAGCAACAAGAGAAAAAAATATCATAATACGTGCTTGTATATGATTTAGAGAAAGAAAAACAGGTCTGGTTTGTCACACAATAGAAACTGTCACCTGACCAATGTCTTTTTAGCAGCATGCCATGTTGGGGATGATCAATGACTAAAGAATCGGAAAAAAGGTGATCAGTGGATAAGCTACTTCTCTTGCATTTTTTGTTGGGCAGTGATCACTAAATCATGCTCAACATCATATGGAGAGATCACAAGACAGCACAGTATATTAAAGAAAAAGAAACGGAAATCAGATTATAGAAACCATTAGAAAACTTAAAATGGCAATGGGCTGGATATGTTGCGAGAATGACAGACAATCACTGGACATCATGATTCACACAGTGGATCCTCAGAGATCACCTGCGAAACCGTGGTCGGCAGAAAGTAAAATGGTGAGATGAGCCAGACCAGTTCAGAAAGTATTGGCCCCGCGACGCCCATGATATAGAGGTGTGGCAAATCTGGGGGAGGACTATGTCCAACGCCGGATACTGAAAGGCTGATCATGAATCACTAAAAAGTCTGAATCAAAAACAACAATAAAACAAGCGTAAACGCTATTGGACGTAAAGTGCGGGACCAATTTAGCATATACTTACATTGTAAGTTGATCCCCGACTAAAGATTTATTTGGCCGAGGTAATTTTGAAAAATCATCATCTCTAGTCATAATAAGGATACTATGCTTAGGCCATCAGACCTCTAGCTCCATTGGAGCGGCCTGTGCACGTGGCATATACATAAAATATACATACATACATACATAGCCAGCCAAACAGAATCACTTATGGAAGGGATAAGGGATAGAACGAGAAAATAAAGGCGAAGGCATGAAATAACAAATAATCTCTCCAGATAGTAACGAAAGAAAAGTTTTAAACTTACTTGCAACGTTATGTCCTTGTGTGTCCCGTTTGCCCCATCCGGGTGCTCGTTTGCCCCATCCAGGGGCCCGCTTTTCCTGGTCTCTTTTCCCCCATCCAGGGGCCCGTTTCCCCCATCCGGGTGCGCGTTTTCCCCATCCAGGTGCGCGTTTACCCCAACCGGGTGCGCGCTTGTCTGTGTCGATAGATGCATCAGCAATGTCAGCATCTTCGTCCGTGGGGGTCCGTTTGCCCCAGCCGGGTGCACGTTTACCCCAGCCGGGTGCCCTTTTCTCAGCGTCACCGAAACTGCCGGTATCTTCGCCGTTATCCACATCATCAAGAGAAAATAACATTTGCACTACTTCTTCAGAATTGAGTTTGGGAGAAGTCCGTTTTCCCCATCCGGGTGCACGTTTACCCCAACCGGGTGCACGCTTACCCCAACCGGGTGCACGTTTACCCCAGCCGGGAGCACGTTTTCCCCAACCGGGGGCTCTTTTTCCCCAACCGGGTGCACGTTTAACAGTTTTATCGTCCAAATGGGTCAAGCTGCCAAAATCGTCGTCTCCTCCGTCTTCTTCAGGCGAATTCCTGTCAATCGATGCTTGTAAAAGTCGTGAAAGGCTTTCTTGGACCAGAGAGGATGTCTCGCTGTCTGCAGGATTCTGGATGGACTGACCGCCGCTGCTGGTGGCACTGAAAACCGGAGAGGCTAGCAGTAAGACAAAGAGTATTGAATGACGAGCCAGGCATAAGGACGTACCCCTGCAGAAAGACTCCTGGTTCTTCATTTTATTCTTTCGGGGATCTTGTTGGGTTGGCTCCACGGTTAGGATCTTAGTGTGGTTCCAAGGAAACAAAACTCTTATTTTGAACCACTGTTCTGATCTGGTTCTGGCATTTATAAGTCACGCTTGTTCAAGAGAAAAACGCCCTTCTCCTCAATATTTCTAAGTGGGCGTTTGTCCTACGTTTGACGTGGCGAGTGGTTATTGGCTGATAGGTTTAACCCTCTCGAGTAGGTGGGCGGATGCTTGTGGGTGCGGTCCGAACTGGGCGTGTCTCCGTCGTCAGTGGGCGGAGCCTTTACAGAACTACGGACTGCTATAGAACTGAGAGAATTGAACCCTTATGTTTGAATAAAACAGGTATGTGCATATACGGCTCTCTCTTTTTGCCCCTCCCCCCCTCTCTCTCTCTCTCTCTCTCTCTCTCTCTCTCTCTCTCTCTCTCTCTCTCTTTGTGCACCTGTGTAATGTCCCCCTCTATACCTCGGTCTGCATAGATCATCTGCCAAGATATAAACACAACACACATGCACACTATATCTCCCTCTACGCGGGCGCGCGCACACACACACGCACATTTATACTTTATAAGGTGATAGACGACTAGTATAGAAAATAGACAGAGAGTGATACATAGATGGATATGAATAGATTAAGATAGAAAGATAGATGTGAATGAAGATGGGTTCTTAGATATGAATAGATAGATAGATAGATAGATAGATAGATAGATGTGAATAAATGATAGATAAATAGATAAATATGAAAAGATAGTTTAAAAGATAGATAGATAAATTGACGTACAGTCAGATAGATAGAAAAATATGAACAGATAGATGGATAGATAGATAGGTAGATTCGAACTGACAGGTTGATGAACAGACAGTCAGTAAGATAGATAGATTGATAGATTGACAATGTATGAATGAACATTGATAAAAGGAAAATAGAAGTGTACAGACATACACACATCGAGAGATAGAGATAGATATAGATATGTACGTAACCTCTATTCACTACAATTCTCTATCTCTCTCGCTCGCTCTCTCTAACACATACAAACGTACACACACAAACACACAGACACATACACGCACCAATATACATAGACCCATGTGTGCATCGGTGTTGGTGTGTGTATGTGTGTGTGTGTGTGTGTGTGTGTGTGTGTGTGTGTGTGTGCGTGAGAAAGTGTATTATGCATGTAACTTCCAGCTCTCAATCTCAGTACGTACATAATTATCATCTATGCACAAATATACCTACACATATCTCTTTGATAAATGTTCAAAATACTCTCACACACACACACACACACGCACACACACATATATATATATATATATATATATATATATATGAAATTTAAAATTGATATATCACTATATGTTTTACCATGAAAATGCCATTAAAAATCACTGTGCGTCTTGGCACTCGAAGGTCAAGTTATAAGGAGGGGTTTGCTAATCTTCACGAACCCCCATACTACATGCTTTTTATTACTTGAATATTTCTTCAAAAACACCTACCTAATCATAGGTTGCGTCTTATCACTTGTAGCGTCTGATCAGCCGGGAAATACAGTATACCAAAATTTAAGTTACCCTGGTAGTGACAGATTAAATGATAATTTCGCTATTTCCAAAAGCGTAAATGATGACAATCCAGGTCCAGTTAGTCACTCAATAGAACACCCCGTGGTGTTTTGGCAGTGTGTCGTGTTGGGGATGAGCAATAATGAAAATTGGGGAATGGGGTGATCGATGAGTAGTTAATTCTCTCGACCTCTGTTGGGCGGTGATCACCAGAGAAGTCTGAATTTAAAAAAATAATAAGGGATCGATTTAGCATAAACTGATAATGCAAATGGAAAGTACCACTAAAAACCAATTAAGGGGAGGAATTTTTGAAAGTTGAGAAAACATTTTTTTTTTATTTTGTAGCCGTGATTAAGAGTAAATGCGGAAATTTTCAACCATTTAGCTCCATTGGTGCGGCTTGTATCCGTGATATAACTAACCAGGCCAACTTGAAAATTCGAGAAACCTATGTTGACAGTTTTGGTTGACAGTCTCTAACATCTAACCCGAACGTGTTAATACAGTTTTGATCGAGTAAGTTACATCTCTATGGCACGATTCAATTAACTTCGTTATTAAGTTGACCCTCCCAAAGATGGATGTGTCTACAGAACACAAAAGACATGGAATGCTCTACTAGTTTACAAAGGTCAATAATTTTACAAAAGCAACCTGGAATATACATAGTTAATGTCCCTTCTAATTTTCACTAGTCATCATAATCAGCAGGCTTTTAGCGTTTATCGATGGGCATAAACCTCCTTCAAGATTCGCCAGACCTCTATATTATGGGTGTTGCAGAGTCTGTACCTTCTGAACTTGTTTAGTTCGTCATGCCAATTAATTTTCCGTCGACCTGTTTTGCATGTAATCTCTTGGGATCCACGCTGTGAGCTGCGATGTCCAGTAGTTGTTTGACATTCTTGCAACATGACCAGCCCATTGCCATTTGAGATTTCTAATGGATTTTATGATGTTTCTGACTCCAGTTTTTTTTCTTTAATATACTGTGCTATCTTGTGATTTCTTCATGTGATGTTGGGCATAATTCTCTCCTGTACACGTTGCCCGATTCTCAGTTTGACGGTCAATCTTTTGGTTAGGCTCCATGTTTTAGCTCTAAAAGTGACTATCGGGAGGATGCATTGGTTGTATACCCTTCTTCTCGGGACTAATGGGATTTTTTGTCCTTTGGGGTCGAGTTAGCTCTACGGGAAGCCTGCCAACCCAGAACGATTCTTCGATAGATTTCTTCTTTTTCTGAAGATGTTATGAAGATTCGTAGTCCTAGGTAGATGAAATATTATGCTGTATCCCCCCTTCCCCAGTACCAAAAATATTTTTGCTCTGAATGTTGTGCAAACTAGTGATATACAGAAACAGTTCAAGAGATTATCTACAAAAAGGGTAAGTATAATGTATCATCATGATACTTATAAGTATAACTAGAAATATTCAGACAAGAGTAGGTCCTCGTTTAACCCAACGATGATCTGCCTTCATCAATATATTTGTCAATAGATATAGTGTGGTTGATGAATTAGATCGAAAACTGAATTCAAGTTGTGCAACTGTTCACTGTCATATGTAACAAATTCAAAAAGATCCCTGAACTGCTAAAATGGATTCTCTTTGGTTTGACGGAAGGTAATAGAAAAGTTACAGTGGATATCAGGAGCATCTTGGACACAAAATGATATTTAAAAAAACAACCCCAAAACAACTTCATAATGCGTAGACTGATCAGATCGTCACGTTTGTGAGCATGCAAATATTCTACAAGACACAAAAACATAGGAAAATCTTGGAGGACAACATGCGAGATATCCTCTCTACCGTTTGACTTCTGTGAACAACTGCGTCTGGGTACATTCTGCTGAGCAGAACATGGACGGCTGGAAAAGATCAGTAGATAGTCTTATGTTGATTGAGCTGCTTTCCCTACATAAGGGATTCTGGTCGCGATGAAGTATTACCTGTCTTCCAATTGTCTGACTCACGAATGGATTCAGTCTGAAAGAATAAGCTCCAAGTTTCCCTAGAAAGTCAATACCATACGACTGAAAGGGAGATTGCTTAGTTTGATTCCAGGCTTGATGGCATAAATACAAGATGGACAAGTGATGCTGATGTTCAATTCAGAACTAGGGGGAAATTATATTGGTCGCTTGCTCCAATGATAGTGATAATACTATCCACCCAGCACATGCTGCAAAAATATTTAGAATGGACTTATTCACCAAAGAATACATCTTTGATGGGTCATTCAAAGCTTCATGTGAACAAGGTACCATTCAAGATCTTAAAAGGATCAAACCTCTGATATAAATATCCAGTTCAGTCTGTTGATGCCACAAAACCACCCCATTGTTCAGTAGCATTAGCACAAGACTCCAGGTCAGCGAGGTTACGCGAACATTTATGACTCTTTCGGAAACGCCTGCCTGTATTGCAGATGACAACATTCGCCAGTTCTCAAACTTTGTGATACTTCTTTACGAGAGAAGTGAAAACGCACAGGTAAATCAGGCAAGAAGACTATTGTTTGCCAAAGGGAGGCGAACAGATTACATACCACTGACAGAGGTTGCCCTCGCACAGTTCCTAAAAAGAGCTGCATACCAAGCAGATCATATTTAGGGTCGTGCCAATCGTGTCATCTGGTAGAATAAAGCCCGGTCGGAATTGAACTATAAGTAGGCTATTAATCAGCACTGGATCAACTATGAAGCATATAGCATATACTATGAGTCCCACAATTTCAGGGACCCAGCACTTGCCAAGTTCATAAGAGTGGGGTTGAACTATGGACTCCAGAGGTCAATGGATTCTCTTCTGAACAACACTTCCAGACGCAGCCAAAATCACGCAAGAAACTGATCAAATGCTGCGGTAAAGTGCATCCATACTTTCTTGCAATTGTTCGAATATCGCATTCCCATTTATAGGACTTTGTAATCTTGAAGGAACATGTCATCGTGCGGAGTAATTGTTGATACTCTATGGCAATCTACAGATGAACTATTCTTGAATCTTTCTTTCACTTTGTATCGTTTTTATGTACCGTGTATAAAAGATGTCTATGTATTATGAGGAACGTATCAAATCATATAGATTTTCGTAATGTGATTTGAAATTTGAAAAAAAGGCAGCTTGATAAATTCCTTTCAACCCTCTGTTCCTTGTGATATGCATTTCATCCATGAATAGGAAGATGACACCTTCTAATTTACGTTTGGCAGCTAGGTGATATGTTGCAAACCATTTTTTTTTGTGGTGGCTAATTTGAAATGAAAATGGCGTCCGTGGTTCTGAGCAGATTATACGTAGCCCATTTTTTTTATAAGAGCATTGAAGATACTATATATGCAAGTTTTCGCACTATTTTCACATTTTGAACATTTGAGGGGAACTTTCAACTAATCTAATGTCGTTTATTACGATTTTCATGGTTGCCATTATGAAGTAAAGATGACGACTGCAGTTTTGATTAAATCCTGTTGATTGAATCTTGTCTCGTTTTTATACGAAAGATCATTGCAAAATCTACCAGTAAGCAAGTTTCCACATCCCCCCAACCTCATCCTGAACAGTTTTGGCTGCAATTTCAACTAATCTATATTGCAAATTTCATTTTCATAGCAGTTATTTTGAAATAAAGATGACGGTCGTCGGTTTATTCAGATCGTATGTATCCCATTTTAATATGAAATTGCATTAAACGAGCGATCAGCATGCAAGGTTTTACATTTGTCCCATTTTGAACAATTCTGTCGAGAAATTTCAGCTAATCTTCCGTACTATATAGTGGTTTTCTTCTTTTTTTTTGTGAGCTGGACATTTTGAAATAAAAATGACAGCTGCAGTTCTCATCAGATCATTTGTATTTTCGTATTATATGAAGAGCATTGAAAAATTTACCTGTAAGCAAGTTTTCATATCTTTGTTTCCCTTTTTGAACGATTCTTTTGGAAATTTCAACTAATCTGTATTGCAAATTCTATTTTACATGGTAAGCATTATATTATAAATAAAGATGGCGGTCACAGTTTTGATCAAATCGTGTGGGTCTTTTTTTTTAATGAAAGAGTTTTTTGAAAAATCTTCTAGTGCGCGGGTGTTTACACTTGAACGATTTGGCTTGAAATCACACCTAAATTACTGAACTAATTCTCATAGAAAACCATTACTCCCTGACCAACCTAATACAATTTTACATTAGATTTTCAAAAAGTTTGCGATCGATGTCATTGGTAGAATTAATCCCGGTCGGAATTGAACTATAAACAGGCTATTAATCAGTGCCAGATCAACTATGAAGCATATAGCATATGCTATGGGCCCCACAATTTTTAGGGACCCCGTACTAAATGCTCATAAACCATCTATTCTGATTATATCAGTCCTATACTGTTGGGTGGCCCTCAAATTTTTATGAACGAGTTGGACATTTTTTGTGAAATATCGCCTTTAACTGTGGTTGTTATTTAAACACAGTAATCAATGAGAGTGTGGGTTAGGTTAACCCTAACCCTGGACCGGGAAAGAAGGGCCCATCCCATGTGATTATCAGAGGGGATGACACCAAAATGACCGCCTAAAAATTTGTTCCTCGGTAATTCTTTTTCCTAATGAAATCTCTTTTTCTCCATACAATATCCTCGAAAGGGCTCAATAAATTTCAATTGAATTTGGTGAATGGTAGGACAATACGACACAGAAGAAGTGGTTACATTTTGGGGAGTATCCATACATAATTACCTCCCCTTTATCGTAGTTATATGTTCACACCATAATAATATTGCCAAAATTGACTGTCTACGTGATATCTCAAAAGAATTCTGTTGAATTTCAATGTAACTTTGTGAAAGGTTAGGAAATGAGCTATGGAAGAAGTGATGGAATTTTGATGCGGATCCATGTACAATCACTCCCCCTGACAATGGCGTTTGCAGAAGTACGTGCTCACTGAGAGCTTAGAAGTTTTATGGTATATATATATATATATATATATATATATATATATATATATATATATATATATATATATATATATATTAAACACTAAATAAAAACATTCCAATTGTACCCATACTTATTTTCTTTAAATTCTTCACTAAACCGGAACTGAAAAATTGAGAACTAAAGATGAATAAAATCATAAGTAAATGTAGGTTCATGCCATCATATTCAATAATATGGGAGAATCACGATGAATAATGAGTTGTATTAGTACAAAAAGATCACCAAAATTCTAGATATCCTGAATGACTCTAACCACAGGCCTGCCATTGAATACATTTGCACATAAATACATAAGTATTTGAAACTGAAGTCATAGCAACTGCACAAAGATCGAAACGGAAAAATAATACTATTACTGAAATTTTTAGACACATTTGTCGTGTTATTTGGCTGTATATATCCTAGGAAAAAAATTACTTCATGTAATAAGAAAATATACGTTTTGATATTGATGTGTATTTTCTTGATTTAGGGTCCCTTCATAACATATGCTGCAGGCCTTGAACTACCTCAATAGTAATGCCCTGCAATTGCTTACTTATTCCAGGCTCCTAAGCTAACCATCACAAGGGTTTTTTTTCTATTTCCTTCAACAGGATACCTTTTTTTTGACACGAGGATTATATAAGTCTCTGGATTGGTTCAGTTAAATCGGTTACTATAGCAATTTCAATTGTTATGGCCTTGTAACGGAAATAATCGCTAAATAGCATACGTGACTTCATTTGGTTAAGCCGAAATTACGTCACGAATAGAAGTTATATTAATCTGAATGATTTATGAATGACCCTAACACTAATCCAGCTGGTGTGCAAATCCGACCTCACAACCAGAAATATGGAGACAGTGCTATGAAGATTCAATGCATCGCCAGTTAATAAAATGATTGCAAAATACTCGATTACCCAAGAGGTATTGCACATAATTGGCCTTTTTGGAATGTTTCTTCCTTCCTTCAATTTAGAATAGTGTCATTTTCTACTTTGGATTTTTCATGAGTTTAGTTTGAATTTTTAACAATTTGAAAAGCACTCTTTCTCGGGGAATGATCTTCATTTTTTGAGCTGAAAAATCCAGGTGCATGCTATCTACGGAAACGTAATTAAACAACGGTAGCCTCCAAAGATGGTGACAGGTTTTATTTATTTATTTATTTTTTTAAATGAGCGTGTATCTGTGTGTTTGTTTATGTGTTTGTGTGTTCCGGCGCTCCTGGCAATACCATTTTGTCTAAAGACTTGAAAATTGACATCAGCACCCAATTGGACCCTTTCTAGAAATGTTGGGTTTTTTTTAAGTTTTTTTTTTTTAGAGTTTTTTTTTGGTCCTTTTTGATGACTCATTTTGACATCTAGATTCTTTCTAGATGTTTTTCCTCTCTATTTTAGATGTTTTTAGCGAAAATAACATCTAGATTCTCCAGAATCCAGAATTTTTTAGTTGGCTTTTTTCTTACTCTATGTTAGATTCTTTTTCCAAGACAAACGCCAGTAATGTCATAAACAGAATTCATTCCAACGGTTTATTTTTCGATGGAACTTTTTTTTCACAGGACTTCAAATTTTGACTGTGATGGTGAGTTTAAAGTAGTGCCACATTTTTACCTCGAATTTTTCAATATTTTAGATATCGGACTTCATCAGGGATAATCTGCATCAACACCCACCAAAAAAATCTAGTTGCGTATTATATACGGTAACATAATTGTCATACATATTTTTACGCATAATTGCGAGAGTGAAATTACGATACCAGAAGTCTCGCAGTACAAATTAATTTTTCTTTATTTCGAAGTTTCGCCCAACTAAGCCTTTATCAAGAAATGAGAAGGTTTTACAAGAAAGAAGTGTATTTTTAAGCAGTCAGTGACTTGTGGCAGATAATGATAGTAATTAATCAAGTGGATGGCTAGGCAGAGATATGTGTCAACAACACTGAGATATCAGCCTTCGGGTTTGATGTGAATTAATCAATTATAAGTAAATAATCAGAATACATTTTTCATCCGAAACTGAAACTCAATCGGGTGGGGGGGGGTCTGTAATGGCGAATTATACGAGGCGAAATACTGTACATTTTTCTTAAAGATCGTATTTTTTAAAAATATTTGTTTATGTTTTGTTTTCTCATGTATATATTGAATAAATTTGATAACAATATTTTTTGTCAACGAATATTTCTTCAAGGGTTAATGGGATCAGCTGCCTTTATGATTTAGGATAAATTTACCAACGATGTATTCGCTCACAATGTAATCAGTATTTACTGCAAGGTATTGTCGGCAATGAATTTACCGGACTCGGGTGAGAAGCCCAAACATTAATAAAATATTTTTATCATTAATTTTGTTTACTTTTTACTTGCCTTTCAATTTTTCGTTTGTTCATCACAGCAGTAAGCTGGACCATCTCTCTACGGCATCGTGATGAAAAGATAACTACAAAATTAAGACGAGGGTAAGAACTAGTCGAAAACCCAGCCCAACGCGCCATCGACCAAGACCATAAGTGCTGCATCAGCCCAGATAAAATCATTCTAGAGCCATCCGTGAGCAATGAAACCAGGGGTCACAGCAAGACGCTACAAATACAGCCATGGGTGTTATAAAGCACTTCTTCTCAGACTGATCCGATCCTACCGGTAAAAAGCTATCAGAATCCGCGGTTTCTCCCCAAAACAAACATTTTCAAATCAAACCTGAGAAGAGATCTCGGCTAACGAATGTTCGAGTATGAATTTTCAAATTAATTTATAAACCACAGCGAGACTCCAAAGGTTGACCTCACAAAGTTTTCCTGAGATACAGAAAAGGTATTTATAAAACATTGTGCTACGATACTTAATAAGATAATAAGAATAAATTTCACTTTATTAAGATAACTGAATCTCAAAATATATACAAACATGGCGTCTAATATTGGTTGTTAGGAGTCAGTTCAAAGATGTGAAATCAGGTCCTATCGACTTCGGAGGCCAAATAGTCGGAGGCAGCCAGGCTTATACTGAATCTCCTCTGGCAAGGGGGTGTTAGCTCAATTCTTAGTGAGGGCTCACTCTTCATTTTAGATCGCACCGTTTTTCGTCTTAGAGTGACGGTCTGAGTCAAAGTAGTGATAAAAAAAAACATTTAAAAATTATGATGAAGGTAGAAAATTAATTTTGAAATGATAAAAATAATTTTCAAAAATGTGTACCAATACTTCATCAAATGATAATGATAAATTAAAGTCGATGGAATTGAATCGATTGAATGTTCTTTCTTGCACCTTGTCTATTCACCCAGACGACCGATCATCAATTTTTGAAGCGTTTCGACCACGATTCTCCACAATGATCCACCATAGTTCTCCACGATTCAAACGAAAAGGCCTTAAATGAATGCATCGACTTTATTTGAAGGAAGAAACGTTTAGGAAAGGTAATCGATGGCTCTCTGCCAACTATGGAGGCCTAAAAGCATCCTTACGTATAGAGACTTTCGTACACCCTGCCGGTTCGTCCGACCTCTCTCTCACGGATTATTGTTCTTCAAAAGGGAAACAAAATAAAATAAACCTTAGGGTGCTATAAAAACTACCACTGGGCATGTGTCGAGATCAACAGGACGAGCCAAAACAGTCACTGTTCACGGAGGGAGAAGGAGAAGGAGAGGCAGGCTGAGAGAGAGAGAGACAAAGAGAGAGAGAGAGAGAGAGAGGGGGGGGAAGAGAGAAAGGTGTCCGCTGATGGGGGTGGGTTTAGGAAAACAGGGCATTTGAAAGAGGGGGTTTCAAAGTTCGAATTTTTTAGACAATAAAGGATAATGGTGCAATGCAACTGAAGAATGTGGTTCCAAAACATGATAAGTGCCATTTTAAAAATCAGTGTTTAATTAAATCAAATCATGTTTAAAATCAAATTTAGGATTCAAATTTGTTCAAACTTTTATGTATATATATATATATATATATATATATATATATATATATATATATATATATATATATATATATATATATGCAGTCTATAAGGTTTTGATAAGTTCAAATCCTGAAATTTGATTTTTAATTCAATTAAATACATTTATTTTCTAAATGGCGCTTATTGCGTTTCGGCACCACAGCCATCAATTACTTTTTTAGTTTTGACCCCAACTTAATTTTTCCCATGTAAAAAGATGGTATCATCTATTAACTGGTAACAGGTTCAACACTGAGATATATTCTGAATACACCTTCCTATCCCACCGGAAAAGTGGCAGCAGATGCCTATGGAGAGAGATGAGAGGCATCGTTCTGTCTTTACTGAGCACGTTTTGAAACCAGCGCATAGAAGAAATTAATGTTCGCACAAAAGATTACAAATTGTGTATATAGCTAACCGAGGTTTTTGAATAATTTCAAATTCTCCATATAGCTAACTGAGGTTTCTAAATGATTTCAAATTCTGCAGAGAGCTTACTGAGTTTTTCAAAAGATTTCAAATTCTATAGATAGTTTACCCGGGTTTTCAAAAGATTTCAAATATTGTAGATAGCTTACTGAAGTTTTTGAAAGATTTCACATTCTGTAGATAGCTTACTGAGGTTTTTGAAAGATTTCGCATTCTGTAGATAGCTTACTGAGGTTTTTAAAGGATTTCAAATTATGTAGATAGCTCACTGAGGTCTTTGAAAGATTTCGCATTCTGTAGATAGCTCACTAAGGTTTTTGAAAGATTTCGCATTCTGTAGATAGCTTACTGAGGTTTTTAAAGGATTTCGAATTATGTAGATAGCTTACTGAGGTTTTTATTGAAAAAATATTGATTCCATACGTCGAATCAAAATTGTGCTCATACTTTTATCATGGGAAAGATATAAGATTTCTGCACCCACAGACAGCAAAGAATTAGAAGGAGCGTTGAAACAGCCCAGGAAGTATTGGAATGAAACTGAGCAATGCCCCGAGAGTGTTCCAGAACAGAGAGGAATGAAGGGAGCTGATTGTCAATTCGTCAGTAGTGTCTCCACTGTCAGCAAGGCTATGAGAAATACGTGAGTTTTACAAGTATCTACCGTCAGTGCTCGTAAATAAGTCGCTTTTTTCAGAGGTACCTTTGCATCTCTTTATGAGACTCTGTTGGTCGATCGGTCGGTCTGTCCCCTTTAGTTTCTCAACTGTTTCAAGTCTGATTTAGTTGAAGCTTGGTAGACCGATGTCCTTTGATGAGATACTTCTTACTTGGAAAAAAATTTTTGCGATAATGGTGTTTAAACTTCATGTTTTGAAATCGATTAAAATCGATATCCTCAGCTGATTTACTCGCAAATAAGTTGCACTTATCAAGAGGTGCCCTCGCCTCTCTATAAGGGGCACTGTCGGCCGGTTGATTTGTCCCAATATTGTTTCTCGGTTGTTTCAAGTCGGATTCACTTAAGAGAAAGGTTTTCCTTGAAAAGGTGCTTCTTTATTATTAATCTCAATAATGACGTTTTAACTTCAAAATTGTGTTTCAAAATCGATTTTCTCAGCTACCTCGAGTCAGATTTAATGGAAACATGTTAGGAAGGTATTCCTTGGTAAGATGTTTCTAACCGAAAATTATCTTCTGCCCAGGGTCACGTGATCTGATAATAATGTCACTCGAACTTGGGGGACACCTGATTGAATTTTCGTTGCTTGTTAACTGAAAAGAAGATGCAAAAAAACAATGGAGACAAACCAGGTGACGTGAGGATCCTCTCTTCAGCATTAAATATGTAAACAACACTTCTTTTTTTCTGCGAACCACCGAAAGTATTTTTATCTGGAAAATATGGCTGGCCCCGTCGGAATGCAACATAATACGCCCACAGTTGATTAAAAAAGTTGAGATGAAACATCTATCTCCTGAAATTTTTCTCTTCATCTTCCAATTGCCATTTTCATCAACATGTACACAATGATTAATAATTGAGTCATCCACGGGCAGCTATTTTGTTGTATTATAACTCTTCAGTGTGGCTATAGGCCATCCATTATTCCATCCAGTAACACGAAGTAGGATCAAAACCTTCGCTTCAGACCCTGAGGCTAGCATTTTTACCTCTGCTCTACGCAGAACTGGACGGTAATTAAAATTGAATCTAAGCGATATATTTACTTACGCACAATTACCCATCCACTAGAGTGCTCTATTCCAGAGTTGGAAGAGCATTGCTTATAGATTATAATGAACGAATTGCTTTACTTAAAGAGTGGCCAATCCTGAATAAGGGAGCGTTAATTGCAATAATATATCACATGGCATATATATATATATCAATACGGAACATTTTTATTTCAGCAGAGCTCAATTGTTAGATTAGAGACAATATATCGATTAAGTGTATAAATTTTGTCAATGACAATAGTGTAGAAAAACGAGAATACACCATTGCCAGGCACGAAATTTGTGTGAATGTGTTACTAAGAAATGGATATATGATCCGACGGAATGATTATAAATTGCGTTATATTATATAGAAGCTTGTATTTTAAACGATCACCTGTTATCACACAGTGGATGTATCATTTGGCCCAGACAATGTGAATAGAGTGACCAATTAAAGAAAATGGGGCTGCTGCAGGAATCGAACCTGCAACCGATAGGGTAACCGCTACAACACAATGCATAGTTGGAAGGAATCACTTATTAACAAAAGTGTGTAAGTGATACAGTATGTTGTGTAAGTGAGGGGATTAGCAGAAACGAATTTCATTTCCTCAGGTGAAGGAAGAGTTAAGGTTGGTAGAGTGGGCACGCACTGGTTTGGGTGTGAAAAGTGCGCATATTCCGATAGACCGCACACTACAGAAGCACCAAGACGGTTTATGTGCAGTTCAGGGCAGTGTTGTCAATTTGTCGAAATCCAGTATGTTCCTTGTTTTGGCTGTGCAAAAAAAAATAAAAATTGATTAGTACAGGTGAGCTCAAACATTTTGGTAATTTAGGACGTGTTTTTGACTACGTTTAGCATTGTGTGTTTTGGTCATTTGGGGTATTTTTATTGATTTTTAGCATGGGGGGGAGTAAAACTAGCGCGAAAAATATTTTTTTTAGTAGGAAACACTGGATCGAACCCTGGAACCAAGATATTATGAACGCTCAGGAAAAAACCATTCATCAACCGCTGCGACTTATATCTGAGTATGTACGGTAAGTCGATTCCTTACGAGAAAGAATTAAAATCATGTTGAAATTAAATGTTTCATTAGTTTGAATGATGAATGGTTTCGGAATGAAGAAACTGCCAACGCTTTGCAAAAGGGGAATAAATTGAAATACGTTGATTGGAGATATTTCGATTGAACAGATAATGCCCCCCTTTAGAAACCATCAACCTAGACTGTCACCAAAACTGTCAAAATAGGTTTCTTCAGATTTCAAGTCGGCTCGGGTGGCCATGTATATATACATATGTATGGGGTACAGTATTAAGGGAGACTGCCTTGAAGAAATTAATCACACAACGCAACACAAGGAATATGAGCTGGAAATTTTAAACATTTACCCCTGATTACATTTATAAAAAAAACGTTGTTTTTGAATTGCCTCCTGATTAGATTTTTAGTGGGGGGTCAGTTTTCAATGTATGTTTATGTTAAATATTTTTTCCCCCCAATAAGACTTTTTAGTGATTTCTGGCCAACCAAAGGCAAGAGAAGTAACCTATTCATTGATCACCTCTTCTCCCATTCTTTTAATTGATCATCACCAACAGGGAATACTGCCAAAGGACGATGGTCACGTGACGGTTTCTCTTCAGTGACTAACCAGATCTGTTTCCATTTTATCTAGATGATAGGAATATATATATATATATATATATATATATATAATTCACAGACATTATAATTTTATAAGGCAAACGTAAAATCAAAATGATCTCATTTTATATATAATGCAGTACTTGTCATAAGCATTTGTACAAACAGCCATTTTGCTTCCAATCGCGTTGGTTTGAGAATGAAAACTGGAACATGATGCCAGAACAATGTTTTTAATACAATCGAAACGTTAAATGAAAATGATTTTTTTCTATCTCCCTGAAATATTATCCAGGTCAAGGAAATTGAAAAAGTGAACTCACAACGTGGTTATAAGGAAGATGTCCAAAACTGATGCGTTGATTTGGACCCATCTTCTCAGCTCAATATCCTAAAGGACCTGTGCAATCTTGACAATAAAAACAGATTATGTGCCTGTTCACATACTCACATGGATCACTTTTTATATGAAAAAGCACCAGTATTGTTCACGTTTTTAACTCTAAGAATCGATCAGAAGTAATATATACATATTTATATATACATATATATACACACACACACACACACACACACATATATATATATATATACACATACATACATATATATATATATATATATATATATATATATATATATATATAATTTGAGCTATAGAGAGTGAAAATGTATTGAAGTTAGGTTTATTTATCCGTAAATGTTCTCATTATTGGTCTAGACATGTTCCGGAAGGTATTCTCATCTGCAGTAGTGAGTGTAGTGTGTGTGTGTGTGTGTGTGTGTGTGTGTGTGCACCTTTAGAGGTTATAAGTTTGATGTAGAACATGAGTCCACCATCAGGAGCTTTGCTTTGTGAGCAAAAAATGGTATCCCATCTGTTAAGGGCATCCTGCTGTATGAGATAAAGTTCAGTCTGTGATGAATGTCAGTGGTGTTAGCAGCAGCAGTGGGTCTTGGAGAGGACATAACGTATCAAGGTTGGGGAGAAATGTTTTGGTATCAGATTGTGTGGGTAGGTTAGGGATAGTATAAATGGAGGGATGATGCACTTAGAACTACAAAGATTTTAACCTTGAAGGTCATCGAAAATATGTTGGCTCTGATTTGTACAAGTGAGATAAGTGAGGTAGAAGTTGTTATGGGTCTGAGTGACTTTGAAGTTCCCAGTATTAGATATATCTGAGGCGGGTAGAAGTTGATGTGAGGTTATCGTTAGTAGGAGGTAATATATATATATATATATATATATATATATATATATATATATATATATATATATATATATATATATATATATATATATAATAGAAAATAGATTCTCTACCCAAACACTTTATGTTTCTTCGCTTTTTGGGCCTCTTCAGTGAAGAGCTGGACAGAAATAGGACAGAAACATAAACGTGTTTGTGTAGCGAATCCACTTTCTACTATATTACCAGCTCTACTCCAAACCAGCGCTTAGAGTTTAAAGTTGAATGTATCAAGCACTCTATGAAATAAATCCATCACATATCTGACATTGCTTTATATTATATTACAATATGTCATATTGCAAACCTGATTTGTACTATACATATAACCTTTGTATGGTATTTCATTTGTACAACTCACAGCCATTTGACATTCCATGAGCAGCAAGGATACCACGGGTGAAGTTTCTTGATCTCATTACCCCACCCTCTGTAGTATCGACCACCTACCCACACAATCTAGTATTAAACCACGACCTTACAACCCTTACATCTTCTAGCTACAGATCAACACAGACTTCATTATAGATAGAAAAAAGTCCCACACATCATGATGACCCTAAAGGAATCCTCCTCTTGGATTCCTATTTTTGCTTCCTAGGCAAAACATCTGATGTTAAATTTATTTTCTACAGAAACCTTTTAACTACTGAAAGGTACACACACACACACACACACACACACACACACACACACATGCACAACGCTACTGATGATGGGAACACCTCTCCGAAACATGTATAGCATACCAATTAATTAATTTATGGATTAATTAATCAATAAACAAGGTCTCCACACACTGTTATTCCCGAATCTGTCCCATTCCCAATTGTTCATATACACACGCACACGCGCACACACACACAAACACACACACACACACACATATGAATATCCATATATATATATATATATATATATATATATAATAGGATGTGGATTTGCTACACAAACAAGTTTATGTTTCTGCCCTGGGCCTCATCAGGCCTCATCTTGATGAGGCCCAGAGAGGGCAGAAACATAAACTTATGTAGCGAATCCACATCCTATTATTTATTTCCAGTTATACTCTAAAACAATTTGACTTTCGATGTATAAAGTTGAATGTATCGAGCACTCTATGAAATAAATCCATCACACACCAGACGTTGCTTTATATTATGCTACATTGCTAACCTGATCTGTACCATATATATATATATATATATATATATATATATAATTGAATGAATATTCCCCGTCTTTCATATTTCATTTGAATAAATCAGTATTTCATGCTGAATAATCTGATGAATTCTAAACCTTTTTTTCAGTATGTCAGCCTGACTGTCAGTCAGTCAGTAGTCGGTCAGTTAGTGACAGTAGTTCTCAACAGATGCTCACACATCTATAGAAGTCAGATTATCGATGCGTTATCCTCTTTACGCTCATGCATCGATGGAGTGGGAGCAAAGGAGAGGTAGTGGGAGTTTTTGGTACGTTGGGCTGTCGGTCAGTCAGTCAACATTCAGTCAGTCAACAGTCAGTCGGTGACGGCCATCGGCACTCGAGACACTCGCTCATCTACTAAAAAGTAAGACCATTTATTGCAATTTCAGACATCCACAGGAATGGAAGGGAAAGGGAGATGATAGGAGTTTTCGGTATGTCAGCCTATCAGTCAGTCAGTAAGCCATTAACGGTAAACGGTACTGGGGATGTTCGTGCATTTAAAAAGAAGTAAAATTATTTGAATAATAATAAAATAATAATAATAATAATAACAATAATGATAATAATAATAATAAATCGCAGAATTACAGCGACCTATGAGTACCAGGAGAGGAGGGCTGGAGACTTGAGGAAACTTGCTGTCACTCAAACTCCAGCGGTTACCACCAGGCAACTGGTGTGAGATTGCAAATAATAATAATAATAATAATAATAATAATAATAATAATAATAAAGACACAACGTAACACCGCAATGGTTAGGAAACATGAGAAAAGAACTAGAAGATATAGACAAGGGAGAACCAATAGTACTGAATGAAACCACATTGAAACATACTCTTAGGAAAGTAGCCAACTGGAAAGCACCGGGTCCCGACGGGATCCATGGTTATTGGTTCAAAAAATTCACCACGTTACACGGCAGACTCACTCACCTACTCCAAAATTGTCTAAATGAAGGCAAAGCACCAGAATGGATGACTAAAGGCAGAATCACCCTCATCCAAAAAGACCCGGGAAAGGGGAACATAGCAAGCAACTATAGACCAATCACTTGCCTACCACTTATGTGGAAAATCCTGACCGGGCAAATAGCAGAGAGAATATCCATGTCAATGGATAGAAGGGGGCTACTACCAGAAGAACAGAAAGGGTGTAGGATAGGAACCAAAGGGGCAAACGATTTACTCTACATAGACCAGATGATCTTAAAAGAAGTAAGGAAAAGGAGAAAGAATATCGCAATGGGATGGATAGATTACAAAAAGGCATACGATATGATTCCACATAGCTGGATATTCGAATGCCTTAGAATGTTCAAAATTAGCGAACCGGTGGTTAAATTCATTGGTAATTCAATGGAAGACTGGAAAGTAGATTTGACAGCCGCAGGGGACAAACTAGCCGAGGTAGGGATAAAAAGGGGAATCTTCCAAGGAGACTCGTTGTCCCCACTATTATTTGTTCTAACAATGATACCACTTAACAGAATCCTGAAAAACAGCGAGGGATACCACTTCTCTAAAACAAAAGGAAAGGTCAACCACTTAATGTACATGGACGATATTAAATTGTTTGCAAAAAACAGGGGAGAGCTTGAGACTCTGTTCAACGAAGTAAGGGAATATAGTGAGGACATAGGAATGGAGTTTGGGATAGAAAAATGCGCAATCATGGTGATGCATAAAGGAAGGCTTTCAATGACTGAGGGAATTGAACTTCCGGACAACAGCAAGATTATGGCATTGACTGCACAAGGCCGATACAAGTACCTAGGTGTCCTTGAATGTGACACGATAAAACGGGAAGAGATGAAGGAGAAAATTAAGAGAGAATACCTCAGAAGGATAAGGAAAATATTAGAAACCAAATTAAATAGCAGAAATCTAATAAAAGGAATGAACACCTGGGCTGTGTCAGTAGTTAGGTATACAGGACCATTCCTAGGATGGACAAAGGAAGAGCTCCAATCAATGGATAGGCGAACAAGGAAACTTATGACGATGCATAAAGCATTACACCCTAGGGATGATACAGATAGACTATACGTTAAGAGAAAAGAAGGTGGTAGGGGGCTCATCAGCATAGAAGATTGTGTCCAGAGAGCTAAAGTAGTCCTAGGTAGATATGTGCAAACAAATAGTGAAGAAATCATAAAGAGCGCGAGGGATAGTGCAACAAACAATAAAGTAGAAAACAATGGAACAGTACAGCAAACTAGAAAAGAAAAGTGGGAAGGGAAAAAATTGTACGGCGAGTTTAAAAGACAGATAAAAGATATAGCAGACGAGAAATCATGGACGTGGTTACGAAAGGGAAACCTTAAGAGAGAAACAGAATCGCTCATCATGGCAGCCCAAAACAAAAGCATAAGGACAAACTACATGAAAGCAAAAATCGACAGAACACAGACAAACAGCAAATGCCGCATGTGCGGTGGAAGAGATGAGACAGTAAACCACATAACTAGTGAATGTAGTCAACTCGCCCAGAAGGAGTATAAGCATAGACACGATAGAGTAGCAACGATGATACACTGGGAACTAAGCAAACAAATGGGATTCAACCATGGGGAAAAGTGGTATCAGCACAAGCCAGAGGCAGTCTTGGAGAATGACAACCACAAACTACTGTGGGACTTTGACATCCAAACTGACCACCTCATCCAGGCAAGAAGACCGGACTTAGTAATAGTAGACAAAAAAAGGAAGGCCTGCCAAATAGTAGACGTTGCTGTACCTGCAGACCATAGAGTAAAAAAGAAGGAGGGTGAAAAAAGGGGAAAATACCAGGACCTGGCAAGGGAGTTAAAGAAAATGTGGAACATGAGAACCAGGGTAGTACCGGTCATAGTGGGCGCACTAGGAACTGTCCCCAAAACGCTGAGGGAGAGACTGGAGGAGATCGGGATTAGGGGGAGGATAAAGACCGTACAGACCACAGCACTACTGGAAACTGCACGAATACTGAGGAAGGTGCTAGAGATATAAGTTCTGCAACGAATTGTAGCTCTGTCATGATATGCGAAAGAGAGAGGAGACGTTAGCTGAAGACCTGAGGAGACTTATTGTCACTCAGCCTTCAGCGATAACCACTGGGCAACCGGTGTGAAACTGTAAATCGTAGAATTACTGCGACCTATGAGTACTGGGGGAGGAGGGCTGGAGACTTGAGGAGACTTGCTGTCACTCAAACTCCAGCGGTTACCACCAGGCAACTGGTGTGAGATTCCAAATAATAATAATAATAATAATAATAATAATAATAATAATAATAATAATAGCAAATGCCGCATGTGCGGTGAAAGAGATGAGACAGTAAACCACATAACTAGTGAATGTAGTCAACTCGCCCAGAAGGAGTATAAGCATAGACACGATAGAGTAGCAACGATGATACACTGGGAACTAAGCAAACAAATGGGATTCAACCATGGGGAAAAGTGGTATCAGCACAAGCCAGAGGCAGTCTTGGAGAATGACAACCACAAACTACTGTGGGACTTTGACATCCAAACTGACCACCTCATCCAGGCAAGAAGACCGGACTTAGTAATAGTAGACAAAAAAAGGAAGGCCTGCCAAATAGTAGACGTTGCTGTACCTGCAGACCATAGAGTAAAAAAGAAGGAGGGTGAAAAAAGGGGAAAATACCAGGACCTGGCAAGGGAGTTAAAGAAAATGTGGAACATGAGAACCAGGGTAGTACCGGTCATAGTGGGCGCACTAGGAACTGTCCCCAAAACGCTGAGGGAGAGACTGGAGGAGATCGGGATTAGGGGGAGGATAAAGACCGTACAGACCACAGCACTACTAGAAACTGCACGAATACTGAGGAAGGTGCTAGAGATATAAGTTCTGCAACGAATTGTAGCTCTGTCATGATATGCGAAAGAGAGAGGAGACGTTAGCTGAAGACCTGAGGAGACTTATTGTCACTCAGCCTTCAGCGATAACCATTGGGCAACCGGTGTGAAACTGTAAATCGTAGAATTACTGCGACCTATGAGTACTGGGGGAGGAGGGCTGGAGACTTGAGGAGACTTGCTGTCACTCAAACTCCAGCGGTTACCAACGGGCAACTGGTGTGAGATTCCAAATAATAATAATAATAATAATAATAATAATAATAATAATAATAATAATAATAATAATAATAATAATAATAATAATAATAATAAATGAAAAGGAAAACTTAGTTACTCGATTGAAGCTGTTCAGTAACATGTTGTGTAGGGGTGATAAATCAAAAAAAGATGGAAAATGGGTATTCAGAGAATAAGACAAGTTACTTATCTCGCCTTTTGTTGGACAGTGATTACTGAAAAAGTCTGAATTTTCAAAAAAGCAAGCACGAATGCTGCTGGGCACAAACTAATGGGCCAATAAGACATATACTCACATAGTAAATTGATCTACACCCCAAATACACACACTTTAAACCTTTTTAGGGGAGCTATTTTCAAAAACAAAAAAAAATGTTTTTCTAAACATTATAAGGAGTGAATGTTTATATTTTCAGCCCTCTAGCCCCATTTGTACGGCCTGTACGCAGGATACATACCAAGTGTTGTACCATCCGTTTGCTGCTATGTTCTTCATGTTGCATTGTGTGGTTAATTTCTTTTAGGAGGCCTCCTTAAATACTGTACCCGATACATACATACGTAGCCAGCCAGCCAGCCTACTTGGAAAACTGAAGAAATCCACGTTGACATTTTTGGTGACAGTTTTGGTTGACGGTTTCTGATTAGCGACCACTCATTAGTTGTCTAAATATATTTGGAAGCAACACCGAATAATAATAACGCAGTACCGAGTATATTCTTGTGTAGGTCGACCCTCGATTTAAGGTCGCTGAATTGTTGATATATACTCTCTAGAGCCAAGGGTTGTTACTTGCCCAACCCGTCAAGTGTGAATTCCTACCCAACACAATAATTACTCACAAAGAGGTCGATCCCCAATTTTTGCCTAAAATTTTGGTCTGCAAAACTCGACCTATACACGATATATATATATATATATATATATATATATATATATATATATATGTATATATATATATATATATTCCTTCATGTCTGACTCTATATCCTTCTGCATATCAGTCTGTTTGTCCACACGATATCTCCAAAGACTCACGATGGATTTCAATAACGATCTGCGGGAGAGTTAGCCATTGGCTGGGAGAAAAATCCATCAAATTTTGCTGCGTACCTTTCTTCGCGATTGAAAGTGTCATTATTCCAGAGCAGACAGTCAGGAAATAGAAATAGGCCAGTGAAAAGAATTGGCTTCAAATTTAATGGAGATGACCCAATATAAATGCGTACATTTCGTTCTCTTCGTGGACAACCGCAGCCAGTAAAAGATGGCGAAGAGTTCTATCATTTTTTTCATATGTACCTATGTTTGTGTACTTGTCTACTCCATCTCACCTGGCCATTTCGTTCTGTCTACAGACCTGAAAATTGGCATCAGTACTCCACTACACACCTTTTAAAATGTCTGCGTATGTTTGTTCCAGTGCTCCTGGCCATGCCGTTCTGTCTACAGACTTGAAAATCGGCATCAGTACTACACTAGACCCTTTCTAAAAAAAGGTTTTTGAGAGTTAGAGTACCCTATTGGGTGATCAATGAATTCTTCCGACTATTGCTGGGCTGTGATCATTGAAGAAAATTCCGATTTTTCAAAGATAAAGCGTTAATGCTGCCCGACACAAACTAAGTTCCAAGTTAGCATAAACTTGCATTGTAGATTGAACCTTGCACTAGAAACCTATTTAAGAGGGTATTCAGTGACAAGCACAACATTTTTTTCTAAAAACAATTAGGAGTACATTTTTACATTTTCAGCCCTGTAGTTCTATTAGTGTTGCCTATACGTGCAATGCCTATTCACATAGATAGCCAACCATATAGTTAGGCAGCCAGCCAGACCAGCTTAAAAACTGAAGAAACCTATATCGAGTTTTGGTGACAGTTTTTGTTGACGGTTTCTAATTAACAGTTAGTCATCAACTATTCAAATATTATTTGAGACAACACGGTTAAATAAACATGAAGTACCGTACATATCAATGTAGAGGAAAATCTCATGTATGAGTCGAGCCTAGATTCATGGCCACAGAATCATTAATCTTTGCTTTTTTGAAGCCAGGTGTTGCTCCTCGCCCTTCTCATTACCTTTCAATTTCAACCTTACAAAATCATTATTTATTTGAAGGTCTATCCTAGATTTTCGCCCCTCGTATTGGTCTACAAAATTCGACCTCTGAGGCGTTTGACTCAGGAGAAATCCCTCAGGTCATGAAGGCCAACACTCGACAAAATATAGATCAAGTGTAAGTCGAAGTGCTGAAACATACATACAATCACAGCAACTCCTTTATCAGGCTACATAAAGACTCAGACCCCTTTCAGCTCCAGGGAGGAGTAACACTAGGTGATACCAGCTCACCTAAACTCTTCACAGGCTGCCTCGAGATGATCTTCAGAAGACTACACTTGGAGAGTAAAGGAATCAGAAAAGACGACGAATATCTGAGCAACCTCAGATTTGCAGACGACATTGCCCTTTTCGCAGAGAACCTACACGACCTCTAACTAACGATAGATGAACTAAATGAAGAGAGCAAGAAAGTTGGCCTTCACATGTAATTCAGCAAGACAGAGATCATGTGCAGCAACCACATCGGAAATAAGTACACTGAGATCAAAATCGAGGACACCGAACTCGAGAAAATAGACCTCTACATTTACCTAGGACAACGAATCTCTATGACACCCATAAAAGAAGAAGAAATCAAGAAGAATCACCCAAGATGACAAGCCTTGGACAGAGCAAGCTCAACCTTCAAAAATATGAAGATCCCATTAGTCCTAAATAGAAGGATGCATAACTAATGCATCCTCCCAATAGTAACTTATGGAGCTTAAACATGGAACCTAACCAAGAGACAGATCTGCAAATTGAGAACCATGCAACGTGCACAGGAAAGAATTATATCGGGCCTCATATGGAGAGACCACAAGATAGCACAGTACACCCGGGAAAAGACAGGAGTAAGGGACATCATAGAATCCATCAAAAATCTCAAATGGCAGTGGGCTGGCCATGTTGCAAGAATGGCGGACAACCGATGGACATCGCAACTCACGACATCAATCCCCCGAGATCACATGCATGATCGAGGCCGGCGGAATATTAGATGGAGAGACGAGCTACACAAGTTCAGAAAGTAAATGATCTGCGACGCCCATGATAGAGAAGTATGGCGAATCCTGTGGAAGGTCTATGAAAGACTGATGATGATGAACACGAGTATGTACATTGTGTGTACTCACTCATGTCGGTCTCTATATCCTTCTGTCCGTATGTCTGTCTGTCCGGCAGTCTGTTTGTCCGACAGTCTGTTTGTCCGCACAATATCTCCATAAGTTCTCAATGGATTTCAATAACATTCCGTGGAATGGTTGACCGTGGACTGAGAAAGAATTGATTAAATTTCGCAGCGGACCTCGGAATTTCTCTCCGATTGAAATTTTAATTATTCTTCAGCAGACAGTCAGGAAAAAAAAAGAAATAAGCAAGTTAAAATTATTGGCTTCAGATTTAATAGAGATGACTCTATATAAATGCGTACATTTGATTCTCATTCTCTCTTATTTATCTCTCCTCTCTCTCTCTCTCTCTGACTGGTCTCTGTCTTTCTCGATTGAACTTCAAAAACGACAATGCTAGTGTATCTTTCACATATCCCTGCTCTCCATTCTATTAGGAACAGGAAAGATAGAACAATGAGATCAGTCGTCATTGTTCATTACACTTTATTTGGTTATTTCCTTTTAGGCATAAGCCAATCTTTTTTGCAGGAAACATTTCGGTCGATTCAAATCATTTTAGGACGAGTAAACTTTCTCTCTAACTAGGACGGCGACGAGTTAATTCTTTTTTTCTTTTTTTTCAATCTTTTAAGACGGTTACAGAATACGATTGTACTGAGGCACACAGTTTGAGAACCCCCGAATCTAGGCCAATTCTTCACAATAGGGAACTATAGTAAACTGACGTCGATGGTCGATATTTTGATTGAACGGTCTTTCTTTTTTTTTATTTCGTTCAGATAATTTATCATATTCATGCTAAGTGACCTGATAAAAGGAGAAAGAATTATAAACAAAATGGCGACCAATCACGAGCGATTAAAACATTCTCAGAGACAAAATGAAAGAATAGAAATAATTAAGGCTCGACTTTGAAAAGTCGACGTTACTGCATTTTCCGCAAAGAAATTATTACATCAAAAATAAATCTGGAAATTGAAAAATAGGACGACCACATGAATGTAATACTTTTCTGATCACTAATTATTTCAATTATAAATCGACTTTCCGTAGACCATATTGATCAACCGTAGCCATCAAAGATAGCGGAAGGTTCTATCTTATATATATATATATATATATATATATATATATATATATATATATATATATATATATATGCGCATACATGTTTACGTGTCTGTTTGTGTGTTCTTGGATTCTTGACCCTACCGTTTGTTCTACAGACTTGAAAATGTTATCAGTACTCCCTTATACCCCTTCTAAAAGTTCTCTTTTTGATTTTAAAAAGTGAAGCTTTATGGCCTTTTGGGGTTTATCAATGATATCTAGATTCTGAAGAATCTAGATATTTATAGATGCCTTTTTACTCCATTTTAGATGCCAGCGATGTCATGACAACATTTTTGAGATCTTAAATGTTTTCTTTTCACCTTTTGGTTGTCATTTTCTTCAACATTCTGTTTGGTCAGATCACCTCACATCAACACAACAAGCATCTACATGTATATTCTTATTCAGGACCATACACGACTCCCACCTGCAGAGATACAAGCATTTCCCTTCTCGTCCTAATAAACAACCCTCAATACGGAAATATCCCCATTTCTTCCCTCAATCTCTAACATGTGAGTAGCATACGGTTTTCTCTGCACCGCTGTGTTTCACTGAAAAAGATGGCTGGCCACCGTCGAAATGAATTGAAAGATACGCACATGATTATAGAAGTTTTTGAGATGTAACACTTGCTTTTCTTTTATTTTTCCTATCCACCTTCCAATTGTCACTTTTATCAGTATATATATATATACATACATACATATATATATATATATATATATATATATATATATACTTTACAATTTCAAAGATATAGAAGAACTTTTCAATATTTTATAATTTCAGTCAATTATTTCCAAATATCTGATAAAGAAATTCATGAAAGTTTTTCAAAGAAGATTCACACACACAAACACACACATAAATATAGTGATCGAAATGGGGTTTGTGAACTACGTATATATTAATGTCTCTATTAGATGATTTTTAACCGACATTAAGAATCCCCAAACCAATATAAACTTAGCTAATATACAACTCATCAACAGAAACAATACACGACAATGTTAGAAACAAATATACCAAAGCCTTAAAGGGAAGTGGTTCCACTGAAACTACTTTCAAATATGATGAAAAGATAATGTCCAATACATTAGAACAAAACAAAAACCAGAAAGTAGAGGTAGAAAAATCATCTGATTTACACTGCCTTTCAACTTGCAAGTAAAAACCAACGTAGGGAAATATTCCTCAAATCAATAATAAAAAAAAACACCCCCAACTCACTGTGTAAAATATTTTTCAAACACAAACAGAAGATTAGCTATAGTTGTACGGATAATTTTAGTAAGTGCATAGCAAAATATAACAATAGAATAATTAGAAATGATATCAGCGGAGAAAGCATGAATTAACCAAATTACAATTGTAGAAACAGAAACGGATGCCCTTTGCAAAATAAAATATCACAAATTGAATATTGTATATCAAGCAGGAATTAACCCAAGAAAAACCTTTACAACAAAAATACTATCTAGGAATATCTAAAACCTCCTTCAAACTAAGAACAGCCAACCATGTATCATCATTCACAAACGAAAAATATAAAGACTGTCGATATATTATTGGAGACTAACCGATAGCAACCTCACACTCACAGTAAAATGGAAAATATTATAACAAAGACGAATACGCAAGAACATTGAAACCCCAGTGTTACGTATGCCTAAATGTGAAATGTACAATCCTCAACTTAACAAAAAGAAGAAAAAAAGCAGAAATATTGAATTGAAAGAAAGAAGTAGCGGTAAAGTACCGACACCGCTCAAATTTCTATCAAAAAATATATTTAACATCCCGCATAAAAGTATAGACAAATTAACCACCATAACTGTCTAATTCCCCTCATTGTTATTAACTATAGTAGTAGCATCATTACTATCAACGTTAACATTATTATTATTTTATAACCTCAACAACTCTCAGAACAACCTACTAACCTTTTCATAATTATCTTATATATTTAGAAACATACCAAACCTTGAATAAGTAAAACAATTAAACTGACGACTAAGGTCATGTAAAAGTGAATCTTAACACCATGAAACCGATTGAAGTAAGAATAAGATACTTTTAGGGAGGATACATATAAAAAAAAAACAGCTGATTTTTAACAACATGCTGATAAAGAAAGTGCATACAGCATCTCTTGCTGATTTACAATCCATAACTACCGGACAATTAAGTATCTCCACTAAGTAAAACAGAAAAACATAACCAACAACTAAACAGAGAAAAAGAAAAGAAAAAGATATATGAATAGAATAAGAGAAAATTTTCACCTATAGAAGAAAAGACATACAAAAACGCCCTAAATGGGTATTTAAAATGAATCGAATCACTTGCCTGAAGAGGCTCAAACAGGGAAGAAGCATAAACATGTTTGTGTAGCGAATCCTTTATTTCATATTACAAGCACTATTCTAACTCATCTTGATGTTCAATGCTGAACTTATCTCTTTGAAAAAAAAAGGATATTGCATTATATCATTTTACATTTATCCTGAATTATATATATGTGGGCTAACCAAGGAGAAATTGAACTTTCATAACAATGCTCCAATGAAACGTTTCAGTGGGCTAGCTACTTCTGTTGTATAGCAGTAACTTGGGCCTTTTCGTATAAAGAAAACTGGTTAGTACTTAAGTCACACGTTTTTAGAAAGAACATGTATGTAGTGCGCTTCGCGTTTTTCCACACCAAACGGATTGCGATCACCTAGAGAAACAGCATTTCGTGATCTGTGGAAATTGTAACCTGGTTTTTACAGATCACAACGTCTTCCGAAAAAAAAAGAAAGAAAGAAATATGCTAAAAACCACCTGATATTTTCCAACAAGTGTTTTCAGCAAGTGCCTTCTGAATTTTCTATTGTTAGTAGCTTGAATCAGGTCAGGACAGGTTCTGTCCTGACCTGATTCAAGCTAAGCTGACAATGTTTTATGTTCAGCTATAATTTCCAAAGAAATCAAAACAAAAATGACACCTTTTGTGATTCAATCAATACAAACTGTCACATGTCCAGCAGCATACCTTGTTAGGGGCGATGAATGAAAAAATGTAAAAAAGATGATCAATGAATGAGTTATTCCTCTCTCACTTTTTAGGCAGTGATCACTGGATATTTTTTTTTTCTTTTAAAGCAAGTGGGTGCAAACTAAGAGATCAATTTAGCATAAAATTACATTGCAAATTGACTCCTCCTCAAAACCTATTTTGGAGGAAATTTTCAAGAAACACAAAAATATTTTTTTGGGACATAATACGGAGTAAATGTTTAAATCACCAGTCCTTTAGCCCTAAATAGAAGAAACTTATATTGACAGTTTTTTATATATTCAAATAATTATGTTTTGCCTACAGCCCATAAGGATCAATTATCTATCTCTGCGTAACATAATGTATAGCAGCGTGACCAAGCGGGTAACGTCTTGGAGTAATAGAGTTGGTAAGTCGAGTTGAAACTGGGACAGTTTGTCTTCGTTTCAGTAATGTGCAGTCAACCATTTTGATTTTCAAAATGGCCTCCTTTAAAGTTGATAGAAAAACTAGCATCATTTTTTTCCTCATCTTTTATGGATATGATTTAACCTGATTGCTGAGATCCCCTCTCCAGATGATAACTTTCATTTCCCGACAGATCAATAACAGTGTATGCTGGAATTCCCAACTTCACGTTTTTGGCTATAACGTCTCCCAAACAACAGATTCAACCGTTTGAAAGCTGACAAAATTATCTTTCTAAATGTATATCATGTTCTCGGTACAAACATTAGGTTTTGTTTATATATTCATGTAAATATATTAGAAAGAGAATTTCACTGGTATGTGTTTGGACAGCTTCCTTCACGTTATTGTCTACAAATTCTGCTGCATAGGGATACACATAGACGAGATACATCGTTAGAAAGCTGACAAAATTCACTTTTCAGTGGTATATCATTTCATATGTAGCAACATTTGGTTTTTTGACCCCCAAAACTTGGAGAGGTCAAATTGATAACCATATTGGATAATGGCCACCATCTTTGGTTTTCAAGTAGGATATCCTGGGATTTTTAGTAAGGTGTTATGGAGACTTCATAAAAAATAATTGTGGAGGCAAAATTATGTTTTAATTTTTTCCAAATTTAAACCATAACTATAAATTGTAATGGTATATGTGGTGCCTAAACAGGGACAGCTGAAGCCTTGGTCAGTATAAGGACACTACTTATATAGCATAATGAATAATCAAACTACTTTATTCTAGACATTTTACTCCTTTACTCAATTATTTTTTCAACATCAAAATATTTTTTTTCAATTTGGAGGTTCCCTAAAATCTTGGGACCTAGTGCAGCTGCACTGTCTGTACTGCCTTAAGTATCACCCGAGGGCCGGGCAGCGTCGTAGAACCTTACTGAAAATATTTTCTCTTAATCTGACGAAGATGATTGACCCACTATCCAAAGTGCCTGGATCTAGCAAAGCAAATGATAATTAAAGATTTTGAACAAACAAATTTACGGCAAGATTAATGTCCGGCCATCAAATATCTAAAAAAAACATTACGTATTCGTGCGAGTGTGCAAAGGCGTCCACCATAGAACGAATGGCGAGCAGAATCATCCACTGGTGGAATGAATTCGATTCTCATGTATCACTACCTTTTTTTTCCTCCCGTGCCAAATTAAACAAAAGCGGAGCCTATGGCATCTATTATAAAGGGGCTCTGAATTTAAAACAAGAACCGTAAGTTTAACGATGTGTCCACCATCTGTGGTTGTAGTATTTGTAGAAGAACAGCAACAGAAGGAGGATGAAGAAGAAGAAGAGAAAGTAGTCTTTGAGTCAGTTGTGAAATATTGCGGTACAGAAATATTTTGCGAGTGTTATTTTCAATAAGAATTGTAAACGGTCATTTTTTGGCGTTTTTTTCCCCCAATTTCCGGCTCTTTTTAAATACGGAAATGCTGACTTTGTACATTGTATTATAACATCATAGCAGCTGGTAGAATGACGGGAAAAGATGCTCTCTTGATGACGTCAAACCTCTTAATGACATCGCACATTTTTGCTACTAAACTCTTTTCGTATAACGTGACCGGAAACAACAGACAGACCGACCAAAAAGCGCCCAGAGACGCGTGGACACATCGCATCGTCAAGTAATGACTTTTTTCATATCTAGATAACACAACAAATACAACTAACATTTCAGTGATCGTATTACTTGGTTTTCGTTTTTATATTTTTGCCGCACCTATGACTTCTGTTTCAGATACTTTCGTATCTATGCGTCATTTGAAGGTGATAATTGTCTAAAATCCCCAGACTCGACTACCCAGTCCTTCAACGAGAGTTGAAAGCAATATAGTGCTAAAGCAATTGAACACGTGCAGAATCACTAAACTGGGATTGATAGATTGCAAGCATCTAGCTTGAGAATGCCGGCCCGTAGCGTATGATACAATTGCGACTCAGTTAATCCGACAATGGCCTTGTCCAGAGTAAGCCCCACTAATTGGAATTCAATCAGATCTGATCTTAGTAATACGCACGGCATGACTGCTAGCCCGAGGCACGCCACCGTTAGTTGCATGTGCTTTGCATTCTGGTCGAAAAGACTGCAGAGGAGCCAAAGATTTCGGACCCAATAACCGACTGGCCCGATTTACCAAACGACATTTTTTTAATACACAGAACGACCCAAAATTAATTCAATTCGGTGGTAACAATTTGCATGAAACTACAACAGCTCAAATCTCTTTTACAGCCCTTTTTTTCTAAAAAAAAATTACGAAAATAAGTCACGAGCTGAAAATACTTGAAAGGTAGTTGTTTTTAGAACAGAATATATTTTTAGTAATTCTTTCAGATTGAAAAAAAATGATAATTCGTTTGTACTGCTGCTTGGTTCAAATAAACGGTGCAATGGCCACAATAAACGAATCAAATTAGCAACGATTATAAGCGTTTAATCGGTTCTTACAACGATGGTCCGATTATGCTGCTGGTACTATTGAGCGGAATCCCCCGTGCTCTCTTCAATAGTGATTCTTAATCTGGGGCGTAAATGCATCGGAGGGGTGCGTACAGCAAAGGAGGGTGCAAAAGATGGAGACAAATGATGTTTTATCCGATTTTATATCGCTAATGCGTACAACTCTTTTTCCTTTCCGACTAAATGGTCTTTGGACAACTGTCACCTGGATGATTGCCCTCGGATAATTGTCCCCTGGCAATAGGATAATAAGTGTGAAGCTGAAGTTGAAGTTCTGGGAAATAAAGAAGTCGGCCGTGTAAATAATTGCACCCATGGGGGAAATAATTCAAGGGATAATTGTCACGAGTCATTGCCTTTTACTTGAAGTTAGTAATTTCAGTTTTCCTTTTTCTTTTTGTTCGTTTGCTTGTTTTTTTGGTTTTTTTTCAAATTGATGTATGTAGTAAGTATTGAGGCAAAAAAATGTTTCTGTTTTGAGGTGAATTGGGCTGGAGAATATCCTTAAGGTATGATCACTCTCCCAACACAATGAATATGTCTTAAATGGATGTTAGTTTCTTCTTCTTCTTCTTCTTCTTCTTCTTCTTCTTCTTCTTCTTCTTCTTCTTCTTCTTCTTCTTCTTCTTCTTTTTCTTCTTCTTGTCATATGGAGGCAATTGTCACTGGAACAAATGTCCTGATATGGCGACAACATATCTTTGCAACGTACGATCTTCATCCTTATTCCAATAGAAGACAAAAATCAGAAATCGGTTGGATATTCAAGACGATAGCTGTCAGCATCGAAATGCGGCGCATTTCAAAGTTAACTTTCTAAGAAACAGCAGACAGCACTTAGAGTCGCTTTTATAACTATCTTGACTCAGACTTTTGATCTTGACATCTGATAAATTTTAACATTTTCTTAGTTACACTTTTCGATATTAATTTCCCCAATTTTGACTTTCTAGAAACCCCCAACCAAAACTTTCACCATCAAACAATTTACATCAGTTTCAAGTGATTTTGGCTGGCTGTCTATATATTAAGTCGATGCAAGTATAATTATAGTTTTTAATCATCGACTTGAAAGCAGTATATATGAGCTTAGTATAAAGATAATAAATAGAAATAAGAACCTTCAGAATCTACACATTTTTGCCAACTAAAAATAAGTCCTTTTTATTCTGGGAGCATAGAAGCCCGGAGTCTTGGAACCAATGTATTCTTTGAAAGCGTTTTGAGCTGCTACCTGGTTTTTGAAGACTTTCCCTTAAAGGAAGTGATCGATATGGTTGAAAAGGTGATAGTCGGTCGGGAAAGGGTCTGGTGAGTAAGCTAGGTATAGATTTTATTTGCCAATTCCGGTCAATTTCTGCTGGGTCATTTGCACGACACGCAGTCGGGCGTTGTCGTGGAGATGAATTAGTCCTTTCTTAATTGACTCATGTTCGATGTGAACGTTGCAATTTTCGATGTATTTTTCCGGTTTTCTGACAATATTTCTTTGCTATGATGGTTTCACCAGGATCCAAGACGTTGTAGGGAATGACTCCACTTACCGATCATCAAACAGTGACCATAATTTTTTCTGATGCAGAAGTTTTTTAATGCTTCACCACCATCCAGCCATTGGACACTTTCGATTGTGGTACATAATTGATTTTTCTGTCACATGTCACAATGTAATCGAGAAATGGACCCCTTTTTTGTTGCTCAAAAAGCGCAGAACAGATTTAGTAAAAGCGTGTTTTTTAAAAATTTCTTGCTGGATCCATTTGATGAGCTTTTTTTTTTCTTGCTTTGCCAATTTGAAGCAAATATCGAACAAGTATTGAATGATTTACCTTTAGTTCCTCTTCAGCCTTCCGTTGTTTTACCTGAGTCCGCCTCAATGATGGCCTTCAATTGGATGTCGTCCATCGCGTCTCTCCTCATCTTCAAGGCCCTCGTCTTCGTTTCGAAATTTTGCAACCAATTTCGAGTTGACGGATCAAATACTTGGTGGATATTGCTTGCAGTTCCCACCGCTTTACGTCCCAAATTAAAATCATCCAACAAAATTGCTCGATTATCTTTTCAGCTTTGATTTGATAGCCTCAAGAAAATGTGAAATAAAACCAAATGCTTTATTCCATTAACATAGTTAAATGATACTTTATTCCAAAATAAGCATCACGGTTTGGAGAAACAAAGTAATATTCATTTTTAGCACCACCCTAAAGTTCCATTCATACTGGCTGCACCAATGAAGTTACAGAGCTTGAAATTCAAACATTTACTTTTTATTTAGTGGGAGTTCAATTTACAATGAAAGTTTATACTAAACCAGCATTTTAGTTCTATGTCCAGGCGCGTTTGCACTTGTTTGAAAATTAAGTCTTTCTCGCAATTCAACAAAGGCAAGAGAAGTAACGTTCTCATTGATCATACCTTTCCCAGATATTTTTAATTGATCAGCCCCAGCATTTTCGAATCGTACACACCTTCATAATATTCTTCAGTTATTCTTAATCTCTTCTCCCAACATTTGATGATTTCGTGATCTCCGACCTTTAGTGCAAGCATCTGTTGTTTGCCAGTATGTTGTGCTTCTCGCTGGTTGACCGTGATCAAAGGTGACCTGAAGGCCTTTCTTTCTTTTTGCTGATATCCATACTTTTGGGGGTCGGGTTTGATCCCTATCCCTGGTTCAACAACCACGCCCCATCAATCCTACTCTTCAAATGAGGGGCATTGAACAGATTCTTTTCAAAAGTCTTTGGTTCGACTCAGTCAGTGACTCGTCCCCGGTTTCTTATCCTCCCTGGTTTATCCAGACGATCACCATCCAGGTAATTGCCGGACTCCATGTTGCTTAACGCCTATGTCAAACATGATATATGTATATATCATTCAGGGTTGAGCACTCTTCAAGTGAGGTAACTCGTTCATTATAAGCATATGCAATGCTCTTCCAAAGAATAGAGCACTCTTATGGATAGGGAATTATGCGTGGCTGAAATATATCATTTAAATTCAACCTTACTGACTGTCCAGTTCTGCGTAGAGCAGAGATAAAATGCCAGCCTCTGGGTCTGAAGGGAAGATTTCGATCATACATACATATATATATATATATATATATATATATATATATATACATATCGACTTGGTGGAAATCCCCAAGGTTATTGATACCATCATACAACAAGGCGTAATCTCCGTATATGTTCGACACAGCAGTTCCATTATTAGACTACATGAAGCTCAAAAGGAGGCAAGGGGTGATACCAGTTCACCCAGGCACATCATAACCAGCCTCGAGATCTTCTGAAACCTAGACAAGGAAAATAAAGGAATCAAAATAGACGACGAATCCTCAAGTAACTTCATTTGCTGACGACATCGTCTTTTTTGCTGATAACCTTCATGACCTCAAGATGATGCTAACGAAATATTCGTCCCCACATGAAAACAAATGTCATGTATAACAGAGGACAAATACATAACTATCAGAATCGAGTGGGTCTCTACATCCATCTAGGACAACGAATATCCATGAAATCGTCAAAAGAAGAAGGAATCAAGCGAAGAATCTCTGTTGGTGGACAAGCTTTCGATAGAACAAGCACAATCTTCCAAAACAAGAAAATCCCATTAGTCCTAAAGAGAATGGTATGCAACCGATGCATCCTCCTGATTGTCATCTACGGAGCTGGAACTTGGAACCAAACTAAAATATTGACCAACAAAATGAGAACCATGCAACGTGAACAGGAGAGTGTCATGCTCAACTTTATATGGAGAAATCACAAGACAGCACAGTATATCAGAAATATCAAAAAACCCATTAGAAAACTCAAATAGCAATGGGCTGGTTATGTAGCAATATTAGACAACTACTGAATATCACAACTCAAAACGTCGATTCCCAGGGGTCATATTTGAAACTGGTCGGTGGCGTGACGAAGTAGATGAGTTCAGAAAGCATGGGATCCGTGACGCCCACGATAGAAAGTATGGCGGATCTTGGGGAAGGTTTGTGTCCAACGACGGACGCTAAAAGGATGATGATTATGATGTATCTATGTCTGTACCCTTATCGCTCGAGAACTACCCATCATAGTAACAACGATAAAACCATAATCGAATCTGTCATGTCTCAAACTAACTACAGCACTAATTTTAGGTCTTCCACAGAAACCAGCTGAAAACTGCATGATAGGATGCATATAATATTTCAGACGCGAACTGTGTACTTATATAATTACTTTTCGTCCGTAATACCCCCAAATTCATTATAACATGAAAAAATTTCAAACAAATATATTTACTTACGTGGCGCACCAACTGTAAAAATGAAGTGAATTAGACGAAAACATTTCAGTTGTCAATAAACAAAACTTTTTTATCCCAATACTGATGTCTCTTGTAAGAACTGCATTAATGCACTAATGTGTGTGTGTGTGTGTAAGGCTCATAGTCCAGAACCAAATTAAACTAGCATTCCAAGGGAAATTATGAATCACCACCGACCTTATACTCTGCTTTTAACCTAAATCAAGCAGTGATTGTGGCGAAATCAAGGTACTTTAAAAAAGATTTGGTTAGTCATTCGACTGTGTGACCAAGTAAAATTTTATTTACTTATTGATGATAGTATGAGTGCAAAGTTTAAAGTTTCTACCATGAACAGTAAGGGCTGAGCGAAGTTCAGGCAGCTGCATATGAATGTCAGATCACATGAATAACCAAAATCCAGCAGCGGTCATAAAATCGGCCAGTTTGGGGGGTAGCGGTGATTAATGAAGGGAAATGTAGTTTTGAAGGGGGGGGGGCTTTTTTTCTAGCATCCCAGGCAACGGCGAGGAACCCTGCATGTCAAAGGAAATTCGTTTTATTATCGTTGTGTGTCTTAAGCCGGTGTAGGCGCCGCGGCACCATCACTTTCCAATATAAATGATTGCTTGAAGACTGTGGACAAACAATTGCGAATATCCGGTGATTTCGAATTTTTCGCCCAACCCCCCCCTACGACCCGCCCTCTCCAACCCCCGCCCCCTAAATAATAATAATGATGAAAATCCGGGTTCTTTTCCCCTATTTACCAAGAGCATCTGTTTTTCCGTCGTTCGTATTGTTTTTGAAAGGACGGACGTTTTCATTTTGATTTTATTTTCCTGCATTTAGAGTTGATCTTATCGGCGCGTGTTTACTCGGAGAACACGCAGGGCGCCTGCCCTAGAGATGTTATCAAGCTCATCTCAGGAACTATTTTTAGTGTAGAGAGTTCAATACTCTATTGCACGGGGGGTGGCGTGTGTAGATATGTTGGCCAAGCCCCTTTTTCTCATCGCAGTTGAATAGACAGGTAAACTAGACGGGTCTGATTAGTTACACGATAGAAACAGTCATGAGGCCAATAGCTTTTGGCAGCATGCTGTTTTGGGGGTGATCAATTAAAACATTGGGGGGAAAAGAATGATCAATGAAAAATTGCTTCTGTCGCCTTTTGTTGGGTTGTGATCACTAAAAAGTCTGAATTTGAAAAAAAAAAAAAAAACAAGTAGGGAGGAAAATATTATTTGGCACCTTTTCGTACCTTTGTAGCTCTGCAGAATTGTCACAAAAGTAAACAAATTGATCAAATAAATTTACTACATTGCAATTTAACCACATTACGAGCGGACATGTAATTTTTTCCTGTTTGTTTGTTTCCGCTCAAATGGGGTGATCCTATTGGTTGATTTACCTTTCTTTTATGACGTAACAATGAAAATTTTGTCATAGAAACTCTTAAAATTTCATGTCTGATCACACATCAAATCAGCTTCAGATTAAGTTGAGACTTTAAAAAACTTAGAATTAGGATACTTGAATTATTGAGAATAAGTTACCCAATGAAATGGCTTTTTGGCTCCTCGGTACCAATCTGTAAATAAATCAATTTATAAAATCCCTCTATTGAGATGCAGAAAAAAATGGATTGTTCGTTGCCCGGGGAGGATGGGTGGAATCCAGATCCTTGGACTCTCCATCTAGATTCGAGCCAATATTGTGTCGCTTTCTAAAAAAATTCATTCGTTCATTCGTGATTTGTTTTGCAGTTTTTAGAGAAGAAAATGGTTGAACAACCTTAGCCACCAAATCGGACCGAAGTGTTCTATCTTTCTTTAAACGTACATGTGTTTGTATGTCTGTGTGCTCCTGCGTTCCTGGTCATAGCGTTTTGTCGACAGACTTGAAAATTGGCATCAGTACTCCACAAGACCCCTTCTATGAACGTTGTTGGAAAAAAAAGAAGCTTTTTGGACCTTGTGGGGTCCTTTTTTGATGGGTCAATCAGTAACATAAATATTACCCAGAACCTACAAATTTCTAGAGTTTTTTTTTTACTCCGTTTTTGATATTTTCCATTGGGAAACGCCAATGATGTCATAAAGAGAATTTATTCAGACCATATTTATTCTCCGAAGGAAATTCCTTCGTATGGCTTCATATGTTGTCGCTGCAGTTGTTTAATTATTGACTATGATGGCGAGTTTTCCTCCTAGTTACTTAAAAAGAGATGTAACAAAGTGTATTGTATCCTAAAAATTATCAGCCTTATAAAATACAGAGATTGCGACCCTTCGGTCCATGATAGGTTGGACACCCCTGCCCTGAACTGAGCGAAGGCCAGTAGGCCTTAAAGAATCCAGAGAGCGCATACATCTTCCAACGCCACTCACTAAAAAAAAACAAAAACGCATGAACATCAGTTGATATATAGGTACATATTTAGGACTATTGCTCACCTCTTCTTACAATTTAAGAATACCTCTCAATCGAAAACAAATCTCTGGACCCTACCCCCAATTTGATGACTTCGTTCTTGGCCCTTGGTCTACTGCACCGTAGAATGCCATTGGAATTGATTGAAAACTTCCGGAAATATTGTGTGGACAGACAGACACAGAGGTGAGTGAATATCTATACTTCTCCCAACTTCGGTGGCTGTGGTAATAACCTTTCACCATTATTTAATACGTACAACTGTAAATGAGTACACACACACGTGTGCGTGTGTGTGATTTTATCTATTGTTTTATCATAATACATCGCAATCCTCACGAGTGCTTGTGTCTCCGAAAAGTTCCCCCAGCCCGACCCATACAATAGGCCACACCGAAGTCGGTGCCGTTCATAATAAAGCCATCGTCATCCACACCCTCCTCATCCTTCCTCTCCCCTCTCTCCTCCCCGCCGGGGGGGAAACCAAAGACATGTTTACGACCGACATCTCATCCCAATATAGAATCTAATGTCAACGTCATTTGGACACCAGTTTTATATTTATTGGGATCCATTATTGACCAGAGATCGAAATCCTGTCACTCTACGAAGCCATTAGCCAGTCTTAAGAGGGCGAATGACATCAGAAGTCACTTTCTTCTGCTGTTGTAGCCACGGTGAAAGAATAACCAAATAAATCTTATTTACTGGACGATTCTTATTGGAGGTGCGAGTGGCTTAGCAGTTAACAGCGTGGACGATGGGGGTGGCCGACTCAAGCTAAAACTCCGGTAGAAGCTGACTGCGTTCATTTGGGTGAATAACACATCAGACTGGGCTTTCCAGCCTAGGAATGGCAACCTGCTTAAGAGATGCACAATGCTAATAAGAACCCCTTAATGCCAACTTAGTCATCCTTACGGCAACCCCAGTAGCTGAGCAGGTATCAGTTGTATCGCGGTTGACCTTCTTTTTGAAAGGATTCTGCTCTCTGGGTATCCTTTGATCTTAAAACACTTTGCCAAGGTTTGCAGAAGTCATTTGTGTCGTTCCATTATCTATCTTCTAGTCGATCGTATTTATTAAACGATTTTTAGCCAAGCCAAGCCCATCTATAGGCCTGAACAGAGAGGGGGGTTAGGGGCCCTGTCGGGATTGCTTTTACAGTTTTGAGGGTACTTACTCCCCTCAGTGAAAGCAAATCAGGGACCCTTCGTTAAAAAAAATATTGATATTCTAAAGAGAGCCAATAGGATCCTTTAGCACCAAATACAGTTATCTATGGCTACGCACGGGGTTTAGGGGCACCTGGGGTTGCAAATGTGCTAAATCCGTGAATAACCTTTGCTGTACCCCAAACTCGTTCGGACTCGAAAAAAACATAAATCTTGTACCATAAACGTTTGATAAATAGACATAAATAAATGAATATGGTAAACCACGCAGTAAGAAAATACAGTTAATTAACGAAAACCATAAATCTCGAAACACTACAGTACAATGATTTCGAAGAAAAGTATTTCTAAAATACCCTCCGACTAACCGGCCCGTTAGTGATGACAAGTTTTCAACCATGATTATCATATCGTCTACATAAATCAGTTGATAATTTTCTACAACCTTTCTTATTAATAACACAAAAACTATTACGATAAGATTTGTAGATTACAAGTTCTAGACGTTTTTATCGACACAAATGACACTTTTTGTCAAAAGTCCGTGGTAGTTGCTATATTGCTCTACTTGAGTGTCGTGGTCCTTTCTACTGATAGATAACCCTTTTGGCAGGTCTTCGCTTGGGCTTGGCAGGGCTTCATAGGGAGGGCAGCTGTTATCCCGTGGTGATCCAGCTGATCACATTTAGATACCACTTGCTACAATACGCACCGCATTCTAACACCCAAGGGTAATGAAGTGGTCCTGTGAAGTGATCTCTACATATTGCTCATACCTGTGATTCACATTGAGATCAGATTTACGAATCTGGTCTTCGTATTAGTTAGATCTGTACTGAAAGATTCGTGTTTACCAGGACCGACTCTTGGTACCAGCAACACAGACATTTGCCTTAGTCATCAAATGCTAGGGGCGCCTTCAAGTGTCTGAGACAGTAGAACTTTCCAAAATCAAACTGAAAAATCTGAAATCGAATGAAGTAAACACAGACAAAATGAGAAAATATCCCCGATATGAAGCCAGATCTTTCAGAAATATTTGACAGTTGAAAACTTTCTGTTATGGTGAAACAGAGAGAAATAATTGGCAAAGAGGATTCTCATGACCAATGACTCGGTCAGGCTCTAGAGGACGCCGAAGTTCAGTTGCCCGGGTCACCATAAACCTTACGGACTATCATGATTTTTGCACACGTCACTCATTGAATTTATCAACTATCAACGACCCAAAATGTGCTTATCACAGGTCTCGGAGTAAAATCCATCGGGGTAAGTTGGTCGTGGTCCTCTTTTAGTCAGAGTGTTTTATGTTTCTGCATTGAACAACTTGTTCATTAGAAAACTTGGCCTTGTGGTATCGGAAATATTTTACTTTAAAACCTTCCCCTGGATCCATTGAGTATGCAAGCCAAATTCGGTTGGGGGAATCAAACTTCAAGTATTTTATAGGAATAGATGGAAATCAAATCATTGTTATCGGGTTACTGAATGCAGACCCCACAATTTCTTTTTCTTTTTTTCTTTTTCTTGCTAAAGGGAAACTATACGTAATTTTTGCACGCATATTCATTTGGAGCCTACTGGGTCTGTCCTAAGCTGTTAGCAAGGTCAAAAGTTTAAAAGAGAAGTGGTTTAATCAAAAATCGTTCTCTCGGAAATAATATAATAGATTTGCTTTGTCAGGCGCATGGTTGTAAGAGAGGGGCGTTCCCTGTGGGTTGCGTTTGCTGTATTAGTGAATGGTCTGATACAAAGGTTCTCAACCAGAGGGGAAAGAATTTCAGGGTTTCGAGGAAGGCAACTGGGGCCACAGATGGGAATATTGATTTTCTTTCACTGCTTGTATAATTGAATTACTTTTCTTTTTCACAATAAATAATCCAAATGAATGCATAAGTATTGATATAAAATGTTTTATCAACTTGAAAATAAAAATAGAAGTTGTTACGAATTTTATTTATTGCTGTCACTGAAAATCACGTGACGTAGCCTTCCTGTTTTCAAATTTTAACGTCGTTTTTTTTTTTTAATTTTCCTTTTATCGATTCTCTAATCCTTTTTTACTTGTGTGCCGTTTTTTAACACTGAGTGAGCGAGTGCATGAAGTATTTCCGTTTTCAATTTTGATTATCATTTTTTTTTATTTAATTAATTTTCCCTTTGCGCCCGTTTTCAACATTGGGAGATCGAGGGTGGGAAACTTCATAATTTATAATCGGGACCACAGTACCTAAATTGTGCCAAAACAAATACCATGGTGCAGGTGAGACAAGTCTGGCATAAGGCCTTAAGTTTGTAGTACCAAGTGAGGATCGAACTCATCTTTAAAATTGATCTAAAAGACTAGCTCGCTAACCATTACTCCATGGTGAGGTACACTATAAAGTATTAGGCTTAATCGGGCACAAGGCCACAGTTTGAGAATAATGACCGCAGAGCTATTGCAGAAAACTCAGATGGCATAGGCTGGTTATGTAGCTAGAATGTCAAACAACCAATGGACATCACAACTGACTACATGGATTCCGTGAGATCATATGCGAAACTGTGGCCGGCAAAATACAGGATGGTATGACAAACAAGACAAGTTCAGAAAGTACTGGCTCTGCGACACCCACGGGTTTTGGCGAATCTTGTAAAAGGTCTATATCCAGCGAATAATGCTATTGGCTGATCATAATGATCCACCATTTGGAACAATGGACTCTTCCACGGTAACGAGTTTTTTAGTTTCTCTTCTAAAAAAAGGTATCATTTGATAGAATGGGAATATAAAGTATTACGTCACTTTTTAGCTTTTTTGGAAAAATGGCGGAAAGCAAAAATACTGATCAGCTTTATTTACACTGGAAGGACGTCCAAATGGGTGTCAATTCGCTCCAAAAGGTGCTCTACTCTCTGGTTGTCCTTCTCCTCGACTGGTTGCCTTCCTATGGCTAGAGAGCCCAATCAGCCCCACTATTCAACCACAGCAGTGGGAGAATAGATGGATTCATGCCTTTCCCTTAGTGATCAGTGCGATGTGAACATGAAAAGCTACGACCGGAGTTTGCACTCGAGTTGCCAATTCGATTGTCCGAACCATCAACTTCCATGCAAATGGTATCTCCGCTGGTGGGTGCTGGAAGATTTTATTTCGCCAATTTCCCGAATGGGGAGGGCCTCCCCGTCTGCCTTGGAATCCTAGCTTTTCACCTGGATCAAACACCGATCCTAGGCACTGGTCAGATATATTTGTAATCATAACTATGAAGCAGGCCATCGGAAGCAGCCCTAGGCACAGACAACGTGGGCAGTCGCCTGAGGTTCCAAATGCTTGGATGTACCTCCCCTGTATCTGAGACAGTAGGATTTTCGAAGTACAAATGGAAAAAAGAAAAATTTAAACAAGTTTTCCAGACGATTGAGCACCTTGTTTGTGTTGTTAAGACGACTTTTCAGTCAATCAATTTTGCAACCTTCTTCAAGTGTACCTTCCGAATGTGATGATGGACAACTGAATTATTTTCCTATAAACAAGGAGTTCAATCGCCCGAAAAACTCTTTGACTCAAAACTATAGACGGAATAAAAAAAGAGTCAGATTTTCCAGGAATATCCGACCGTTAAATACTTTCTAGCTGTTAAAGAAGATCAATATTCCAAAACAATTAGCAAAGGAAATTGTCCAGTCCAAAGACAAACTCAGTCAGGCTTAGTTAATTTGGCGATATAGAGTACTCACGATAGATGGGGTCAGGTTGGGGCAGGGTTGGGGTTGGGGGGAGTTGGGTGAGACAAGGTGGCAAGTAAATAAATAAATACATAAATTAGAAATACTATACTTTAAAGGACATCCAAGTACAACTTGCCCGGTGTATCAGAGACGAACCTAAGGGCCTACCCACCAGGGCACACCGGACTAGTCCTCTCATCCTTTTTCACAACAGCATTTCAGACGGGACGTAATCATCATTGGGGAATTCCGGTATACTTTCAATATTTATTCATATATTTTTTCACACTTCTTCTACTTTCTTCCTATTTTTCATCCATCCTTTCTTCCTTTCTGCATTTCTTCCTCCCTTTCTTCCATTTTTTCCTTTTCCTTTACTGCATTTCTTTCTTTCTTTCTTTCTTTCCTTCTTTCTTTCTTTCTTCCTTTCTTTCTTTCTTTCTTTCTTACTTCTTTTCTGCATTTCTTCCTCCCTTTCTTCCATTCTTTCCTTTTCCCTTACTGCATTTCTTTCTTTCTTTCTTTCTTTCTTACTTTCTTTCTCTCTGCATTTCTGCATTTCTTTCTTTCTGCAATTCTTCCTTCCTTTCTGCTTTTATTTCTACACCCCTTTCTTTCTTTCTTTCTTTCTTTCTTTATTTATCTATTTTTTTTTCTCACTTTCTGTATTTCTTCCTTCCTTTTTCCCTTTCTTCATTTCTTCCACTCTTTCTTTCTTTCTTTCTTTCTTCCATTTTTCCCTTTTTTTTCCTTTCTGCATATCTTTTTGCATTTCTTTCTGCATTTCTTTCTTCTTTTCTGCTTTTCCTTCCTCCCTTCCTCTCTTTCATTCTTCCTTTCTTTCTTTCTTTCTTTCTTTCTAATTGTCCCCTACACCTTTCATCTCCTGACAATCCAGGTTCCTAGTGATTCCTTTTTAATTCAAACGCCCCCTTCCTCTCTAAATAGATCAATAAGCGATAAAATAATCAGTGTTTTCGGATTTGTCAGTCGTTTGTGTCGTGTGGACAACAGCGAGACTGGTCAGATCGACACGTGGGTGGCAGGGCGTGGTGGAGCAGGGTAGGGGAGCGTATGTGTGTGGGTGGGTGAGGCGGAATGTGGTCCTGGGGACTGGGAGGAGGAATTAATTCCATATTCCGATGACAGAGTCAAGTTCTGGGGAAATAAACAGATTTGAATTAATTGCTTCTTTAAGTAGGAAAAAGAAGGTAAGAAAAAAAGAAAGAAAGAAGGGAGGACGATAGCGAAGGAGAAAACAAAGGAATGAAGAATGCAAAGCAAGAAAAAGGAAGAATGTAGAGCGAAAAGAAAGAAAGAAAGAAAGAAAGAAAAAAAGAAAGAACGTACACGGCGAGGACGAAATAATTTGAAGCAAGAAAAAAGAAAAAAACGAAGAATGTGTAGCGACAAGAGAGAAAGAAAGAATGTAGAGAGACGAGATGGAAAGAATGTAAAGCAAGAAAAAAAGGAAAGAAAGAATGCACAGCGACAAGAGAGAGAGAACTAGTGTTAAGCTAGGAAAAAGAAAGAAAGAAAGAATGTACAGCGACAAGAGAGAGAGAAAGAGTGTTAAGCTAGGAAAAAGAAAGAAAGAAAGAATGTAAAGTGAGGTAAAAGAAAGAATAAATGTAGAGTGACAAGAAGGGAAAAAAGTGCGAAAAAATATAATGGGGAAAAAAAGAAAGAAAGAAAGAACGAATTAGTAGAGAAGAGTAGACAAAAGACAGAGAGAAGGTAAAAAATGTGCAGGGAAAGGAGAGTGAGTACAACATGAAAAAAAGGAAAGAAAGAAAAAAAAAAGATAGAACGGGACAAAACGAATAACAAAAAAAAAAAAAAAAAGAATGAACAAAAAAGGAGTTGAAAGAAAGAAAAATGAAAGAAGAAAGAATATCGACAATGAATGACAAAAAACAAATGAAATAATGAAAGAAGGAGATCTTTTACAAAGAAAGAAAGGATGAAATAAAAAGAAAGAAAGAAATTGAAACTGTGAAAACGGGAGATAAGCGAAAGAAAGAAAGACAGACAGACAGACGGAAATATAAGATCTTTTAGGAAGAGAGAAACAAATAAAGAGTAACAACGATTGGCAGAAGGAAGAAAGAAAGAAAGAAAGAAAGAAAGGGTGAAAGAAATGCAGTAAGCGAAAAAGAAAGAATGAAAGAAATGCAGAAGGAAATGCAGAAAGAAAGAAAGAAAGAAAGAAAGAATGAATGAAGGAGGGAGAAAGCAACAACGAAAGAAAGAAAAATCAAAGAAAGAAAGGGGGACGGAATATGTATTAACGGAAGACGAACGATTAGAAAAAAGAAAGAAAAAAAAATGCGAAATGAGGGAAAAAGAAGGAAAGATCAAGATAGTCAAAAGGGAAAGAGAAAGAAAAATCGGAAGAAAAAAATGATTGAATGAAGGTAAAACAATAGTTTGTTTCTCACCTGGACCATTGTTTTCTGGATTAACTCACTATATATATATATGGAAAGAGAAAGAAAAATAAAATCACTGACGCGTGAATAAAAGCTCAGGCACTTGGCGAAGAAATATATATATATATATATATATATATATATATATATATATATATATAAACGTAGGGGACAGGCATCTGATGACCGACATCTGATCAGTTGTCCGAAGCTGCACACGAATACGGAGGACCTTAAATTAAAATAATCAGACCAAAGTCACAGACTTACGGTGGACTACTCCCACACTAAGTATTATATAAATAGTACATAGGCCCTACCCTAGCTATAAAGAGACGAACATATCTTGATATTCACGAAGCAGACGATAATATCGCCCACGATTAAGGCGAAAGAATGTCATTATTTTTTTTTTTTAAGGAAAGGAGTTAGTGAGAGCGAACGTGTGGGGAATAAAACCGACAGACTCCCTGATAGATGAAAAGAAGGAGAAATGTTGGACCTGTCGTATTTCCCGCCATATTGGACGCATCGGCGTATAAGACGCGCCTATAATATGGACAGTGAATCCTGGAGATAGGTAAGTGAGTAATGCGCCCTTTAGATCCTGTTCTATTGTTGAGATATAAAATAAGTTAAACATGGACATATGTTAGGAGGGGTTTCTTTTTCAAGTTTATAGTTATTTCATTTACATTGAAAACAGGTCTGGTTAGTCACTCAATAGAAACCGTCATATTACTAACGACTTTTGGCAGCATGCTGTGTTACCGACGATCAATTAACAAATTTGAAAAGGGTTGATCAATGGATAAGTTACTTCTCTCGCCTTTTGCTATGCAGTGATCATTGGAATTTTCTGAATTTAAAAAAAAAACATGCATGAATACTGTTGGACGCAAACTAAGGATCAAATCTAGCTTAAAATTGTATTACAAACTCAACCCCCCTGAAAATATTTAAGAGGAACTTTAAAAATGAATATACAACTTTTTTTCTCTATATAATGAGGAGTAAAAGTTTGATTTTCAACCCTCTAGCTCTATCGGTGTTGCCTGTACGCGTAGCACAGCCAAACCAACTTAAAAACTGAAGAAGAAAAAAAAACATGTTGACAGTTTTGATTGAAGATTTCTAATAACAACGAAATATGGATTCGAGGTTTCTTTGAATTTTTATAACATTGGAACAGGACAGCTGTCACTTTGAAGATAATAATTTCATTGCAGGAAAATAAAAATAAAAGGCAGTGACAGTTTTATTACCGTGATTGGGATCTTTTGATAAAGTAGGTTTACTCCTCCTGTGGCCTTTTCAGCCATGGCCGACAGTGTGTGGCTCTAACAAGGAATCGGACAAACCTTAAAGTACAGATGCAACATTACGAAGGTCCGGGAACACTCATGGAATCGCTCTCTTTAAAAGAATGTCTCGAAAAAAATATTACAGTAAAAAACATTTGTATTGTAATAATGGTATACTCATGGAAACCCCATTACAAAATGTGTTTCACGTTTCTCCAGGATTATCAAATGAGTTTTTATAAAAGTCGATATGAATACGAGATCTTATATATACCTTGTTTTGTACGTTAGAATTTAATGTGTTACAGTAATTAGAAATCTTTCCAAGACGTACTGATGGTTTACAATACTGTTAAGTGATAAGTTTATAGGTTCAAAGTTAAGGATGTAAATATATTCTATAATATATATATATATATATATATATATATATATATGTTTGTGTGTAATTAAGGAATCACTTCAGTTATGTAGTTTAGTTTTATTTTAGTCATCAAAGTTATTGCCCGACACATCAATGTCTACATTACTCTTGTGTCTACTTTTAGATACAAATTCGTTTTTAAGATCTCGCATCGTAGAAACTATTAAAAAACTTAAATGGCAATGGGTGGGCCATGTTGCAAGAATGAAAGACAACCGATGGACATCACGACTCACAACATCCAATGCGAAACCGAGGCCGACAGAATACAAGATGGAGAGATGAACTTGACAAATACAGAAAATACTGGCTCCACGACGCCCATGATAGAGAATTGTGGCTAATCTTGGGGAAGGTCTATGTTCAACAACGGACCTTAAAAGGCTGATTGATTTCCTTTAAAATTCCCTTGATGATCGCGGAGAAGCGTAAAACCAATTGTAGTGAGGATTTCATGAGTATATCATTATACAAGCACAATTTTATCGGAGATATTGAGCACTTTTATTGCACGCACAACTTCATATTGATGTTAGAATATTTTTTTTACTAAAATACATATTTGTACAATTTTCCTTACAAAAACAATAGCGTCATTTTGCAGAGTTTTAAGTTAGTAAATATAACAAGCTTGGCTGTGTTAGGGTCGAATCCTTTACTCAATTCAAATTCGATAGATAAACAAAACAGAATTCATTCCTTCATTCAACTGTTTCCCGAAAGTATGTATCCCATTTGAATTCCTGTGTCAGTAGTTCTTGTGATAAAACAAGTCGACCTGGGTTGAGAGAGCAAATTCGTCATCAGTTTTTTTGCATCATCATCATCATCATCATTCTCTTATTGTCTGTCGTTGGGTATAGACTTTCCTCAGGATTCGCTAGACCTCGCCATCCTGGGCATCGTGAAGCCAGTACTTTCTAAGCCTGTCTAGTTCGTCTCTTCATCTTGTATTCCTCTGGCTTCGGTTTCGCATGTGATCTCTGGGGACCCATTTTGTGAGTCATGATGTCCATTGGTTGTCTACCATTCTTGCAACATGACCAACCAATTGCCACTCAAGTTTTCTCATGGATTCTATGATATCTCAGACGTGTTTTTTCGCTAAAATATTGTGCTGTCATGTGATCTCACCATATGACGTTGAGCACGATTCTCTCCTGTTCACATTGCATGGTTCTCGTCATGACATCACTGGTGTTTGGGACGTCACAGGTGTCAATAGTAGATAATAGATAAACAGATAGATATTTGCATTTTTTAGCCCTAGAGGCCGATATCCTACCTCTGAGCTACGGAACTGGACGGTCAGTAAGGCTGAATTTAAGCGATATATATATTAATTTACGGATAAATTTCCCATTCATATATATAATTCTATGCCACTGGCTAAAGACATTATTTTAAGCTCACATATATATATATATATATATATATATATATATATATATATATATATATATATATATATATATATATATATAAAATACATAAAAAGTCAGATTTTTAATTTCATATAGATGGAAGTCATATCATTAATATTGAAGAGAGCACGAAAGCAGACCCCACATTATTATTATTATTATTATTATTATTATTATTATTATTATTATTATTATTATTATTATCGACTTTTCAAAAATACCCTTCTCTGTGATCTCATTGATGGCCACAAAGAATTTAGAGGCCGTAACACTGGCCATTTTTGGACTCTTCGATCACGTACAGATGGACATTTGGTGAATTATAGTAGCCTGACCACATACGTCATCTCATAATACTGGAAAAGCGGGAAGCGTATCGATCTAAAAATTAAGGAGGAGATATTAGTTGATTGTTATTCGTCAAGTCGAATCCAATTGACACCCGTGACGTCCCTCAATTATCTCTACTTGTGCTCGCAATGAATGATAATGTTATTCAGCTATTGTATCTATATCTTGGGGTAGAAAAGAGATGGGTTCATGCCTTTTCTAAGTGAACGTAAATTAGATCGGCCTGAGTTTGAAATTGGTTTGCAGATCCCAATGTCCTCACAGTTGAACGTACGTCACATACGTCACTTGCAACTCCGAGTGATAATAATACTTGATAAATTTAATTGATGACTAATATATGCACAGTAATCCCATACTATTCGCAGCGGTTAGGACCACCAGGCAGTCACAAATGAGCTAAATTCACGGATACTTTTACAAGCATGAGTATCTTCAGGTTTATATTTTCTGAATAAATAATTTTTAGTTGATAATTTTCTACTATCTTTTATTCTTATTGATAACACCAAGATAATTATAATATTGATATACAATAGAATTGATAGACAAGTTCCAGACATTTTTATTGAAACATGTCATTATTTGACAAAAGTACGTTCTACTTGATATATATATATATATATGTGTGTGTGTGTGTGTGTGTGTGTTTCTGATTTTTTTTTGTTTTATTTATACTGTACAGCGTATTTTCTATTATGTAGTTTTCGAAGTACACCGCAAATCTCAAAAAAATATTCCTTTTGACTTATTCAAGAATGTACCTCAAATTACCGTAACTGCGAATCGGAAACCTGCAAATCGGAAACCAGCGAAAGGCAAGGGGTAACCGTATATTGACAATTATTGGGACAAAAAAACACAAGAACGGGGCACTAAATGAGAATTAACTCCTAGGACACGAATTTGAATCCTCGTCTCTTCAAAAATTAACTCACAAAAACCTCGCTTCTATGTCCAATTATTAAACACAAAATTTCTCTCTCTTTCTCTCCCCCCCCTCTCTCTCTCTCTTTATATATATATATATATATATATATATATATATATATATATATATATATATATATATATATATATATACACATATATATATATATATATATAGTTCTATTCAAAATTATATCATATCCATCATAGAAGACAGCCAGTCTCGAGACAACTTTTTATTCTTCGATTCTTCACCTGAAGCATTCTTGAGTTTTTCCAAAACGTTTTCTATTGGGTTTAAATCGGGAGAGCTTGCAAGCCAGATTCACTTGCTGGAAATCCAATTTAAAACGGAACGAGCAATATGGGAGGTGACATCATCCCGCTGAAATATCAAATTTCTTGATTTTTGTTACGAGTGTTCGGAAGGCAAAAGTTCACTCTCTAAAACCTCCAAGTAAGTCATTGAAATCTCCAATGAAATGCGGTCACTCTTGCTTCTTGGTTATATACAACCCCATGCAATGGTTCACATTGGAAATTTTACTCTGTTTCAATGCAAATTTTGTAAATCATTCAGACTTTTTCCTCCAAATATTATGGTTTCCACCGCTGAGAGCATATTGGATGTTGCTTCCATTGCTTTTCTCCAATCCTTTACATTCAACAACTTGTATTTCCTACAAAAGTTTAATCTGGCTCGCATATGTTTTTTTTCTCTAGTTAGAAGAGCTTCCTTAACCTTACGAGTGCTTACCAATCTAGATTCTATCAGTCTTCGTTTAATAATCATCTTGCTGCATTGTATATTCCACTTCTGTTCCCAAATGGAAGAAGATGTGTCTTTGATTTTTTTCGTGAATACTTGGCGGTTTTCGGTCTTGTCTGCAAATTCTCAAGCGTGAATAGGTACAAAAGCTGCAACATCCTTTATTCTTTCCAGAAATTTTGAGACACAAGATTGACCAACCTTCATGTGTGCCGTTATTTCATGCAGACCTTTTTCTGAGGATGATAGGTTTTACACCATTTCTTTTTCGATGGTGGCTAAGCCCTTAGTACCAGAGTGTCGGTCCATATTTATTACGACAGATAAGATATATTACCAGAAAAGAACTTACTACTTATGATTTATTTTAGACTGTCTGGACAAGTCGAAAAACCAAATCATCATTCAATCAAGGAAACAACGTAATAAATTGAGTACTTCGAAAATATTGTATATCTTTGGAACAATCAATAATTGAAATCAGTGTAATGTATGATTAACTAAAACCCTCTTTTCACCACTGACCATGTATTTGTTTCGTTAAAAGTAGCTTCAGTCTGACGACCAGATAATATACCAACGTAACTGTACAGAATTTACTACCACTGTATAGTAAACTATTTTCGAAAATTTAAGTCAATTATAATGTAGCTGTCTTCTATAATGGATACGATATTACTTTGAATCGAGCTGTATGTAATGTATATTTTAGTAGCAATTCTTATTTCAAACAAATCTTTTTAAACTCATTGGCTTCAAACTCATTTGAAGTACTTCCTAAAAATGACTGATGGTGGCCGAAAGCGCTTGGAAAATTGCGGTGTAAACTTCTTCCATTCTTTAATTCCAGCCAAAAAAACAATTAATTTCCGAACAATACTATATATATATATATATATATATGTATATATATATATATATACTTCATCACAGACTGAACTTTCTCTCACACAACAGGATGCCCCTAGCAGATGGGATAGCATTTTTTGCTCACAAAGCAAAGCTCCTGATGGTGGTCTCATGTTCCGCATCAAACTTATAACATCTACAGGTACACACACACACACACACACACACACACACACACATACACACACACACAGAGCATACACTACTGAAGATGAGAATACTTCCCAAAACATGTCTGCACCAATAATGAAAGCATTTAGAGATAAATCTAACTTCCATATATTTTCACTCCTGAGTCTGTCTCACTCTCTATAGCTCAAATTATATATATATATATATATATATATATATATATATATATATATATATATATATATATATATTCAGGAAAGCTTTACAGCTAAGTATACAAAAAGAAGCTTTTTTCACAAAATTCATGTCTCTTCAATCAATAATTTCCCAATATCTGTTAATGTGATTTATGTGATTTTCTTAAATCTTATGGAAATCAATTATTAATACTTTGGAGACATTGTTTGGACAAACTGACAGACACGAGGAATGGCTACGTATACCTCTTCCAACTTCGTTGGCGCTTGTAAATCATCGGAAGGGCGGGTAGTACATCGGCCTCCGTTTCCAAGATGAGGATATTAGTAGATTGTTATTGGTCAAATCCAAACCGATTGACGCCCGTGATGTCCGCAATTATTTCCACCCGACCAAACAATGAATAATAATGTTGCCTTCTGCCGGACACTTTCCTCTCCAGCTGCCAGGGACACTGACTGACTCGTACACATAAAAATAATTGATTGAATTAATTTCGTGTTATCGTAATAGACTCCTGCGCCCTCATCGAAATAATTAGGAATGGTTTTAGGTGAATATTTATTCGTAATTAGCCCCTGGGCGGATCAATTGGCACACACACATACACATACACATGCATAAACACATATATATATATATATATATATATATATATATATATATATATATATATATATATATATATATATATATATATATATATATATCCAAATCAAAGTGTCCCACCTGCGATATTACGATCAGTATTGACTTCGAATTGACAGGAACATTTATATATAGCTTGCAAATGCCTCCACCCTCCAAATGCACATTTATGAAAACGGAAGACTCCAAACACACACACACACACACACACATTTATATATATATATATATATATATATATATATATATATATATATATATATATATGTATATATATATATATATATAACTTCACTCCTACGTGTATTCCATTGGACTATGATTACTGCAACTTTTGCATTGAATATATAATAAATAGATTCGTAAATACATCTGACTTGTCTGTTTGGAGTTTGGCTCAGTTGGTAGGAACTTCGCTGAGCAAACATTTGGTTATGATTTCAAATCGCAACAGGCTAATATTTTATATATATGTTTGGCTTAACGTGGCGGGGTCGATGAAACACACTCTCTCTCTCTCTCTCTCTCTCTCTCTCTTGAAAACTAAAACATCAGTTTTTCAACACCTTCATTACCTTTGGGACACCCTAGTCAATATAGGTGGTATCTCCCTAATTCTATGGTCCGGCAACTCTCATGGTCCGGCACATTTTGAATCTGTCACAACCAGTCTGTAGATCTGCCATTAGAACGTTTAGATCATTTATTTTAGTATGAAATGGTAGCCAAACTGGTCTGTTTGTCACTTAATAGGAACCATCACGTGACTAACGTTTTTTGGCAAAATGTGGTGTTGGGGGTGATCATTTAAAATCGAAAAAGGGGGTGATTAATGAATGAGTTGCTGCGCTCACATTTTGTTGGATAGTGATCATTGAAAAGTCTAAATTTTCTAAAAGCGCTAAGGGATCAATTTAGCATGAATTTACATTGCTAATCGATCCCCTTACGCACACGCGCAAACACACACTAAAATCTCATTTAGGGGAGGAATTCAAAAAAAACAAGAAAAACATTTTTTTTAGAGTTATCAAAGAGTCAATGATTGAATTTCTTGCCCAATATTACATTGGCGTAACCTGCACACGTGACACATACATACTCAGCCAGATCTACCTGAAAACTGATAAAAACCTATGTTGATGGTCTTACACGATGGGTCCTAATTTTATATACAAGCACACTTCATAGCAATCATATTTACACAATATCTCGAAGCTTATACATCTACGGCGATATAATAAACATCATAATTCTTTTTGTAATCATTAACATCTGCTGATAGCACTAAATATCCCGATAATCTATTCCATAGTCTCACCACTGTATCGTGAAAGTAATTTCTAGTTTACAGTCTGCTTGAGTTATTTGATTAAGTTCAAAAGTGCGGTTTGAAAAGTAATATAGTGGTCTATAAGACGACTCGTCAAGCCGAATATGTTTTCCGATTTTTATCGACATCAGCAGCAGCAACAACAGCAGCAGCAGTCTTTTAGCATCCATGGTTGGACATGAACCTTCCCCAAGATTCTCCAGACTCCTCTATCGTGGAAATCGCGGCGGCAATACTTTCTGAACTTGTTTAGTTCGTCACGACATCTTATATTTTATCGGCCACGATTCCGCGTATAATCTCTGGGGATCCATGTTGCGAGTCGTAGTTCCCATCGGTTGTCTGACATTCATGCAACATGGCCAGCTACTTGCCAGTTGAGTTTTCTGATGGATTCTATGATATCTCGGACCCCTGTTTTCCCTCTGATATATTGTGCTGTCTTGTGATCTCTCCTGGTCATGTTGAGCGTGATTCTCTCATGTGTGCATTAAACTGTTCTCGGTTTGAGAGTCAATCTTTCATTTTTTCTTCAAATCTTGGGATAAGTGAGTGAAGTCCAGAGGGAGCGCTTTGAAAAGGACTAAGGCACCATTGTGAAATATTGGTTACTTTTTCGTTAATATTAAATGATTGGATACTTTCTGGACAGACCCCCACCCCCATGCACAGAAATAAATTTCTCTGAGAACATCCAGACACACACTCACACACACACACAAAAATATATAGATATAGATAGACGATTTTATCATGTGAGTAGCACACTACAATATATATATATATATATATATATATATATATATATATACGATGAATCAATTGATTTGCTATACAGGCACACTTGTGTATCTGCCTCCTTCAGGCTTAACATCCCTATTTCCACGACTAATAATAATCCCAAAACTCCCATATATATATATATATGTATATATATATATATATGTATGTGTGTGTGTGTGTGTGTGTGTGTGCGTATGTATGCATGTGTGCTGGTTTAATTCATTATTGTATAATAAATCTCGTTTCATACACTTTACACACCGAATAATTATTCTCTCTTGCGCACTCTCTCTCTCTCCCTCTCTCTCTCTATCTATCTATCTATCTATCTATCTCTCTCTCTCTCTATCTATCTATCTATCTATCTGTTTATTCTGTTGTCATTTTCTTTTTAGGACGTAACTTCTTCTCCCCCCATCCAACCGTGGATCGTAGCCCTGTTCGGCTATCACGAAACGATCATCTGGATTGAATCAAGTGTCGAAAACCTGACATTCATTTTCGTTATACATTGATATATTTTTCCCGCCACGAAATGAAATTGCGTCGGTAAGCCGCAGCCATATTGAATCTTCTGCGCCATTACGCTGATATGTGGTTCTCAACTCAAAGGTGATTGAATTTGACAATAGATGGGGCTCATAAAGCCTCACACGATGTAAACATCTCTATAAAATGCCACACATTTGTATCTCAATGCTCCTACCAGTGTACCGAGAGGATTCGGGGGTTTAGTGCTGCACCACTCTCTCTGCTAACTCCAAGATGATTTATTAAATAAACATTTACATCCATGACAATTCCTCCGTTCCTGTCCTACAAAACAACCAGAAAACCACTGTTTACGCCACATCTTCTTTTGGTTCATTTCTACGCCAAACCATGTAAACAGCTACGCATCTTTTTTTTTTTTTTTTTTTGCTACTGTTTTCCGCGTCGCCAATTGTTTCCGAAAACGCTGGCGCTTGACCAATGCATCAAGCCTATCTTGGAGAAAATGAAATATTTTGAAATGTAACACACTTGTTTTCTCAAATCTTTCGCTTCCACATTGTCAAATTACCACCACCAAATAAGTATTGTTAATTTGGAGTGGATCTTCGAAATGGATGTAATTTGTGTACGCTTTTGGAGACAAAGTCCAATATCTTCGGCTTCTCTTTCTGCTAAATTCAAAATTCAAATCACTTGCCACTTAGTCAGCGAAATGGAGATCTACACCCCCATAAATAATATCGAGTACCTCCAGTGGTTCATAACCTGTTTCAAGGCTCGAACACCGTCGACAGTTTAACATCTTTCTCGTAATTTTCAATCGTAAGACGAAGATTTTAAGCGTCAAAATTGGCAAAGTTAATATGAATTTATTAAGTCAACAGATTAACGAAGATTTTACCGACTCTGTCCACAGAATAGAAAAAATAATCAGGACACGGGGAAGAAAGAGCAAAAGTTGTATGGATAATTGAAAAAAAAGCCTGGCTGCTACAGGATCAAAATCCACTCATACAAAAACTCTGACAGAAGATGATGACCTCAACTTTTTGTTTTAATATAATATATATATATATATATATATATATATATATATATATATTTTGCTTGAATTTATTTATCTCTCAGAATGGATGAAGTCCAAGTGTATTTATAAGATATCAAATAATATGTAAGACTTGTCCTTTTGGCTCAGTTGGTAAGAGACCTGGTTGCCAATCTTTTTTTCGTGATTTCAGATCCCGTCAGGGAAATGTCAATTTTATGGATGTATTTAAGAGATTCGACTACCAATTAGTTGGGCGCAATTTCAAATCACAGTAGAGTGATGTAATTCTTACTTCCCAAAATTTGTTGAGGATTGTTCTTGTTAAGGAAAAAAAAAACACAAAAAAAACAAAGTAAGCTCCAAGTTTTGACCAGACTTTGGCAGAAAGAGTTTTTTTTGCCACCTTCTTCTCGGACCTCACCCTCAAATAAACTTATGCACCACTTGGGGGTACGTGCACTCAACCCTGGATTAACCACCAGGCAGAATAAGCATATGCTCAGGGCATCAAAAGAGAAATGGTTATCACAGGTTTCTCGTAGTTTCCCACATTGAATTGCAATGAGTTGTTTAAATTGTTAAACATGAAAGTTTAAATTCAAAAACGTTTTTCTTCTCTTATATGAAGATTTAATTCAAACATGCAAATGATTCAATCATCAACAAAAATGCTTTTGTAAAAAGACTTATCATCATGCAAGCACAAGTTTCGTTGGTAAAAATCGGGTTTAGTGAAATTGCATATATATATATATATATATATATATATATATATATATATCTGGTTCCAAGCATTTCGGACAAGAGGTGATTTTTTCTTTCCGTAGTTTTGAGAGGGGTCATTGACATTCAAAGAGTTTTCCGGGCAATTGAACCCCTTTCTTGTTGTTTGTGTTATTGTTAACACGACGTTTCAACCGATCTGCTACAGCCTTCTTCAGGTTTACCATCCGAATGTGATGGCGATGAAAAGGTTTTCTTCCAACTTTAAAAGCGTTGCTACGTTTGGGAAATTTCTGTTTACCACCATCACGTTCGGATAGTACACATGTAGAAAGCCGTAGAATGGATCTGCCGGAACATCGTATCAACACCACAAAAAGCAGGAAAGTATTTAATCAGCCAAAAAACTTGAGAGGTTTTCTTACCTGCATGGAGGCGAAGATCAGCCTAGACTGGCACAAGGCTACAAGTTTTTGATTCCTATTGGGGACTGAACTTGTATTGATAACAATGATGGCGATATGAACTTGCTCTACAACAGGTGCTAGAATATATATCTATCAAGGTTAGTTTGGCACCGAGCTAAAATAGAGAACCTGTCAGGATTGTACGTGTGTTTGTGAGTGTATGTGTAAAAATATATGCTCCAAAAACCCTGCCGTAGAGCACTGGTTTGCAAACTAATCTCACTGACCATAACTACTTTTATGAAATATCTACAAAATATAATTAGCTCTCAGATGTTGTTATATTTGAAGTTGGGTTTTTTTCGGGGCTACGATGGATACACCAGCTGATATATATATATAAGAATGACATTTTTTAAACTAAATTTTTGCCTGGACAGAACCTGCACCATTTTCCATGGGAGCACCGATGTAGCCTAGATCTGCTCTAACCGTTTGAGCTACCGAGACACTTGCAGCAAGAGCTTGAAATAAACATCCTAACTCTCCTTTTTTTTCTCCGATCACTGGCCAGTTTTTTTGGGTTTTTTTGTATTGGTCTCAGAACTCCTTATATTTTTTTACGTATTTCTACGTATTACTTCTATTGTTCATATATATATATATATATATATATATATATATATATATATATATATATATGTATATATATATATATATATATATATATATATATATATATATATTACATTGAAATGACAATTTCTAAAGACACTGGCGAAACGTCGAAATGAACTAGAGGAATCTCATTTGTACAAAACATGGTCTTCTGAAATTGTCATTTCACTTTAATATTATCGGATGAATCATCATCATCATCATCATCATCATCATCATCATCATTAACATCCGTCGTTTGACATAGACCTTCCCATAGGATATGCCACAATTCTTTATCGTGGGCGTCGCAGAGGCAGCATTTTCTAGATTTGCCCAGTCCATCTCTCCATCTTGTATTTTATCGGCCTTGGTTTCGCATGTGATCTCTGGGGATCCATATTGTGAGTCGTGATGTCCATCGGTTGTCTGTCATTTTTGCAACATGGCCTGCCCATTGCCATTTAAGTTTTCGAATAGATTCTATGATGTCTCTGACTCCCGTTTTCTTCCTTATATATTGTGCTGCCTTGTGATCTCTCCATGTGAAGTTGAGCATGATTCTCTCATGCACGTGTTGCATACTTCTCAGTTTGCAAGTCTGTCTCTTGGTTAGAGTTTCATGTTTCAGCTCCATAAGTGACTATCGGGAGGATGAATTGCTTGTATACTCTTCTTATTTCCCAATATCTGTCAATGTAATTGATGTAATTTCTCGAGTGTGTTTTTCTTTTTTGTTGTACACGCAATTAAATATTATGCTATCACGTGGAAAATCATCTTGTTTTCATCATCAGTTGTTTACCATATAGCTGTTTCGGCAACTCAAAAACAAAACAGTTATATTAACATGACCCCCTATCAGTGCTGATCGAACACCACCAACCCCTTCAGCTATGATTTTTATGAATAGCTTACGTCATACTACATGTAGTTTGTTATTTCACATAGGTTATTTTCATCATGTATTGTACATGGATGTTATTTTATACAACACATCATTTTCTTTAACACAGTTCTTACTTACGTAGATTACCCCCAAAAACATATTTGACGATGAGGGATCAATGAATATAACAACAGACTCGTTTTTGTGTCTCATCTATCGAGTATTCACCCATGTGAATATCGTTCTGTTAGTTTTGATATCGGACTGTGTGCAAACCAACTTATGATAACACCTTCAAGAATACATCTGTATTCGAAACTGCAAAGCATTGGGCAAAAGTAGCAAACCATGTTTCGGCAATAGTTCAAGCAGTTTCTCCACCTTTTCTTACTTACTTTAATTTAGTCTAAGATGTAATAGTTCACTACTCCAAAGCTGTTGATACTGTAAATAAACGATTTCATCTGATCGATTTCATTTGAGTTCCAATAAAAATGGTGACCAGATCTCGTTTAGGTGGAAAAGTCCTTAGTTTCAAGTGATTGGCTAGAGATATTTTTTATCAGCAAAATTGTTACCTTTGAGGGGAAGAGTCCATTGTTACGGACTGAGATTCAGAAAAAAACCTCACTCACAATATATATAGATTTTAGAAGCATTCTCAAGAAATCTGTGTCCGTAAGGACCGGCCTATTGTCCATCAATCGGTCAAAAGCTCCATTGCGAACTCCATGTTAAAGCAGCTGATATATATATATATATATATATATATATATATATATATATATATATATATATATATATATATATATATATATATATATTCCTGATATTCCTGTTAAAACAGCTGCTCATTGTGTGGGCGGAATAGTGAGTTTGTTGATCCATTGAGGCGAAAAGCCGGGGTGGGGGTTGACAGGTGTGCGTACTCATGAGTTATCTTTCCTTGAAGGCGTTCTCCCGGCAGGTGGCACTGTGCAGTTCAGATATTGAAGCTTTGATTTGATTAATATCATATTCATACATAGCGTGATGGATTTGTGTCATATTCAAAATTCTGTGTCTGCTAGTGCTGAGAGATGCAGACAGACATTCATCGATATATATATATATATATATATATATATATATATATATATATATATATGAAAAGTGTGAAAAGGGAAAGCCAAACTTTTTAGTTATGGTTTTGATGTATTATAGTTTTAATAAGCCTTAACCGGTTTCGTACATGCCTGAATCACATCAGCCTTTTGGAGACATGTATGAAACCGGTAAAGGTTCATTAAAAACTATTATACCTCAAAACCATAACTAAAAGTTTAGTTTTCCCTTTTTACACTTTTCCAATATTTATTCAACCTTTATTGAGGTATTTGCCCACCTATTTTCATGTATATATGTTCTTCCAACTTCGGAATAGAGCATTCTTGTGGATGGGGAATATATGCTTGAATAAATGTATCGCTTAGATTCAACTTTACTGACCGTCCAGTTCTATGTGGCGCAGCCTCTGGGTCTGAAGCGAAGGTTTCAATCCTACCTCATGGTACTGGATGGGTTAATGGTTTGTCTATAGCCACACTGAAGAGTTGGATGACACAACAATACACACACACACACGCACACACACACACATATATATATATATATATATATATATATATATATATATATATATATATATATATATAACAAAGAGCAATTAAAAGAGCAATGCTATAACTTTATTGAAGTTTGAATAACTTTGTTGAAACTTTACAATCTACTTGAATTGAAATTAAATTAGAATTAAATTCAAAACAACAACGCCCATTTATTCAAAGGACTTAACAACATTTTTAGATTTCTCTGCTTTGATTGCTTAAGATGTCTTGATCGCTGTCATGTTCACTCAAGTTTTGTCCAAACCTCCTGAAGTCAATTTTGTTACCGATTGAGGAATAAACATCAAGAATATAACCAACAAGAGTGGCTATCTCTTTTCATTTTCTCTTTTTTTTCCATATTTTATAAAACTCTCGTCGCAGAATCGTATTCTTCCATTTTCCTATTCATAACTACAATACGGGAAGGAAATGCCCTCTTCAATTGTCTGATCAGTCGTTCAACCAGAATTTACTAAACTTGACGGAATTAGACAAGAGCAAACATCTCTAATTTCAAAAGGATCTTTCGAGGATACGACAGACCCTTCTCATTCCAGAACTGAAAACAACATCGGTATTTCTCAAGCGTTAACTTCTGTATAAATCACACTAAACTCAATAAGTATACAACGTGCCAGGAATTATGGTCATGATATTCAAATCCAGATAAAGATTTGTTCGAAAAATGAAATCTCAAAGGGGGGTAACAAATAACGCTGACTAACGCAGCTGCTGCTGCTTACGCATCAAGGAACAAATAAAAGAAAAATTGACCATTTAAAAATGTATTTTATTAAATCTAATTATTAAGGATATAATTTGAATTTTGGGATACTTGTAGGGATCAGGGTTGTTCAATTAATTTTCATTATCATTTGCTTGTTGATATTTTTTTCTAATTTTATAATTATGAAAACAATGTTTTATCTTTTTTTTTTATTATTACTTGCAACACTGACTATCAAACTAACCCTAACCCTAACCCTGAATCCTAACTTCAACCCTAAAACTAACCCTAAACCTAAAACTTAATCATGTCCTTTAAAATCAAATTCAATACACTTTTCGATGGTCAAATTTTCTGCTTTCATTTGTAAATCAATACGTCAGTAGCAGCTCATGTCAGCGTTATTTGTTATTTCCCTTTGACTTTTTGGTTTATGAACGAAACTATACATTAAATCAAGGCTGAGAAAGTAAACTACTTGATTCTCCATTGAAAAAATATTCTACAAAATAAAAAACATCACTGGCAATATATCAGAATCGAAATAAGAGCTGAAAGTTTCGAATCATTCAAAAGTTCTGAAACAATCATAACCCAACACAAGGTCCAAATGGAAGCAGCAATTGTTATCTGTTAACTTCAATACATATGAATGGCGTTAACTATATTCTCAGCAGTGGAGCTATCTCTGTGATAATGGCACGTCTTCGGCTTTCATTTGTTCCGTAATCAATGTTTTAACCTTAACTCTGAGCCTAAACCTAACTTCTATTCTTTATAGTTTTAAATGGTCAAGGTTTCTTCTCTCATTTGAAAATTAATTTTTCGGAAAATAAATTTACTGATAAGGTTTTGTGAAAAGAGAAAAAAAAAAACTGTGATGGAAGAAAATTTCAAAATTTTCGGAAAAATGCCGTTTTGTGGTCCCTAGATGAACATAGTGCAGACAAATCTAATCTGGAATGTTCTGGATTTATCACGGAAAAGGTAACAATTGCCACTATCATTGGAGAGCCAGAGAATCAGACAAAAACATGTGAAAAAACATGTCATTAACAATTTTGAAACGAAGATGGAACCCTATAAGGAATTTAAATCAGAAGCCATCCATCAAGGGGTTCAAGTAGGGACAGAAACATGAGAGTCAGGATCTCAGCTGAATTTACAGCAAACGTACGTGAGGTTTTCAAACAGATGTGACGGGAGGAAATTTTTTTTAAAGTAATAAAGGACAAATAGATTGTGGGAAATGAAAAATAAGGTATTTTCCGGGAGAAATGGGGTATACAAATCCTAGAATCCTTTCATTAAGGACTAGATTTTTTTGAAAACATTTCGAAAAAGAATATCAATAAATCACATCCAAAACTAGGAGCAGCAAAATCTAGACAACTTCCTCAACAACAAGATTTGCTACGGACAATAAACACTAACATGGAACATAGACTTGGCTTATGAAGCAGAACCATCTGCTAGTTTGGTTTAACATGGCTGACAAGGAATACCGTCTTACGTTTTCGAGCAATTTGTTCTGGTTTTCACTAGAGAATGAATTTTGGGGTCAAACCGGTGCAGAAATTGACCAAATGTCAGAAAACAAGAAAAACTGCCAGACGTTTTAATCAAACAAGCTTAAATAAAGGATTGCTTCCCAAGTATATTCTATACATATAGTGACACAAAAAAGTTTTTTTTTTAATCTTTAGTGTTCAAAGCTTTCTAAACTATATATATATATATATATATATGTATATATAGGAAGATATCCACAAACTCTCATTGTAAATAGAATCAATAAAGCCACCACAATACCCAGAGACAATACCCTTAAATTGACCAAAAAGAACAAATCAGATTGCGTACGCCTTATAACAACATTCCATGATATGCTCCTACTGCTTTCTCAAATTATCAAGAACAGGTGGAACATTCTGGCGCTGAAACCGGAATCTGGAAGGAATCTTCTACGATTCTGACATTTTTCCTACCGTAGATCCCAGAACATCAAAGATGTAATGAGCAGAAACACCATAATTGATAATGAAGTATTCCACAAAAACGGCACCCTAAAACAATCAATTATTGCCAACCATGAAACAGTAGAAATAGCCTATGCTGCAACCACCTTAAATATATCAATACTTTTACCAGCTCTCTATTACCAAAAAGACTTTTAATATCTACCATAATTTCAACTGCAAAAGTAACATGATTTCTTAAAATGCACACAATGTAAAATACAGTATATAGGTAATTCGGAATGGCCATTTGATATCAGATTTGACAACTACAGACACGGAATAAAACCACCCAACTACAAAGATTTACTCACAATAGAACAACATGTCCGCCTACCTGACCACAATTTCAGCGTTTATGTAAAATTCACTATAATTGAAAAGAACACATCTAACAATGTCACTAAGATTCATGAATCCAATGAAGATATGTGAATGTGATGCCATAAAACACTCTAGCCTAATGGACAAACGCATCAAATTAAACAACGCAATTAGATAAAATTAATAAATATCAAAGTAAACAACCTTGATAACACAGAACTCTTACACTGATATTCTAGGACACTACCCTAACAACAACATGTAAATACCCCTATCTACCCCCACAAACACACCAATATTAATATAAATCGTCAAAGAATGAAGAGGTACACCTCATCCCACTTATTTCGATCTTTACCAAGGAAAAGACCTTCATAAAAAGTACACATTAAAACTACAATAGACATTACCATGGACATTTTCCTTGATTTCTTCACCTCTCTTAGATATATACGGTCCCGTTGTCCCCTCCTACTGCTCCTACATATATACTCTGGAATAAGTTAGATTCATAAACTGCAAGATAAAAACTGGACAGAGATTGGTTTCGATGATAAACTGCAGACTTGACAAATTGATAATCAGAGTTACAAACGTCCTGGAAGGATTATACATACACCAACCATTTATTAGACCCCAAACAATGACTTTAGTACCTGGAAAAACTGCACATATCTGTGCCTGCACCTTCTAACAAATATGGATTTATAACAACTGACGATGGAGTTAAGCCCTGAAACATGTCTGGATAATACATAATCATAATTAAAATTCCATACACACTATATACTCCTGTTTTGCCTTGATTGAATATTACATATATATATATATATATATATATATATATATATATATATATATATATATATATAGTTGATAATACTTCTTGTAATGTGGAAAAATACCAAAAAGAAACATAATTGTTCTATTGTTGATGATATCTAATCAAAGTGCTCAATATTCGCCAAGGTAAACAGGGCTATTAATGCATTAATAAGATTTAAAAGGAAAATCCCCCAATCTATGTTTTACATCAGTGCAGACGAATGCGTGAGGCATGAATCTTTGAGCACATTGTCACTATTGCTTCACATTCATCGTGTGAGCAACTTTAATTACGCTAAATTGCATTAATTATGATAAAGCAAATTTGTGATTAATACATATAGGTGTGAGTGAGTGTGTAGTCATATCATTTTTTTCTGGTGTAAAAAGTAAGATTTAATAAGGAGTTTGATGAGAACAAGACTAATTCCCTTCTATGCAGAGCCCCTAAGATTCTCTATTGATATCGTAATTCCATGTAACGTTCGAATTTTTTGCAGGATCAGCATAGTAAGAAAACCTACCTATTTTCATAAAGTCTATAAATATTATAAACGCAACAATAGAAAAGCCAGAATTATCTCAGAATACAACATTTCAGCGAACGCCACAAGACAATCATCAAGGAGTTATCCCCATGTATGTGTTCAGTTCCATCCCATGGCTCTTTCTTCTTCTTCAAGATGGAGGCTGTTCTATTTATAGTCCGGTCATTTCTTCCAAGGACAGTCTCTCCTATTACACCGCTCTGAATCCAACTTCGCTGATACAGAACAGCCCATTTCTCTCGAAGCTTCTTCTCTTGTTATCTGGTAATTTTAACAAACCAAAAGTCCGGCCTTTTCGTCTTTTTCTTGGTCTCTACAAGATTTTCCAGACAACAGAGCCAATCTCTATTAGGTCTTTCCGTGTCTTTTCAGCCAACTCCTCATCATGAAAATAATAATCGCCGACACTTTTTCCTGTATGGACTTATGGGATGATTTACTTCCGGCTCCTACAGTAGCAATGTCACTATTTTCCAATTGGCCTGATGGCCAGTTACTTCTCCTTGACCACCATCTTCGAGCAAACCCGGCCTCCGTGGGTCTGGTACAACAGTTTCTTTTTTAGAAAAACGATCTATATTTACATGTACACGAACTAATAAAACACGAATGAAATTCATCTGTATTTACTAGAATTTACCAGGAAAACCAATTCTGGTTCTGATTCTCTCTCTCTTTCTCTCTTTCTATCTATCTATCTATCTATCTGTATATGTGTTGATGAAAGTGACAATTGGAAGATGATCAGAAAAAGTTTTAAAGAAAAATAGGTGTAACACCTGGAAAACTTTCATTATCGCATGTGTATGTTTCAATGTATTCCGACAGTTGCCGGCCATCTTTTTTTATGGGAAGGTGTTTTGGGATCTCTCCTCCCACTCTTATTAAACAACCAACAACACAGAAATATTTCCATTTCTTTTCTCGATTTCAAACAAGTAAATAGCATACATATTTCTCTGAAAAAGATGGCTGGCAACCTTCGAAATGCATCGAAATATGTCGATACGATAATAAGAATTTTGAGATGTAACGTATACTTTTCTTTCAATTTTTTTCACTTTCCAATCGTTGTTTCCATCAACATTATGTCGGATCAACTCACATCCCCATAACCAACATTACCTGTATATATATTGCACCAGAAAACTTTTATTCAAGTTAACATTTTGAATGATTTCATTATCATCTAGAATATAATTGACACCGTTATTCAACACGGTGTCCATCTTGAAACCAACGTTTTAATCTCTTTGTAAATGGAAACTGGCTTTGAGTCCAAGAAGTCAGATAACCCCTGGGTGACCTCATCAATAGTTTGGTGCACGAACAGGAGATAACCGTTGATTCATTTGCTTTCTGTTAACATATAGAAGCCAGTTATTATCGACAGTAACAATACGATGAATAAACGATCGATGTTCCTTTCTGTCCTGCAAAACGTCGCAGGTTCGTGAACGTCAACATTTAAGCATCATTTCCGGATAACGTCCGGTTTTGCAGAAGATATTCTTGCACAAGTGACCATATTTAGTTCACTTTTTCAGATAATTCTCCAATGGTATGACGAGGATCTACCTCAACAACTGCAGATCGTTGTCCGATTGCACAGGCCTTCCCTAACTATGGACATCGTAGGGATTGAGATTGCCTGATCGGAATTGGATGGACCGATGGTAGCATTTGCAAACATCTTGTGCATTTGGATGAACACTGCAAATTAAAAGCATCTAACCAAAACTGTTGCCATCAACATTGTCAATATGAATATAAATTTCTTGACGTGAGTTTTTCTGTTTGTCTGGCTGTCTATTCATCTCCCCATAGGGTTTTTAGAGGGATCAATTAACCGTGTCAGTTTATGCCAAATTGGTCCCTTAGTTTATGCCCAGCAGTATTCACTCTTGTTTTTTGAAAAATCGCACGTTTTAGAGATCACAACCAAACTTTTTTCCAATTTTTTTAATCGGTCCCTCCAAATTGAACATGCTGCCTAAAGACACACACACACACACACACACATATATATTATTGCTCTCTCTCTCTCTCTCTCTCTCTATATATATATATATATATACATATATGCACTAACTGGAACTACGGTGGATTTCGAGCTTGTCCCTATGGAAGGCTTAAATAGGACCTTCAGTCTATAATAAGGAATTGAAATTCTTTTGTAGGAGTACCTTAATTCTATTCCTCTGTCTACGCCATGTTTTTTACTGCTTAGAGATCACATACACATAAGCAGACATACTTTTTGCGTTAGACAGATAGTTAGATCGGAATAGACGGGATAGACAGGATAGATCGAAAGACAGATGGAAATCAGATCATCATTATCAGGAAGAGCGCGAACGTAGAACCCCGTCTTTCCCCTTATCACAAAGTAGGAATCTGGGAGGAAGAGCATACTATAGATCAATTTTTTTTATCCGATAGAGACCAAGTGTCTTTATTGAGAACTGATAAAAAGCGGTTATACGAAGAATAAAAGTCTATTAAAGCCATCTATGGCTCAAGGCCACAATCACACGGTGGACATAACCAACTGAAGAAATGACCATTGATTTATGTGAACATTTGGGGTTTTTTTTTAACATTCTCAAACTAAAAAATAACTTTCCCGTATGTCAGCCAGTTCAAACTCCAAGCCTAGCATCCTTACTATCTGTTTTGAGCTTTTCTGATTCCTTGAGACACATCTAACTTACGGATGCACAAAACAAGTCGAGAAAAAGACCCAGTTCGAAATCGCAGCAGTTTGTAATCTTTCTCTCTCTCTCTCTCTCTATATATATATATATATATACATATATATATATATATATATATATATATATATATATATATATATATATATATATCCATTTATAACAAATCAGTTTTAATTGCTTCTTTTACTATTGTAAATTGATGCTCTTATATTAAAATATAGATAGGAAGATTTGCCTCTATCTATCTATCTATCTATCAATCTCAGTCGATTCACATTAATATATCTCTTTCAGCTTGGTAGCATCTATCTATCTCTATCTTAGACTCTCTATCTCTCCGTACGTAGGTGTGTATAAATCTGTTATCTCTCTGTCTTCGGAAAGTTAATCTCTCTCTCTCTCTCTCTCTCTCTCTCTCTCTCTCTCTCTCTCTCTCTCTCTCTCTCTCTCTCTCTCTCTCTCAATCACATACTCACACATGCACTTACGCACACATTAATATATGCACGCACACACACACATGCATGCATGTTCCCACCTACACTCACTCACAAGTATAAATACACACGCATGTACATTTCCACACACACATACATACACACACACACACACACACTAATACACTGTGTACGTCTTACACTTGCCTTTCGACTTGACTTTCGGCGTATCTATCGACCTTTTTCTCTTCGCTTTCACCTATAAACCTCTTTCCCCCAGTCTCCCCAGCCCTGCCAAACCCCCAAAGAGGGTCTCTCTCTATGACTCTCTCTATGTCTCTCTCTGTCTCTCTCTCTCTCTCACCCACCACAAATCAGTCACAAGAGGCTCAGGATACAAGGCTTCTTTGATGCCTTCTTCAAGAGGCCAACCGTTACGACACGATCACAAGAACCGACCGCCATTAATGAGTAAGGCGCCCTCTCGTGGCCAGTAATGAAGCCGGCACTTTAGCGATGGCACGCGGGGAAAGTGAAAGTGAAAGTGAAACCTGATATTGGAGAGAGAGGGAGGGAAGCGAGACAGAGGGAGGGGGAAGCAGATAGAAAGATGTGGGGGAAAACAGCAAAATAGATTCGTACGTTCAGTATCCAAGCCCGTCTTTCCGATTTAGAAGACAAGAGCTTTTCTGTAACGCACCAATCTCTGCTTTCTGATCCAAGTCATCTTAAATGGAACATGCATAATTACACGCGCACATATATATATATATATATATATATATATATATATATATATATATATATATGTGTGTGTGTGTGTGTGTGTGTGTAAATTAAATGAGACCTTTTGTCACATTGATATGGCAAAAACTTCAAAGATAGGTGTAGGTTTCTTGAGACATAAGTACGTTTATATATATATATATATATATATATATATATATATATATATATATATATATATATATGTGTGTGTGTGTGTGTGTGTGTGTGTGTATGTGCGTGAGTGTTGGTTATGTGCAAAAGTTGTATTCCAAGTCTAAATTTCAAAAAATGACCGCTGGAAACTTTTACACACACCTAATATATATCGTTTCCTGTCAAGGTTGATTATGAAAGTAACAGCTATTTATTGTAGCTACTCCCTGGGTACGTGAGGTAGTTATGGGAGAGTGATTTGCTCAAGTCTTCACTCACCCACACTCATCTCCATCAATCACGGTGATATGTCAGTGAGGAAGATTTGTCGTGAAGATATCTGACAATTGGACAGGGCACAGAAAGACGTGAATTTTTCTACCTAAATTACGGTACCCACGTGGATTTGAGTGTGATGTTATCAACGAATACCTGACTATACGGTTTCGGGGAAAAACGTGCCGTTAGAACGCGTGTCATTAAATAGTGCCGTTAGAACAAAGGTCGTTTCCTGGGGACCAGGAATGACTGATACAGGTATCTTTATCCTTGTTGTTTTTATCCCCACTTATGAGCTGATATATTTTTCGGTCTTACTGCATTTTCTTGAGTTTTAAAATACAGTAATTGCATTTTTTTCACGCACGCTCACAAACACATAGATATGCATAATTATCAATGCTTTATATTACTTTGAAACTTGTCGACTTCCTGTTATTACACCGTACATGTATCATTTGGCCTACACAGCGCAAATAGAATAAACAATTAAAGAAAATGGGCTGCTGCAGGAATCGAACTTGCAGCCGATAGCTAGTCGTATTAAGGTAGTGTCATAATAAGAATGGAACTAAACAGCTTACCGGGTAAATCGAATGTCCAAATGATTAGTTTCAAGGTAATGCAATGCATTTATGATTATTTCTGTCGGATTATAAATCTATCTTTCAATAATATTATCGTCTGTTTTGAGAACAATAGAGCAGTTATAGACAATGAATGAACATGATGAGAATTTTGACATAAAGCAGTTATTTTGGCCTTCGACTCACCGGTGTTAGCTCAATGGTAAGAGCAGCGATGCGTTGGAGCAGCTATCTGTTGTTTGCAGGTTCAATTCTAAGTGTATATAGAAATTAGGACAAAATTGAGTCGTGTAAAAGGTAGACAGAGAGATTATATATTATACTTTCTTGAAAAAAAAAGGGGGGGGTTCTCTGGCGAAATAATCTGAAGAAATCAGTACAAAACATGGTCTTCTGAAATTGTTATTTCACAAATATATTATGTGTGTGTGTGTGTGTGTTTGTATGTGTGTGTTATTAAGAGATGGATATATGATCCAGCAGAATGATTACAAAGATTACAAATTGCGTTATATTATATAAAAACGGTACCATTTGGCCTAGACAACGAATATACAATGAAAAAGCCCCCTTCGATTCCAGCAGCATTTCATTTTTGTTTTTATGTAACCGGGGCCTTACTTTCATGGGTTTATTGATAACATGTAGATTCTCCAGAATCCAACTGTTTCCAGAAGTTTTCCGACGGAAGATGTCAGTGATGTCATAAATTGAATTTATTCTGACCATATTTATTCTTCGATGGATTTTTTTTTCTCATGACTTGAAATGTTGATGCTACGCTGCAACGTTTCAGTCGATGCATTTTACGGCCTTCTTCAGATATATTATCTGACTTTAAAAGAAGGACTTCTCCTGGCAGAACTGGGTAACATTAGCGAACAGATTTTTTTTCGCAAAATTAATTTGTTTTAAATACCTGAACGCTTCTTTGGGTGTTAATGACTCTTCCTAAATACTGTAAGTTGCGAAAGAATGCTTACAATGAAAATTCAGAATAACTATTTATTGCTTCGGGATTTCGCTCTGAAATTCCAACTGCAGAAAGTAAATATGAACCAAAAGTTTTCTGCGTCATTTTACTTTCTAACCTTCAGTATTGTAACAACACGAATGATTTGAAACAGCTTGCTTCCTGTTGGGAAGGAACCAGACCCAGTTACTGAGCAGGAGCCAAACCACGCTAGCTGATTTGACTCAAGTACATAACATCTAATCACTACGTAAAAAAAACATTGACTCATTCTCTGACTGTTAGCAACGTTGGGTCCGAAGGCGGAAAGATCACTCCCTTTCAACAACGTATGGACAAACAAGAAGAAAGAACCACTTGAATTCGGTTTCAAATCGTTTGTGCGGTCACCAAACTAAAGAGTGAAAATTCTGTTGAAAAGTTGTAGCGCGCATGTCGTTCCTACAGCCAAAATTTCTGTTCAAAATCTCGATGCGATAAAAAGATATTCAAATTTTCATTATTCGTAGTACTCTGTAGTCGATATCTTACATTGTTTTATTTGCTCTGACTGCTCTTTACTTTCATCTTAATTTTCAGTTGTTTTAAGCAAAAATTACTACACGAGCCGTCATTCTACGGCTAAGAGTAAACACTGTGATCGGAAATAAAGGGTAAGCTTTCAGTGAGAATCGAACCCACATCCTCCAACCAGAGTGGAGTCTAGTTTACTCCTGGCTGTTATGACCATTCCGGAGGCCTCATAACAAAAGACTGATTTTCTTTTCAACTCACTTTTTATCTTGACTTATCGGCGCCATATTGTTTTAATTTTTTGAGAACTAGTAGCCAATTATATCATTTAATTTCCCTGTTTTAAAAAAAGGTTTTGTAAGATGTTTCTATTAATTTTTACCTTCATCTTGATTTTCAGTTGTTATTATCATAGCTCTGATGTAGAATAACGGTCCGAGTTACGTGATAGAAACAAATGAAAAACAAGACGAAGGTAAACACTATTCAAAACCCGAAGGAACTCAGATTTCTGCCAACACCATTATCGGGGGAGGGGGGTAATAGTGCATGGATCCGCTGCAAAATTTAATCAAGTTTCCCTGTATGCCGGCAGAACAATTTGAACTCTCTAATTAAAGATCTTCCCCAAAATTGATGTAGAAATATGATTCGACTAAAATTAGCTAATTTGATTAGTTATCTAATTATCATTGTCTATCCTCCCACAATATATCATTAAAATTCATGGATAACTTTTGGAGATATCGTGTGGACAGTAATAAACATACACATAAAAGTAATCTGATAAATAAACAGGAAAAGATCTCTGAGTCATGAAAAGAATTCCTGGATCCATCCCCAAATTTTACCACTTCTTCCTCTCCCCCTGACCCCCTACAGAATTTAATTGAAATTCGTTCAGTACCTTCGGATATATCGTGTGTACGGGCATAAAATTTGGGTGATATTATGTGGTTTGGACATATAACTACGACGTGGGGAATATAATCGTACATGGATCTGCACGAAATTTTAATCATTTCTCCGGTAGCTTATTGTCGACCCTTCAACAAAATTTCTTTTGAGAGATTATGTGGAGAGCCATGAGCGAATAAATGTAATTAAAAATAAATCGAAAAATATCTCGCCATCAGGAAAAGGATTCCTGTATCCACCTCAAAATCTTACCCTCTCTTTCTCATCCCATTGCTCACACTTCAACCAGATGTCATTGAAATTCATTCAGTAATTTGTAAGATATCTTGTGGGTGAAGAGACGGACAGATCCGTGCGAATACATACACCTCTTTTTTGTAAAACCCAGTAATCATTAAATTACCCAATTTTAGTCGAATCATATTTCTACACCAATTTTTGAGAAGATTTTTGATTACAGAGTTCAAATTGTTCTGTCGGCAGACACCGATCATGATGTAACTGAAGTGATTTTAGATTTAGATTTTAGATTGGAATTTAAAACAGTCGTAAACCTATTTTACGCACGCAAAAGTAATTTTTATTTTTTGTGACCAATTCCAAACTACTTCCTTGTTATGAAGACATAAATTGGAAGTTCAAAGAATATATCTAAATGATTGGAATATGTGATGATTACTGCTTAATTTGTAAGAATAAATTACGTCATTTTATGCAGATTGAGTTCGGGGTAATGCAAAATTAATTTGCAGTGGTTAGGAATTAATGGTAGCGTATATATATATATGTGTGTGTGTGTGTGTGTGTGTGTGTGTGTGTGAGTGTGTGCATGCGAGCGTGTGCGTGTGTGTGTCACAAAATACTGACCAGGAATACAATATGATAGAATATAATATAATGCTATATCCGATGTGTGATGGTCTTGTTTCATAAAGTGCTCAATACATTCAACATTAAACATTAAGATAAGTTAGAGTAGTGCTTAATTATGATGGAATAAAGAATTTGCTACACAAGCATGCTTATGTTTCTCCACGGTTTAGGCTTCTTCGGATGGATGATTCGGTTTATTTTAGATCCCTGTTTAGGACGTTTTTGGGGGGGATGTCTATTTTCTCGCTTGATATATATATATATATATATATATATATATGTGTGTGTGTGTGTGTGTGTGTGTGTGTGTGTGATAATTGGAGACATATTTTGTCCGACACCAGAACGGACTGAGCGCCAAATGGAACAGCCGAATGCGTAAATGAATAAAGAAAATGAGCCCCGAGCAGGATTTGAACCCGCGTCTAACAGGACGGAGATTTACTGCAACTGAGCTAATGGTAGGCAGGAGTCCGAAATGGTGCACTTCAATCACTCAGATCTCTACCCATTGTCTTTACTTATTTACTCAGTCTGTTGTTTGATTCACTTTTGTAAACAAATTGTCTCTACAACTATCATCTTATTATATATATATATATATATATATATATATATATATATATATATATATATATATATATATATATATATATAACCCTAGAATTTAGAAAAATAGACACTCAAAAAATGTCCGAAATGGGAATCATCCGGCTGAAGACGCCCAAACAGGAGAGAAACATAAACGTGTTTGTGTAGCGGATCCTTTGCTACATCATGTTTAAAGCCCGACTCTAATTTCATATTTAAAACTCTACTTTAACTCAAACTTATGTTTAATGTTGAATGTATCGAGCGCTTTATGATATAAACCCATCACACACACACACACACACACACATATATATATATATATATATATATATATATATATATATATATATGTTTTGTTGAATCTTTAGTTTTCAGTTGATGTTCTTTAAAACTGATCTGAAGGAGATTCATGTTGGATTTATCTTCATTAATTTTCCGAGTACTTTCGACCATCACTGGTGTTTTTCAAGGTTAGTTTTGAAGTGGCACAGCTGTGTTCGTCCTTCTTTTCAATGGTATTCGACATCTCGTGCGAGCTATGTCACTTCTGTTCGTAGTAAGTTGTGGTTCTATTCAATTTGTTAATGGAAGTTATATTTCAACGTTGATTAAATATATATGTATATATATATATATATATATATATATATATATATATATATATATATATATATATATATATATAGCCCTGCAGTTAAGCATCTACAACGGATGAAATCTGTTTTCTATTTCTTTCCTTTTGTATGTCTACAGATTGAAAATAAATCATGAACTATATATATACATATATCAATTTTTTGATATTCAAGTGGTGTTGAATTCGTGAATTGTTGTGATAACCATTAGTATAACAATTACACCCGCACTATTTTTATTAAAAAAAAAACAACACATCGAGCATTGTACATAGTTTGACATCCCGCTTACAAGTATACAACGATCAATCACCACATCTATTATTATTATTATTATTATTATTAGTAGTAGTAGTAGTAGTAGCGATTTCTCACCAGTTGCCTGGTGGTTACCGCCAGAAGTTGAGTGACAGCAAGTCTCTTCAAGTCTCCAGCCATTATTATCTTCACACCAGTTGCCTGGTGGCCACTGCTCGAAACTGATTGACAGTAGTATATTTTGCTGTTTTTCAGGATTGTGTTGAGTGGTATCACACATGGAACAAGTAGTAGTGGGGACAGAGTCTCCCTGGAAGATTCCATTTTTCATACTTACCTCAGCTAAGTTTTCTCCTGTAGCTGTCAAGTCTACTTTCCAGTTTTTCATAGAGTTGGATATGAATCTCACCACTGCTTCGCTGATCTTGAATATCCTAAAGCATTCGAGTATTCAGCTGTGTTGGATCATATCGGACGCTTTTATAGTCAATCCATCCCACTGTGACATTTTTCTTCCTTTTTCTTACTTTTTCAAGGTTACCTGATCGACGTAGAGTAAGTAATTCGCTCCTTTGGTTCCTCTCCCGTATCCTTTCTTTTGTTCTGGCAATAGACCTTTTCTTTCCATGGATATATATTCTCTCTGCTATTTGCCCGGTCAAGGTTTTCCACATTCGTGGTAGGCCTGTGATTGGTCTATGATTGCTTGCCTGGTTCCCTTTCTCTGTCCCTTTGAATGAGGGTCATTCTGCCTTTGGCCATCCATTCGGTGACCTAGCCTTGATCTAGATAACTTTGGAGTTAGCAGCTGAGCCTGTCGTGTAATGTGGTGAGTTTCTTAAACCAATATCCGTGGACCCCATCAGGTCTTGGTGCTTTCCAGATGGTTATTTTCTTGAAGGCGTGTTTCAATGTGGTTTCTTTCAATACTATTCGTTCACTATTGTCTATGTTTTGAAGTTCTCTTTCCATGTTATCTAACCATTCCAGGCTTTTTGTGTCTTTTCGGGTGTCCCCTTGTGTTATCCCCGAAATTCCTCGCCTCTGTGACATCTGCATTATTATTATTATTTGGAATCTCACACCAGTTACCTGGTGGTAACCGCTGGAGTTTGAGTGACAGCAAGTCTCCTCAAGTCTCCAGCCCTCCTCTCCTAGTACTCATAGGTCGCAGTAATTCTACGATTTACAGTTTCACACCGGTTGCCCAGTGGTTATCGCTGAAGGCTGAGTGACAATAAGTCTTCTCAGGTCCTCAGCTAACGTCTCCTCCCTCTTTCGCATATCATGACAGAGCTACAATTCGTTGCAGTACTTATATCTCTAGCACCTTCCTCAGTATCCGTGCAGTTCCAAGTAGCGCTGTGATCTGTACGGTCTCTATCCTCCCCCTAATCCCGATCTCCTCCAGTCTCTCCCTCAGCGTTTTGGGGACAGTTCCTAGTGCTCCCACTATGACCGGTACTACCCTGGTTTTCATGTTCCACATTTTCCTTAACTCCCTTGCTAGGTCCTGGTATTTTTCCCTTTTTTCACCCTCCTTCTTTTTTACTCTATGGTCTGCAGGTACAGCAACGTCTACTATTTGGCAGGCCTTCCTTTTTTTGTCTACTATTACTAAGTCCGGCGTTCTTGCCTGGATGAGGTGGTCAGTTTGGATGTCAAAGTCCCACAGTAGTTTGTGGTTGTCATTCTCCAAAACTGCCTCTGGCTTGTGCTGATACCACTTTTCCCCATGGTTGAATCCCATTTGTTTACTTAGTTCCCAGTGTATCATGGTTGCTACTCTATCGTGTCTATGCTTATACTCCTTCTGGGCGAGCTGACTACATTCACTAGTTATGTGGTTTACTGTCTCATCTCTTTCACCGCACATGCGGCATTTGCTGTTTGTCTGTGTTCTGTCGATTTTTGCTTTTATGTAGTTTGTCCTTATGCTTTTGTTTTGGGCTGCCATGATGAGCGATTCTATTTCTCTCTTAAGGTTTCCCTTTCGTAACCACGTCCATGATTTCTCGTCTGCTATATCTTTTATCTGTCTTTTAAACTCGCCGTACAATTTTTTCCCTTCCCACTTTTCTTTTCTATATTATTATTATTATTATTATTATTATTATTATTATTATTATTATTATTATTATTATTATTATTATTATTATTATTATTATTATTATTATTATTATTATTATTATTATTATCATACCCCCAAGCTATTAAAAGCACAATTTACTCATCCCCTCATAATTATCTTAGATATATAGAAGTAAACCAACCAAAAATGTTGAGGGAATCAGATATAAACAGCCAAGACCATGTAGAAGGAAATGTATGTATATTGTCTCTGTGGATGTTTGGCTTGTCAAAGACAAGAGGGCAGTGAAAGGGGTCAATTTTAGGGAAAAGGTAGATTTTGTTATGTCTATTTTAAGATGGACAGAGGGTGTGTAGCAATTAAGTGATAGGTGTTGGTGTATGGGGGGCAGAGTCGAACATTCTCCTCATTAGCATTGAAATGTAAACAGCATACTATTCTCTGTGAAACCACTACAAACATATTTTCTCTGAAAAAGATGGCTGGCTACCGTCGAAATGCATCGAAAAAAATTATATGTAACACCTTTTCACTTCACCTTCCAATTGTCATTTCCATTCATATTCACGGACACTAGCTTCCCTATCATTGAAAAAATAAGAAAAAATACCTCCATGGACATAACAAAAAATCTTTGAAAGACATGAGGATATGTGGATCAACAAACTCAAAACTCTCTCCCCTCATGGACTTATCACCAAACTTAACAACCCTAATCACACAGATCTCTAAATAATAAAACTCATACTAAAAATAACTTCACATCCACATCTACCCGCCTCAGATACATCTAATACTGGGAACTCCAAAGTCACTCAGACCCATAGCAACCTCTACCTTAGTCAATCATCTCACTTGTACAAATCAGAACCAACATATTTTTTGATGACCTGTGAAGTTAAAACCTATGCAGTTCCTCATCACCCCTCAATTTACACTATCCCTAATTTACCCACACAATCTAACATCAAAGCACTTCCCTCCTACCCTGACACGTTATATCTTCTCCAAGACCCACTGCTGCTGCTAACACCACATATTTCATCAGTGGCTGAACTTCCTCTCATACAGCAGGATTCGCCTAAAAGATGGGATACCTTTTTTTGCTCACAAAGCACAGTTCCTGATGGTGGACTCATGTTCCACATCAAACCTATAACCCCTAAAAGTACACACACACACAGAGCACAGCACACACAACTTAAGATGGGAATACCTCCCGAAATATCAATAAAAACATTTACGGATGAATAAACCTAACTTCAATACACTTTACTTTCGAGTCTGTCTGACTCTCTATAGTTCAAATTATATATATATATATATATATATATATATATATATATATATATATATATATATATATATATATATATATATATATATATATATATATATATATATATATATATATATATATCGGTGAACATATTGAAGACATAGAGACATGAGTGAGTGTAAAAAATGATATCATTACATTGTTCTGTTTCCTAACCGGGTTCGATCCTTGGTCATCCTCAGAGGGGGGAGATAACCAGCAGATGCATTAACCTATATCGGTTTTCAAATGCTGGTGGTCTACTTTACCTTTTTCTTGAGTTCCAATCCGTCGTGATTGACAACTGATGGTTGGCGTCCGCTTCTGGGTCCTCTCTTAATGGACCACACTTGAAACGCTTAAAGCAGTTTTGAACAGTAATTTCCTGCCACTTCCCGAATTTTGCGTGTAGCTCTAGCGGTTTTGAGGCCCATTTGCTGATGTTGTTATACCATGTACACATTGGGTAACCTCTATTCCTTTTCCTGTCAAAAGATCCTTCCAGTAGCGTTCTGTATATGTTATTTGGTCTTATTAGATGTCAGTAATATCCAAGTTTTCTCTTGTTCATTCTTTAAATCACTTCTTTGTATTCTTGGTCCAATTTTCTGTTTGGCCACAACTCAAATACTTCCTTACGTTTTTTCAAGTACAATTATCCTTGCAAATTAGCCACTAAAATAGTTGTGCAAGTATTGAGAAGAGTTACATCCCTTTATGGCTAAGAAATGCTTGAAAGTGGCTAGATTCGTCTCATTTCCAGCAAACCTTATAGCCGAAAATGTTGAATAAGCTCGAAAACACGTACAAAGGCTCCTGAAATGTCAAGTACAAAAACTGAAAAGATAGTTTGGCACATCGGATGTGCTGTTTCGATCTTACCAGGATGAGGTTGCGGTCCGAAATATTTTGACAAAAAAACAACAGATTTATGACATTTCGTATAATAATAGCCTTGGTTTCTGATCAATGCGTTCTTTGAAAATATTTGTAAAAAGAACATAAGACTTTTATTTTAATCGTTGTGTCAAAATATATTATATACTTCTCATCTATTTTCTTGATTGTGTTCATTTCTAATCAATATTTTGTTTAAAATGAAGGTGAGAACAACAAATGACCGACTCTAATTTTCATTATTTTGTTAATATCTGATAATCTTTTTATATATTTTATTATTGTGTCAATATTTTTCATACCTCTTATCCATTACGAATATTTCGCTAATTTTTTATCAATATTAATAATACGGAGACTCCATTGAAATTAAGTGATGTTTAAATTGTATTTTGATAGATATATTATTGAATGATCGAAATAATTCACCGTCGTGTTAATTTCTGATCAACATATTGAATGATTATGCTTTTTGAAGCCTTTGTATGAATTTTCGAGCGTACTCAACAATTCAGAAGCCTCCGTATGATTCCGTGCATTCTTAACATTCTAGCTCGAAAGATTTTATGAAATAAACAAATGTACGAAATCCAGCCGTTTCTAGCCATTTTCAGCCATTTTTAGCCGAAAAGGGAGATAACTTTTTCAATATTGACACAAGTCTTTTTAGAGTCAGATTTGCAAGGATTGTCATTTCTTCTTTCAAGATAGATGTTCTCATTTGCTATAGCTAACTTGATCTTGTTGAAGATTCCTTGCGCAGTTGATAGACGGCGTAAGATTCATTTTCTTGCGATCGTTGGCTTCTGTCAATAGTTGGCCAAGATATACGAACGAATCTTCTCCTTAGAAATCGTCAACCAAAACTGTCACCCAAACTGTTAAAATAGGTTTCTTCAGTTTTCAAGTCGGTTCGGCTGGCTATGTATGTATGTGTGTATCACGCATGCAGACTGCATCAATGGAGCTAGAGGGCTGAAAATTCAAACATTCACTCATTATGTCTACAAAAACTTTTTTTTGTTTAAATTCTTGAATGGGTTTTTTTGCAGGGGGTCAATTTGCAATGTAAGTTTATGCTATATTGTCTTTAGTTTGTGCCTGCTTCTTATTTTGTGTTCGAAATTTCAGATTTTTTAGTGATTACTGCCCCATAAAAGGCGGAAGTAGTATTTATTTATTGATCAACCTTTCCTCGCATATTTCAATTGATCACCCCTAACACAGTATGTTGGTTATTTGAAATTTGGCTCTTTGGGTTGTCTCTGTTACGGCAAAATTGCGTTGAGCACATGGACGATCACCGAAGTTAAGTAACGTCGAAACTGGTCAGTACCTAGATGGGTGACGGATTTGAGAGTTGGAACGTTAGAACCAATGAAGGATAATGGTGCAGTACAATTATTTTAGGTAACTCCTACTCGATGTTCCCTTATGAAAAGACTATTATCATTATTCGCTGGAGCTTATTTCATCATGTCACCCTCAGCTTAGGCCATGCATCTCCGTCAACGGTCAAATGCATCATCTGACATCTGGATCATACACTTGGCTTTATTTGCTTACACTACAAATGTCGGCGAGTGTAGTACTTTCTCCATGGGCAGAATGTAAGTCATAAAATAGGGTTTGACTATTATTACCTATATTATTTCGGAAATATCCTTTTGCCCTCCAGGAAATACATCCTCTTTCCTGAACCCTCAAAAGTCTATCACTACCCCACCCCTAGGTCACATGAAAACTTGGCACCTGGTGGATCATTTTTTTTTTTTTTTTTGACAACGCTGATGCCGGTAAATCAGGTGTGGGAGCTTGTTTTCTAGATTGACGGCGTAAGGGATATTAATCAATCATTTCTAGAAAAAGATATTTTTCGTTGGAAGACAGAAGGCAAAATCTACCTTATTCCTTTGCCTTACTTCATTTTCTCTCCAATTATTTTCATAATGAGGCAAAAAGATGCTGCTGCTGCTGCTGCTGCTGCTGCTGCTGCTGTTGATGATGATGATGATGATGATGATTACGTTTGAAGCAAAGAATGTTTAAAGTCTCTGGAGTGTCTGCGCAGAGAACAGAGATTTAATAATAATAATAATAATAATAATAATAATAATAATAATAATAATAATAATAAATTGAATATGAATATGAATTCTCGTCTTCGGGGAAAAAATCTCGTTTCTTTCCATTTAATATGAAGTTTTTTAAAAACCTTTTCCCTTTTCTTTGATTTTCTCTCTCCTTATATATATATATATATGTGTGTGTATATTGAGAGACTTGTATCGTCGCAGGAAAAAAGTTGTTTTAATTGCTCTGACGAAGTCATTCTCAAAGAGAACAGTGTCGCCCCCGAAGGGGCGAAATTTAAGCTGGGGGTACGATGGATTGTTATATACAAATGCATTTTTGTATGAGAAAAAAAAACGATCCCTTATTTTATGCCTGTAAAAAATAGAAAGGTCTAAACAACTACAGGCTAATAAGCTTACACAAATGCATCTACATGCTTTTTGCGAAAGTAATCGCCAACCAAACCACCAAAATGCTAGATGAAATGCAACCACAGGGATAGGCTGGCTTCAGAAGAAGGTACTCGACCGGTGAAACAACCAAAAGAGAAAGCAGAAGATTATAAGATCCCTCTCGCTCTACCATATTGACTTCGAGGAGCCCTGCAGCTTAGTGGAAATACTTGAAGTCATCAACATTGTCATACAACAAGGCATAGATCTGTGCACGTTGGAGTTTTGCAATATATATACTGACACAACAGATCTTTTATCAGGTTACTTTTGCCTTTTCAGCTCGGAAAAAAAGGTAGGATAATACGATACCCACTCACCCAAACTCTTCGCAGCCTGTCTAGAGTTGATCACCCGGAACTTAGATTAGGAAAATAAAGTTATCAAAATAGTCAGTGAATTCCCAAGTTAACCTAGATTTGCTGCTAACATCATCCTTTTTTTTTTGTAACAAAGAAAACAAACAACAGAAATGGATATCTTTGTTCGTTTCTGTTTTCTAACGTAAAAACCTGAGTAAAGATTCGTTTTTTTTAATTTGTCTACTATCAATTAGGTAAATAAAAATATCACTTATTTTGATAAAGTTATCATCTTATAACAATAAATCATATGAATCAGATCAGATATTTTCTCTTCACCATCCTTAGAATATTTACCATCGTTTCAGCATGAAGCCTCACCCCAAACGTTCAAAATCTGCGCGTTCTGACGCCTCTACCTGGTTTCTATTATACACAGGAAAAAAAATCATGTACTCTGGTTCAGTGGGAGAGACAGAGAAACGGCATCACAGGGACGAATTTAGTGGGAGGCATGAACCCTCAACCTCCTGGCATGGGTGATGGGATGAGAACTATGCATCGCCGTGGATGAAGTTGAAAGACGAACTCTTCGGGAAATGACATCGGTACAGGAAGACCCGAGCACTGAGAACAAATTAAAAAAAGGTCAGTGGTTGGCAGTTGAACATCTTCCTGGAACCCCTTCTCCCTCTCCCCCAAGCACCCCGTATCCAACCTGATCCCTGCCCCTGCCCCCCGTCAACACGTACGTTGACCAATTCCAATTAGAGGAGAGTCTGTGATTTCGCAGGTTGAAATGTCTCATCACGAAACGTCATCTCGTGATGATCACGTCTGCAGGAAAAGGGACAATTGTCGAAGAAAGGAGAAAAAAAAACACAACACGATTCCTGTTTGTGTGTACAGTGAAAGCCCGCTTAGCGCAACCCCGTTCAGCGCTGATTCACTGTGTAAGCGCTGTTTCTCAAATATTTTTTCGTAATGAATTAAGTGATGTTAAATTTCCGAAAAAAAAAAAAGAAAAGAATTAACCAATTGTAGAATTCGGATCCCAAAAACGCAATATTTCAGATTATACAAAAAAAAAAAAAAAAATAGATAAAAAAAATTAATCTGATTTGATCAATACAAAGATTCGCCATCAGAGTCAATACCTGAACAACCGTAGCGTCAAAATTTGAAGTTGCGTAAAAAAAAATACCGTTGAAGGATAAATATGGTCAGAATGAATTTTATTTATGACATTGCTGGCGTTTCCCACTGGTTAGAGTAAAAGAAAATACATAGAAACGTCATGAGGTCCTCGAAAATGAAAAGAAAAACCAAATTAAAAGCTAAAACATTTTTAGAAAGGGTCTAACAGAGTATTAATGCCAAATTTCAAGTTTGTCGACAAAACAGTGCGACCAGGAGCGCTGGGAGACATAAATTCACAAAAACACACACATATTAAAAGGTATAGACCTCTTCGCCACCTGTGATGGCAATGGTTGTTCAGTAAGAGATCTGCTTAGTCACTCAATAGAAACAGTCACGTGACCAACGTCTTTTGGCAACATGTTGGTGGAGATCAATTAATGATGGTTATACCTTACTTCTCTCACCCTTCGTTGCGCAATTATCACAAAGAATAAGTTCTAATGGCCGATAACGAATAAGTGGACACTAAGGGATCAATTTAGTATAAATTTACCTTGTAAATTAGATCCCACACTAAATATTTTTTTTATGGAGGAGGGGTTAAAAAAAGACCTTTTAAGGAGTAAATGTTGAAAATTTCAGCCCTTTAGCTCGACTGGTGCAGTCTGTTCGTGTCATACATAGGCAGCCAGCCAGCCAAAGTAATTGTTGTCAGTTTTCTTATGTAAAAAATCCAGAGTTTCGAATCACATAACATAATATGGTGTCACGATGGTATCACGAAATACTTGTTTTGATCAAATTAGATCAAATTTTGTTAACGGTGTAATCTTGGAATTTTCACTTCTGACTCGAATTAATTTCAGGGTGCAAATTCATCTATACAACCCCAAGTAAATAATGATAAAGACTATGGACAGTTTCCAAAATGTCAGTACACTGTACGCGCTGGTTAACGAGACAAATGTATGCGAATAATCACATAACCATGCACAATGATATCCGTACCTCGCATGATTGAATCACCGTAGGTTGTGCGTGTACCTAAACGAATTATCTCAAAAAATAGATCTTTCACTAAAATATTCTGAGGTTATCTCACCGAAATCTATCTTTAAAAGAATAGATCTTTTATATAAATTAATCTTTTTTGTCAAGAGTCGGAAATTACCATACGGATCCCAAAAAGCACTTTTTTGAAAAACAAAGAATAAAAAAGGGTTTTTAGATGGTGCCAAATGGTGTTCTCTGGCAGATTTTGAAGGCTGTAGCCCCCAAAATGTAACCAGGAATACTCGGAGACACCGTTGACACAGAGACACCATGAAACGTGGTAGGGGAGGATCATGTTCACCTCAAATGTAGAGATCAATAGAAAACACTGAATATTAGAAAAAAAAGATAGGAGTCTGGGGTATCATAGAGTCCATTAGGAAACTCAAATGGCAATGGGCTGGAAATGTTGCAAGAATGTCAGACAACCAATAGACATCACGACTCACAAGAGATTATATGCGAAATTGTGGCCAGCAGCAAGTAAGATGATGTGACGATGCCCATGATAGCGAGGTCTGGCGAATCTCAAGGAAGGTCTGTATTAAATAACGGACGCTAAAAGACTGCTGCTGTTGCTGCTGCTGCTGTTGCTGCTGCTGCGGATTGTTTATGTGTTCCAGTGCTAGTGGCTATACCGTTTTGTTTTTTTAGGTGGGGGGCTGTTTTTTTTACAATTCTTTTTTTTTTAATGGGATATTCCTGTTGCCATAAAGATCACAGATTTCAAATGTTTTCTCAATACTATGTCGTTAGTGTGAATCTCTTGTACCGAGTGGGGTGCAGAATTGACGCTGAATATTTTGAAATTAGGGGGATTGGATTTTAAAATGGATTGAGAGCCACTGATCTAGGCAAACAGATAAAATTCAAATTTCTACCATTTTTCTATTATCATTTTTTTCAAATAAATTGTCATAGCTGTTTCACACTGGGCAACCGATAAGCGCAGTTGTCTTTGTTCGAGACCCTTACAAAAAGTAGTTAACTTACAAAAATGGTTGAATATTTTTACCCATTTTTCACGATAGTTTTAAATCTTGCTCATTAGGTTTTTATCGAAAAATATGATCCAATTGCCGAAAAGCCCTCAGAAAAAATAACTGTGGTGCTTTTTTCTCTTTTGGTCCCCTAGGTGTATGCTTCTTCTGCTTTTATGGTTAATCCAGACTTGATTGGGTTCCGTGACATAAAATCTATCTTCAAAGTCCTCTCGAAACAAACATAGAATTGGAGTTCTGGTTGTTTTTACCTACCATACCAAGATGTTTCGTGGATAGCTTAGCGACACCAAATCTGTATTACGTATTATGCAAAAATGGTGGCAGTGTTTCACGTAGCCCTTTGCGTCGGAACCCATTTTACATATTGCATTTTTTTTAGATGTGTCCAAAATCTCTATAACTCATTTAGTCCGTCCCCAGATTTTTTTTTCTCCAACAATTCTTGCGGCAGAAGAAAAATAGTATAAATGAAAATATATCTACTATTTCCCGTTTAGTGGTAAGTACTTTTTTTATCATCAAAGAACAATGATTTATTCTTTTGTAAATCAAATCTCGTGATAGATTTTGAATTACGTCATCAGCGTTTCAGAAGATTGGGATTATAGGTTGAAATTGTTTTGTTTTTTTTTAGATACAGTTTACTTTCCCTTCTAATGCCCCCTATCCACGGTTTCTCTTTCGTCAGTCCTCCCTTATCCGCGGTTTATTTTTCAGTGATACATGGACATATCACTAGCATTTGCTCTCATTTGTTTTATGATCTCATGATTATCATCATCGGTTTAATAACGTCTGTCGTTGGACATAGACCTTCCCCAGGATCAGCCACACCGCTCCATCGTGGGTGACGCAAGGCCAATACTTTATGAATTTGTCTTGCTCATCTCTCCATCTAGTACTGTTCCGGCCAAGGTTGCACATGTGATCTCTGTGGATCCATGTTGTGAGTCGTGATGTCCATCAGTTGTCTGATATTCTTGCAATATGACCAGCCCATCGCCATTTGATTCTTCAATCAGTACCAGTTTAACTATGTAGTAAGAGTAGCATTTGTTACAGGCCCCGAAATTTCAAGGGCTCCGCGCTAAATGCTCCCCAGTTATCAATTTGTGATTCAGTTATTCTGAACTTCTATAGGACTATACTACCCTCAACACATGAACGATTCGGTGTTCAAGATCAACGATTTTAGTCAATTATCCCTAATTGGTATGATTATTTAAGAAATGGGGGGTTGGTATAAATCTGATACACACACGATGCAAACTTATTTGAAACCGAAGTCATAGCCACTGCACAGAAATCAAAACGAAATAGTGATAATATCATTCAAATAATAGACATATTTGTCGTATAACATGGCTATACAGTATTGAAAAAATACTTCACTCTGCTAATAAAAAAATATGTGTTAAAAATCTACGTATATTTTTGTTTAATTCAGGGCCCCTTATAACTTATGCTACGGGTCCTGAACTAGCTTTATCTGACACTGTTTATAATTCCCCTTTAATATCATATTACCGTACCACCACAAATGGCCCTGCTCGACCAAACAGTCAAGTTATCTAAAGACACTTTTCTCTTCGCTCGTCTATGTGTGTATGTTAGTCTCTGTGTGTGTGTGTGTGTGTGTGTGTGTGTGTGTGTGTGTGTGTGTGTGTTCACAGGCGCCCCTAGTCACGTTTTGGGGCTGTAACATTGCATGAGTACACCACTAGGCACTGTCTAAATAGTTTGTTTTTTTCTTATCTTTTTCTTTCCAAAGAGGTGCCTTTTGGGATCTCTATGGTCATTTTGGACCAACCAATAATGTCCAAATCTTCAACTAGTATTTTTTAAAGATAATTTTAGATAAAAGATCTGTTTTTTTAGATAATTTTGGATATATAATTTACTTGGTCACTTCTGGTACAAGCGCGAGCTTCAATGATTCATCTAAGCAAGGTACAGATATGTATCAAGTTTAAAAACCCTAAAATGGGGAGATCTCTTGGCAGCCGCCCAGTGTACCTGAATGATAAGACAGACCTGAGTGTGCTGCTACTATTGTTCAAGTGTGTCGTATAATTTCTTAGAGATATGCAAAAATGTGTTCCAAACTTAGACTGTGTCCAGTACGGGTAATATGTCTGTCCCCCAACTGCCACACAGTTGCCAATTTGGTTTTATAACTAGATTTTGCAGGATCTGAATCTTTTGAGGGACAAAGAAAAAGGAAATGGGATACTTAGTATGCTGATACGAAAGTATTTTTTGTCTAATCCACTGGTTTCAAAACTGGGGTCCGCGGACCTTTGGGGCCAGTGGTCAAACAAATAATGCACAGGGGTACGCAGCCATGTCGCCTCTAAACCAGACATAGCGAGTCTTCCGACAAAGAAACATCATCTATCGTTAGTTATCGAAAAACAGTTTTTGTACACAGATCTGTGCAATATATCAGAATTCAAATAAATGTAATCCATTTCGAATATATATTATTTTTAAAGGTCAAAAATTGTTTATTATTTTAGTTCGTACATAGAAAAAAGATGAATGCTGAAAATAGTGGTCTGTTAAAGTATCCCGTTTATAGAAGGAGTACTTGAATTTTCTGAGTTTTTAAACCACAGGAATCTATTTCATCTGCACAGTTGGTATGCCGGGTAAGTCAAAAATATATCTTCGTGTACCGTTGCACAATAAAGTTTGAGAACTATTGCGCCCCGAGACATGTGCATACTTTCGTCACTTCAATGATTCTTGTTGTTTCATTGGAGCAACGTCCTCTGGCGAGTACATTGGTCAAATCTTTTTCCAAGGAAAGTTACTCCAAAAGAAACAATTAGTCAAATTTACCTCGGTTCTAAGGTGGTTGAACACGCAAAAGCTTTCGTTTATTAAATCGTTATTACTTCAAACGTCCGAAGTTGTCGCTTCTTTCCCTCTGATTTATTTACGACTAGTTTACCGGTGCCGTCAAAAATGACGGCATATCCTATACGTGCCACCAGCAAAGACAACGCATACCACTGTCAACGCCCCCAATTCAATCAGTTCTTTCAAAACGTATCGTCCAACCATCCACAAAATGTCGCTGGAATCCATTGAGAAGATATTGTGTGGACAAACATGAACTTCCAGCGATATTATGTGCTTTGAACATATAACCTCGACGTAAGGGAAATAATTGTTCATGGATCCCTTCCGAAATCTGACCAGTTCTCTCCTTGACTATTGTACACCCTTTCCGAAAATGTCTCTGAGGTTCATTGATAGTTTTTCGAGGTATTGTGGACAGTCTCGAGCGTTTGCATAAATATGATTGAGAAAAAAAAAACGGAAAAGTATCACCCAATCAAAAGAAGACACCTGGATCCGCCCCCAAAATGTATCACCTCTTTTTTACCCTATTGCCCACCTTTCCACAAAAATTGAAATCTGCTCAGTACTTGCACAGAAATCGGGTAGATAGACATTAAATTTTGGCGAGATAATGTGATTTTGACAACGTAGGAAGGTAATTGTGTATGGATCCGCTCCAAAATTTAATCAGTTCTCCCCTACATCATTGTTCGCGAAATCGTAGAATTTCAAACTGGGCCAACTTGCTGCAATCGATTACCTAATTCTATAAAGAGGACAAATGCTTTCATTTTGCTTTATACACTCTCACATAGCTGTATTCTAGGGGCTGCAAATATGTATACAAGGGTAACTTGACCCAAAGATTAACATAAGATAGGTAACGCTAACCTTTTCTGATAACTTGAAGCCATTTGCGATGTTATTTCTTGCTAATATCTCCGACCGTGAGCGCTGGAAACAAATCAGAATTTTCTACAATTACTTATTGTGAAGAACGGCACAAAAACGACAGTATATTTAAATCGTCATCGCCCCACTCCGATATTTCTACTGGATAAGGCCATAAGAAAGTCAAGTGAACAAATCTAAAGAATGAAAAGTCCCCTGCTGCCGTTGCCGTCTCATTGGTTTGCACGATTAAATCTCAATCATTGCGCAGTTCCCACTTGTTCATCTTTTCCACCCACTCATATCAATTTCCGTACCCCCCCCCCTGAGCCAACTTGCAGCATTTGATTTTCAAATATGTGATTGATGATCTCATCTTTTATCCCATGATTGGCACTATTATTATTATTATTATTATTATTATTATTATTATTATTATTATTATTATTATTATTATTACAGATATACGACGTACCGAAAATTTTCAGTTTTGTCTTATATCTTATATATATTTCTAAAAATTCAAAACAGTCCTGTTTTTCATCTTTTTAAATTTTAGTAAGCAAGACATTTTCAATCATTTGTCAAAATAATGTTAATGATAGTAATAATGATAATTATCATTATTATAATCATTATTATTATTATTATTATTATTATCATTATTATTATTATTATTATTTGCAATTTCATACCAGTTGCCTGGTGGTAACTGCTGAAGTTTGAGTGACAGCAAGTCTCCTCAAGTCTCTAGTCCTTCTCTCCTAGTACTCATAAGTCGCAGTAATACTGCGGTTTACAGTTTCACACCGGTTGCCCAGCGGTCATTGCTGAAGGCTGAGTGACAATAAGCCTCCTCAGGTTGTTATTATTATTATTATTATCATTATTATTATTATTATTATTATTATTATTATTATTATTATTCAGTAGTTGTTCCTCTTGATGGCCTTAGGTATCAAGCACTCATTTTTTGATGTTCGATTAATTTTATATTATTATTATTATTATTATTATTATTATTATTATTATCATAATAAAAAAAACCTTTGTTGAAAATCCTCGCTTTAGAGGTTTGTCACGTAATTCTCTCCGTTTATCTTCCGTCTTTCTTTACTGATGCTCTGACTGCGACGAGAGAAGATTTAAAAAAAATGGCCGACCCCACCCTCCCGACCTTCCCACTGAAAAAGGTCATAAACAAGTCAAGTGAACGAATCTAACTTCCTAATGAGGAGTTCTCTGCAGTCGGCACCGCCATTTTCTCGCAGAATATACCGCGAAATAATCGAATCGTCCAAGAGATTCGTCCAAGAGATTTGCAGGAATCTTTGCTCATTAGTAAATGGCGGGAAAAAAAGGGCGGGAAATCTTTTTTTCTCCACTTGAAATTGGACGCGACGGCTGAACAGAGGCGATTCTCATGATTCTATGAATCGTGGGAAAGGGCTGGTCGGAGAAAAGCATGAAATTGTCTTTGTTTTCAAAGGCATTAAGTACTTCAATATTAAAACATATCTTGGTAATTGTTTGGACTAGGTTTGCAAAGAAAAAAGTGTGGTGACTACTAATTACGGAACAAATGAAAGCAGGAAACTTGACCATTTACAACTGTGTTGATTCGAAGATCTTTTTTTCTTTTAATTACGAGACCATAACTTGAAACACTAGACCAATAGCCCCCACACACACCCTGAAGGTTTGGGCAATAAATCTAGGGGAAGACAATCTTTAGTTGATTTCAACAGTTACTTCCATTCTGCATACCAATTTTTAATGAATACCAAAAAATTAACATTTGCAGTGATCACAACAGTATCAGTAATTATTTGATTATTCCTGTTCATCGATTCAGTTCTCTAGCCGGTGTTTTCAATTTGCTCGCTGTATTTCTCGATTTGTTCGCTTCATTTCATTTTTTTACGTGTTTGAATTTTCACAACGTAGTTTTTTTTATTTGCTTGTAATAATCTTTAAGTTATATGCCGTAGATTTTTTTTATTTGCTTATTTTATTTTCTGATTTGATTGCTTTAATTTATAACCTCCTCAGGAAAAGATTTAGTAATCTAAGAGCCGAAGAAAAGATTGACTGAGGACATTGAGATAAAAAAACAGCAAAAAGTGGAACGAATAGATTAAAACGAATCATCGTAATCATCATCATCATCATCATTAGTCTCTATTCCTCTATCGTGGGCGTCGCGGGGCCAGTATTTTCTGAATTTGTCTAGCTCGTCTCTCCATCTAGTACTCTGCCAGCCTCAGTTGCGCATGTGATCTCTGGGGATCCATGTCGTGATTCGCTATGTTCATCGGTTGTCTGCAATTCTTGCAATATGGCCAGCCCATTACCATTTGGGCTTTTTAATGGATTTTATGATGCCTCTGACTCCTGGCTTCTCCCAGATGTATTGTGCTGTCTTGTGATCTTTCCATGTGAGGCCCAGCATAATTCTTTCATATGCACGTTCCATGGTTCTCAATTTGCGAATCTGTCTCTTGGTTAGATTCCATGTTTCAGCCCCATAAGTGACTATTGGTAGAATGCAATGGTTGTATACCCTTCGTTTAAGAATTAATGAGATATTCTTGTTTTTGTAGGTGTGCCAAAGGCTTGCCATCGTAGTGTGATTCTTCGCTTGATTTCTTCTTCTTTTGAGGGTCTCATGGAGATTCGTTGTCCTAGGTAGATGTAGTGGTCCACTTTTTCCAGTTCCGTGTCTTCGATTTTTATCTCAGTGTTTTTATCTCCAACGTGGTTGTTGCACATGATCTTAGTATTGCTGAAGTTCATGTGTAGGCTGCCTTTTGCTCTCTTCATTTAGTTCATCTAGCATTAGTTGTAGGTCATGAAGGTTCTCTACGAAAAGGTCAATGTCGTCTGCAAATCTGAGGTTGCTCAGATATTCGCCGTCTATTTTGATTCCTTTATTCTCCCAATCTTGTCTTCTAAAGATCATCTCAAGGCAGGCTGTGAAAAGTATTGGAGAGCTGGTATGACCTTGTCTTACCCTTTGGGGGAGGGAGGGGGCTGAAAGGGCCCCGAGTCTTTAAAAAGCCTGATAAAGGAGCTGCTGTGACTGTATATATGTTGCTGCACTTTGAAGTATATTGGTTCCACACCTTGTAGAGTGATGGCCTCCAAAATCAGACCATACATGCACTAATTCTTGTCTTGTGTGAAGATCCAACATGGGCAGCGTTGTAGATTTTATTTTCAAGTACATATATAAAATTCAGTTAAAAAAAAACATCTTAAAACACCTAGAAACTTCTAGATTCTCCAGATATACGTATGAAATCTAGGAAATCTATAACATTATTGATAAATTGAATATAATTATTCATTTTGCTTAAGATATTGCCTAATTTTATTAGAAATATTACTTTTTGTATTATTATGAATTAAATAAAGATAGACTTATTTTATCAAAAACCATGTGAATAGCAATTTCTAACATTTACACGCCACCAAAAACTTCTAGATTTAGATTAAAAACATCTAAATCAGCAACTCTGGCATAGACCGTAACTCATGTTCTGGTACATAATCAAACCTTTTGGCAGCATATCCTGTTGGGGCTGATCAATAACAAAATTGGAGAAGATGGATGATCAATGAATAAGTTTCCTCGCATCTTGTTGAGTGGTGACCACTGAAAAAGAGGCTGAACTTTCTGCTGTACTTAGGTACCAAATTTAGCATAAACTTACATTGTAAATTGAGCTTTAAGAAAAAAAAAGGTTTTACTGGAAATGATAAGGAATAAATGTTTAAATTTTCGACCCCTGACTCCACTGGTATGACCTTTACGAGCAACAAATACATACATAGATAGCCAGCCAGGCCCACTTGAAAACTGATGAAACCTATGCTGATATTTTTCGTGACAGCTTCTGTATTAGAATACGTAAGACAACAAGAACCAAAAGTTCAATGAGGCGTGCGCTAAGTTTAAACGCATTATTGCCAGACCCTGAGTGGAATATTTTATCAGAAGCATCTTATCAAGGAACACCCTTCTACCAAGTTTAAAAGCAGCTGAAAAACAATATGAGGACAGACCTAACAAAGGAAGGTGAGGGCACCTCTAAGAATACTTCATTGAGAGGTTAATGTATCAACAGCAGCAGGTGTCGAAGAGTAATAGTTATCCATTGCAAGATAAAAGCCCTAGCACACAGGACATTTTATCGAGTTACCCATAGAGCTGCAATGATGGAAATTCTCGCCATTTGCTGGTAATAGGCTAAAGCCATTAGTTTTTACATGCATCCACGTATCTCTATAAAATACTTTCCGATCGGTTGGTCCATAGTGAACATGGTGAATATCAATTTCATCAGCCGTATCATGAAACCTAGTCCAGTCCTTTTTGTGAACCATCTTCATTTCCCTCGTTTGTCTGCCACTTCTACCACCACAACTAGAGGTATATAACTAGTAGCTAAATATCAATTTTCGTATCATGTTGGATTGATATGAAACTTGGTCCAGATCTTGGGGTTAAGCATTCTCATCTCCCTTTTCCTTTTCCCCTTTATCCTCATTCTGCTACTACTACCACCACAATAACTGATGCTACATAGCAATTTTCAAACCCGTATCATGTTGGGTTGAGATGAAACATGGTCCAGATCATCGGGTAAACCATCCTCATCTTCCTATTCTTCATCCTCCTACTACTACTACAACCACAACTAGTTATGCTGATTATCAAATTTCTCAGCTGTATCATGTTGGATTGATATGACTCAGTCGAGACCTTCGTGTGAACCATTCTCAATTCCCTCTTCCTCTTCCTCCTGCTACTACTTCAACAGATGATGGGTGCATCGTTGAACGTATTGTCCTTGTTATTCACCATTATATAATCGAGAGAGGATTTTTCCATAAACTATTTACTGCAAAAGGAGGCAAGTGTAATTGCAAAAGCCCTCGTACATTGCAAGATATCCACAGCAAGATAAAATCCCTAGCAGACAGATAGAACTGAGCCACCACTGATCACTATAAACGAATATTTCCATTGAGTCAGCCATAGAATTTTCGTTATCGGCTGTTAGTGGGTTTCTACACCCAATCGGATTTTTACATTTGGTTGTAAGCATCTACTTATGTAAAGAACTGTGTGATTGTGTGGGTTCTAACATCGACACTTCCATTTGAAGGTAACAATTTGCTGATAAAGATATATCCTACCCACCATTTGAAACAATGGACTCTTCCACTGATACGGTCTCTTTTCTTGAAAAAATTATCTAATGGAATTCAATACTAGTTCCCGCTTTTCAAAAGATAACTTGACACCACTTTTTCGCTTTTTCGAAAAGAAAGCGAAAATCAAAAATAACGCTCAGTATTTGATGTGGTGCTATCTCTTAATGATGCAGCGCACACTCTCTTTGTTTCTATTATATTCTCCAGTTTCAACTACAATCTCTGATGACTAAGCCTGACATACCATCGTAAACATTTTTTGCAGGATGAGGGATAAACTTTTTTTTGATATTAATTAATGGTAAAGGCCTCTTCGTTTTACGCCAGTTCAGCTTATGAAAGTTTGTTTTTCTTTATAATAGAGAGGTTTTGCTTTCGGATGGCGGCGTAAAACTGTATATCCATATTTTTGCACGTGGATTAAGAAGTTTTTTGCAGAGTACGAGCTGTGCCTGTAAAAAGGACGTGGGAAAAGTGTCTCTGGTCTGATTATAATACCACGTCAATGTGGTCGCACAACCGGTTATCGAGATATTCAAAATGGAAAGATACTTTCCAGATAAACCTCATTTATTGAATCACCACAAATGGCCCACCCGACCAACCAACCGACCAACCAACCAAATCGAATACAGATTCTTCTCCCTTTGTGTATGTTTGTATGTGTTTGTGTGTGTGTAAGCGTTCCTGGTCGAACTGTTGGAGCTACAAGCTTGAAAATGGGTATAAACACACCACTAGATACCATCTAAAACATTTGGGGTTTGTTTTCTTTGTTTTTCATATGCTTTTGGGTGTCATTTTGAACTAACAATGTCCAAATCTTGTACTGGCATTTTTTTAGATAATCTTAGATAAAAGATCAATTTCTTTTAGATGTTCTCTTACATAATCACACGGGCTATGGTGATTCATCTATGTAAGGAACAGGTGTTTGATTAGAATTTCAATATATCCGTTGCAAAATCAAATCCCTGACACAGAGATGCAACTGAGTTGTCATTAATTACAATTAAACCGACATTTTATTGAGATAACCGAAGAACTTCAACAACAGAATTTTCTGTCATCCACATTAATGAATTTCTACAAACGATTTGATTCTTACATTTGGCTGTAAGTATTTGATATGTGCGTGTTTTTTGCCGTAGAAGCAAAGTAGGGAAATGTCTCTGGTCTTATTGTAATCCTGTGCTAATACGGCAATATTTTCAAATTAGATATGCCATTTACTCAATAGGCCCAAATAATTGTGAAGATTCCAGATGTGGTCTCATGATTTAGTGCACCAAATTTCCGCTTGGTTCTGCAAGGAATCGGTTATTTGACGTCGTGACATTGCCTGCATTTTACAATCCAGCACCCCGACATCACCACTACATTCGAGCTTTTTAGGGGCATAAATCAAGGCTTTGTCCGAGAGATAACCACCCATTTACAGGGCACGTAATTAGCATTTTCTGGCTCATTCACTCTAACCCCTGGCTGTTGCGCGATGCTTAACAAGGTCGTCTGGCATACTAGTATTTTTTTTTCTTTACAAATGATAATGAAGTTAGAGAAGTACACGTATAACCCTGTGTCTGTCTTCCTGTCCGTCTTTTGTCTGTCTCTATTCACACGGTATCTCCAAGAGTTCACTATGAATTTCAATTAAATTTTGTGGAAGGGTGTACGATGAGCTAAGGAAGAATTGGTTGAATTTTTGGAGTGGGTCCATGAATACTCTTTCGATTGAGAGATATTTTACTCACACACAAGTTAATTGTTCTTTCAGATCCAGGAATATTTTTTTCAGTTGTGAGATATTTTTCACACGCACCAGTACTTTTTTTTTCAATACTGTCAACGAAACCAGCGAAGTATACGCATTAACCGGTTTCTGTCCGTTCGTTCGTCCGTCTGTCTGTCCGTCCGTCCGTTCGCTCGTTTGTTCTTTCGTCCGTCTGTCTGTCCGTCCGTCCGTCCGTCCGTCCGTCCGTCCGTCTGTCTGTCCGTCCGTCTGTCTGTCCGTCCGTCTGTCCGTTCATGCGTCCGTCCGTCCGTCCGTCCGTCCGTTCGTTCGTTCGTTCGTCCGTCCGTTCGTCCGTCCGTCCGTCCGTCCGTCCATTCGTGCTTTTCCACAAGATATCAAAGGTTCTCAATTGATTTCAATGAAATTCTCTGGAAGGGAGGACTATGGGCAGGGGGAGAAATGATTGAATTTTTCTGGCAAATCTGCCAATTCATTCTTGATTGAATCATATTATTCAGCATGAAAAGAGGTTAGAAATGAACAATAAATAAAAATGCTGAATTGAAATTTCCGGGTAAGTAACCTAATATTTGCATATATTGCGAAAATTCTGCCCTCTCTGTCTCCTCTCTCTCTCTCTCTCTATATATATATATATATATATATAATTGTGTCATCCACAGACAGCTGACTCATCGCATTACAACTCTTCAGTGTGGCTATAGACACGATATCCCTTCCAGAACCACTAAGTAAGGTTGAAACCTTCACTTCAGACGGTCAGTAAGACTGAATTTAAGCGATATATTTACTTATACATAATTCCCCATCTTCAAGAGTGTTCCATTCCAGAATTGGAAGAGCATTGCATAGTAGCTTATAGTAGATGACTACTCTACTTCAGTATATATATAGTATATATATATATATATATATATATATATATATATATATATATATATATATATATATATTCATTTCTGATATGTGTATGACGTTGGCAGTGCTGTATTTTACGACATATAAGATACATGGTCATACAAAACGCAGCTCAATTTCTGCAGACATGATCTTGAAAAAATAAAAAATAAACTCGCTTCTTTCTCCCTGATCATCATAATCCTCCACGTTATTGGTTTGTTCTGATGTCCTTATCTATTCAAATCTACATTGAACCCTTCTCGGTGGCTGGTTTTTTTAAATGCTTGCTCGGCGCAGTGAATAACTGATAGAGCGTCCGCCCCCTGAGATAGAACTTTGGATAAAACGTGTCTGATATGCCGTTAAATACGGGTAAGTATTCTTACAATCCAGTCGCTCTCTACCCTCTGCAGTCAAGTTTTTTGGAGAACATAAATCAGCAGTCCATCCGAAAGATAACCAACCATTTACCGGAACATAATTAGCATTTTATGGCTCATTCTCTCAGGCCTTCTGCTGTTGTAGTGTGATAGTTAACATGGTTGTTTCCAGTGGAGTATGGTGCTTTGTATCTTGGATGCGCTGCGTGCTACGGATTCACAAAAACGTAAGAATATTTTAGTGTCCTTAAAAAGCAATGAGCAGTCCACTTGGATGGTATAATTGTTAGCTCGTCTGCTTCACAGGCAAAAGGCTCTGAGTTCAATTTCCGGTATGAGTGAAGAACGTTGGAAAGTCTACATTTGAGTGCACTCGGCAGCTAATTGAATACACTCTAAGCTGTGTGATTAGAGTGGAAGTATGAATCAGGGAGAGCAGTCGCAGCCAATTTTATCCGAGAGGATAGTAACGAAAAAAAAAGGGAAGCCTTCGAGTCGCCTCCGACTACAATCGACCATTTGCATTTAGTGGCTGCACTAATGGGGCTAGAAGGCGGAAATTTGAACAGTAACGAAAAGTGTTGGAAGATCAAACAAGGGAGTATTGTTTTTAACAGGATTGGTGATGGGTCGGCTGGTCAATCGCAGTCTCTCTTCTGAAGAGTTTTGACAATCCTGTCTCACCAGCATTCAGCATAAAAGTAATACTCTCTTCTCATTGGTTAACTCTTCAATGACACCCTGGGTGACAGCGTCAGCAGCAGAGAAATCCGAACTGGATAATGGCAGTCAGTGAAAGAGTATGCTAGCGTCTGCATTCCCCTCACCAGCAGCCGATTAATGAGGGTGGAGGATCTAGATGCAGTAGCTAACGAGTTGGTATCCATATGGGATGGAAGACTGAACGACCTACTATAGTAGAAATTTTCCTTTCACCTTTTTTCTCTTTAGTCTGAATTCGAACTCTTTATTTTCCCCCCTCAAATTTTTGTCCAGCTTTTGTTTTTGCATGCTGTGTTCATCTTTATTTTCGGGGCTCTTCTTGTGACTTCGACAATACCCAATAGCTTTTTTTGGTTCCTAAAAGGCTTTTTTAGGGAATTAATAAGATAAAATCTACACTGTAAGTTTACAATTTAAGTTCATGTTAAATCTCAGTTTACAATGTACGTTTATACCAAGTAAGTCTCTCAGTTTGTGTCTAGTAGCATTGACACTTGTGGGATTTTAATGTTGTTTTTTTCTCTTAATACAGTCTTTTTAGTGATCCAATAAAAGGCAAAGGGAGTAAATTATTAATTGATCACATTTTTCTTCATTTTTTTAGATTGATCACCCGTCATTCTGCCAAAAGACGTTGGTCACTCTGGGTCGATATACTTCTCTACCGTAGGAACAAAGAGCGTGAAATCGTGAATAAAAAAGATTATAATGAGCTTTTTACAGGGGAGATAATTAGCATTCTGTGACTCGTTTTCACCTCGATCTGAATAACTTGATGCATGTAGGGAATAATAATAAGAAAAAGTGTAAAAATGAACATCTATGGAGACTTTTTTCAATTACTTTGTAGTAAGTCTAACATAGATTGTCATATACACTCAAATAAGGGCTTGGTGGAAGGGCGTAGTTGTTCTGAATCTAGTAATATCACTTGTGTTAATGTATCTTGCATAGTTGAAGAGTTATATCACAAAATGTATGCGGTGTCCGAAACGAAAAAAAAAATGAAATATTGACGGATTGAAGTCCCCAGTCTAACGCTGATTATTACCAGTCCTAGAACCATTGTGATCATTACTACTTGTGTATGAAAATGTTAATTCTGAAATTTATAATTTTGATTTTTCGCGTCTAGTCTCTTGAATTATGGAGACTGCCTGACAGGCTTTGGATGTGATAGATCTCAAAGCTAATGAAAGGTCAACGGAGACAACAACCAGTTTCTTCATTCAGTGATTTGAAGCATTTTTTTACACTGAATTTATGTGAGGATAGATCGCCTCAGTTATCTCCCCTTGTGAGATCTTTCTATCAGAATCAGATTATAAATTTCTTGCTCCTACTGAAGCTAGTGTTAGTAATTGTAAAGCGAAATAATGCTTCCCAAGCTCTGATCCTTATTCCTCGTGACAATTTATTCCACTTGGTTCTATGATTCCTTTATTTAACCTTTTGGTTACTATGTCCTCGTACGAGTACCATCGAATTTTACCGCTGTTGACCTGTGACCTGATGTCAAGTTGTTTAAAAAGGGGGTGGGGGTACTAAACATTGACAGCTGGTAATCTGCAGATACTCAAAGCTGATTTGGGGGTCTTCAAACAGAATCTCAATACACAAATGTTGCTGAAGGAAATCATGGCCCAAAATTACCTCGCAACAGAGGTATTGCATCATTGAGAGTCTGATACCACTGTAAGAGACTTCATTAAACCGTCGGTCGACCAGGCAGTATTCGCAAACAATAAACCAGTTCTCTCTTCTAGATGCACGCTTAGACGATATGATTGCCGAGACCGCCAAATATTGCGGTTTTTTGGGGGTTTTTTTTGCAGAGGTGCTTACCCTGGGTGGCCAATAAGCCTGAAGATAAACCCTACACAGTACCAGTTTAGTTAAATCTCTTTTGGAGTGACAAGGGGACAGCTTCCTGAAGATGATAGATAAAATCATAACGGAAGAAAAGGTGGAAGGCACCTTTGCTTACATCGACAACGTAAATGTGCAATCACGACCAAACAGACAATGATAACTACCTCAGACGGTTCATGGCTGCTCTTAATAAATACAACCCGACGCTAAATAGCGACAACTACTCATTTGGCCTGAACACCATCAACCTGCTGGGATACGCAGTGGGCAAAGGGTCCAATAGCACCGAAACCAGAACAGTTGAAATCCTTGTTTGTTTCACCAGTCCTTCGAAATATGCGTGCTCTACGACGAGCCATGGGCAAGTTTACCCACTACTTCCAGGGGATTGCTTTAGAAGACACTCTCACTTACACTAGTCGATGGTTTCATATATCCTCTTCAGCCATCAAAGTCTCCAAAGCCCACAAAGGATATTGCCGATTCTGCAATTACGGTTGTAGAACCTTTCGTCTCACTGGTGGTGGAAACAGACGTATCAGACTGTACAATTGCTGCTTCAACGACAATCTCGTTGTCCTGTAGGTTTTTTTTTAAATCTTATTCAAGGACCATCACACAGTCAGAATGGTGGCACTCAGAGATCGAAAAAGAAGCTCATAATATAGTTAAAGCATTGAGGAAATAGAGGCACAATTTGACATTGCAAAATCAAAAACGAAAGGCGGCGAGTTGAGTTATCCTGTTTTTCCTTTTGTATCACCCACCGATCCTTGTATGGAGGATACGACGGCTGATGCTCTGTCGAGGGTGGGTAGCTGTATGTCGAACACAAAAATCTCCCGACCGTACACAATGAACTACACTATACGGATATCACGAGAATCTCTTTATTTACTCTCCCACCAGAGCAAAATACGACACGGTCAGGGCTTTACATGGGGGAAAAAGGATCAACCCATCAAAAATAGCTTCAGCTGACGCGACTTCGGTTGCTAAGTAACCGTGGTTGCTAAAGCAACCGCAGTCAGGAAAGTGTCAGGACAATTCCGACCTGTCCCTTTAAGTGCAATGGGACAGTGCTGCCCCATGGCAACGGATCCCCTCACAGCTAGGCTGAGTAATAATGGAAGAGCCCAAGGACGAATCCAAAGGCTCCCAATGCGATTAGCAATGCCCAGCCTCAGTATAATCTCATTGGCTGACACATTGCACCGGCGCACTCGGTCTTTGATGCTAACCACAAAACAATCTTCAGCCCATTCGACTGGCATGTGTCAGTACCGGCACCCCAGTCTATACTGTGGAACAGATAATACACTATAATCCATGCCGAAAGGCCAGAAAAGGGGGAGGTCGCACGGAAATGGTAGATGTGGTACGAAGCAAAATAAAAAAAAATCTACCGTCTTCTGATGAAGAAGTCTAAGGAATTACTTGCACTGAAATCAAAAGGTTCAACGAATCCAAACATGGGACCCTCATAAAAACTGCGTAACTATTTGAAAGGGTGAACTTGATTTTAAGGATCCTTTACCATGAAAACAAAAACGTGGAATCGATACATGTTAACCATAATTGATGAGTATTCACGGTTTCCTTTCGTCTTTCTCTGCCAGGATGTGATGGTAACAATAGTCATACGATGCCCTGCTCTCTATTCACTGTTTTTGTGTACTTTTCCTTAATTTTCTTCCTTTTTCTAATTTATCAATGTTTAGTTAAACATAGTCCTTAAAATGTCCTGGTGGTTCTCAGGCTGTACGATCTTTCCAAGTTTGGGGTGTATAATTTGGGGGCAAATCCACAGTATTTGATTTCACCGTACAGTCCTTTGGAGTCGTATAGATGTGTTTTCGTCTTTCATGAATAAAATATGTTTTCTATTTTGCCAGCGATTTTCGTACATCGTTTTCACAATAAATTCCGTTTCTTGAATCAGTCATTTTTATTACGCCTTTAGTGTCCTTAGGTTTGTTTTTTTCTTATCAGTTCTTATTCACTCAATTTGAGTGGAGTGAACGAACGCCTTTAATCCTTGACTTTTGATTTTAATCCCTTTTCTTGACTTCCCTCAAGTCAGGTCATTCAGGTTCCAATTTGTCAGAGTGGTTACGAAGTCTGGTTCTTATTCTCCTTCCCATTGTTAATTCTGCAGGACTTACTCCTGTGGCTAACGTTGGAGTACTTCTGTATGCCATTAGTGCCAGGAAAATATCAGGCTGTTTTAAAAGTCTTTTAGCTATTTTCACACGCCTATCTATTTGCTTGTGGAAAATGAAGGATAAATCCATATTTGTCGGCAAAATCTCTAAAAGCAGAGCTCACTAACTGACCACCATCGCTGCTGTCAACTTGGGATACCCCGTCTGGCAAACAAAAAATGATAATTTTCCAATTACTTTGGCACTGGTTACTAAACCAATATGTACTATTTTTAAGTACTGTGAAAAATAGTCAATAACTACTATTACTGCTGTCCTTTCCATCATATAAACCCGTGCCAATTCTTTGCCACGGTCTGTCAGGTAAAGTCGATTTAAGAGATTCATATCGATTTGTAGGACGGTGTTCATTACAAAAATCACCTTTTTACGATGTCCATAATTTCTTGTGATATTCTTTGCCATCACGCTAAAGAATTAGACCACCCCTACAGTTGTCAAGACCTGAATGAAGACTGTATATCGAGTTGAAGATTTCAACTCTTAATTTGGGGAGTATCACAATTCTATCCTGATAGAATGATAATTCTATACGTGTAGATAACATATCCCGATTAGAAAAATAAGGTTTAACTTTTACCTCGATACTTTGTTCTTTTGTAAGCCATCTATTAAGCGTAAAGTTAATCACTTTTTGCAACTTTGGATCGGCAAGTGTGGCTTCTTGAATTTCTTGGAGTTTTCTATCAGATGCAGGTATATTTTCTGCAACACATTTTATGTATAATCCCCACATCTTCCATGTATCTCTGTGCTCGCCACTTATGGGACCAAGTTCGGTGACTGCGTTGAATTGTCGAAGCTTCATTAGCAATCTTTGACATCTGTGGTGTTTTATGTAACGCCTGTGTATTCATTAAATGGACTTAAGGCTTGTGATCGGTAAATAAGCGAAAAGATACATGTCCCGTGATATAACGGTCGAATTTCTCACAGGCCCAAATTTCTACTAGGCACTCCTTTTCAATCTAAGTTTGTTTTTTTGTTTATTTGTGAACTAGCATCCCGGGCCGGTCTCTGCAACCCGTCGCCGGTTAGTGAAGGGTGACGCTGGTCAGGCCGTAGTTGACTGGTTATTGTATCTTTACTTACAGTCGCTCCTACCTCGCCCACGTCGTGTCCAGATCCGGAGGGGTGCAGCTGTCGGCTAAAAGACTTTGCAGCGCTGGAACAAAGACCCCCGGTGGCGTCACAAATTGAAAAGGAACAATCAACACTGGATGTATAATATGCAACAAGATCTATGTCAGTATTATGACAAGATGACTGCCTAAAATATACGCCGATGCAGTTGAGGACACTACAGAATGACTATCGGTCTTTTGATGTCTGGTTGTATAGCTTCAACAAAGTTCTCAAGTCGAAACAATAAGTTTTTCAGGCTATCCAATTGATGTCTCTTAGTTCATCTGCTTGTATAGTTTCACCAAAGTTAAGATCATCTGAGGTCAGGATTACTCCTGGTGACAAGGAATATAGAATTCTCTGCAGTGTTCCAGTGGCTTCTATGCATCCTCCCTACTGCTACTCAAAAATAGCAGGCTTATATGATGGTTAGCTCCCTTTTTGTGTGGGGCTGATGTCTGGAGGGTTTATGATTGATTTTTCCCCTCTCAGCTGGTAAATATTGTACTGGCCTACGTAATCTTCATTTCACCCTCTCCTAATTCGAGAATGGATAATTTTCCTTTGGAAAAATACGTAGGCGATAGGCAGTGCCTGATCCTCTGGCAATCAATTTACCTGCCCGGAAACCAGAGGCATTTTCTTAACTCAGAGAATTTAAAACCTCTCAAACAAGGGTGATTAATCATACAGCTGTATGCTGTCTAAGTCTCGCTTGTCTAACCTTTTTTGTACAGAATGATTTGTAAGTACACTCAACCTCGAAAGGATATCTTATTTCCTCTTTCAGGTTTTCTTAATTAACCCCTTTATTTCCATAGTGTCCTTTTTTTCTAATTAACGATTCATTTCCATCGTGTCACAGTTTCTTACAAAGTTGGTGGCAAAAGCTATGGGTTTCCTTTCACCCCTCACGCCTTCAAATAATGCTGCACCCAACCCGTAACTGCCGGGTCATAAATTGACAAAATAAGCGCCTTTGAGCGCAATCCTTCATTATTTTGAGAAGCATCTATTTGGGGTTGATCCCATATCCGCACTACGACTTTTTCAAGCATATCTATCATGAATTGAATTGTATTTGACAAATCTGACCGAAATCTACCAAGATACATCATCATACCGATAATACGCCTCAGTTCTGGCGTAGATGTAGGAGCAGGTAATTCTTAGCTCTTGTACGTTCTCGGCTGGGCTATACCCTTTTGTCTGATATTATGTATCCAAAATATTCAACTTGACTTCCCACTTGCTTGATATTTTTCAAAACTTCCAATACTTCATGTTCTGCTGCAAATTTATCGTAGCTTTTTTGACGACCGAAATATTGAAGTTGCAATTATAAAGATCAGCGGAAAAATTAAGATGAAAGTGAATAGTAATAGGAAATAATTGTTAAGTCATAGCAATACTTGAGCGCACACCAAAAATCAAAGTTTATTAGAAATACTACTGCAAAATCAACTTTTCTGAGTCGCAAATGAGACAGCCCCCATTCACCTACAATTATCATATGAGGTAAAAATTTATATACTGTGGTACAGAATTCACCCGTATGCAAATGGCTTTGATGTAATCAACAAAGAGAAATACCGTACGAAATGTCCAGGTAGGATAACAACCGGTACGCAATTGACCGGTACGAAGTTGTCCAGGACGCAAATGTCCTACTATAATGTGTGTGTGTGTCACGCATACAGAGTGTGCCAATAGAGCTAGTGGGCTGAAATTTTCAGCATTTACTCTTTGTTATGTCTGGAAAAAACTCTTTTGTCCCATGACCACCACCTCCATTAGTGTGTTCTGAGGGCTCAATTTGCAGTATAAGTTTATGCCAAATTGATCATTCAGTTCTTGCCCAGCACCATTATGCTTATTTTTTGTAGATTCAGACTTTTTTAGTGTTCACTCTCCAACAAAATAAGAAGATATTTTTTAATCGTTTCAATCTCTTACCTTGGTGGTAATTATAAACTCTCAAGCATCGATTGCTACCACTGAATGACTAATAAAATTAAATGGGAGTTACATCCCTTGCTCAGTGTTGCAGGTTTAGAAGTTTTTGATCAAAATCTAAATGTTTATGGTTGAGTCTTGGTGGCAGGAATTGCTTTTTAGATTATTATTTTTTTTTATTAAACTAGTAATATTTCCATTTAATGCATAGTAATAAAATAACTAATAGTTTTTTTTAAATTGAATAATATTTTAATTTAATGAATGTTGAAGATCAAAGTAACGTTGAATTTATTAATAACATGTAATATATTTCCTAGGTTTTAGATATATATACATGGAGAATCTAGATCTTTCTATGTTTTGTTTTCTAACACGATCATAGCTCTAAACTAGAAAATAAAATTGGCCACAATGTCCTTGCTAATTTTTCAGTGATAGTAGAACCAGCGCATCTATGGTCTGACTTCCAGGTTCGATGTAAATGAAAAAAATTCCCTCCTTTTTAATTTCTGCCAAGCAAACATGAATTATCTCCCTTTGTTTTTCTCCTAATCTCCGTTCGAATTGTTGCCAACGATTTCTTTAAATCTCCTTAAATGATTGAAGCTTAGAATTTCAACAATATTTTCACCTTTATTGATTTCTTCCTTTCTTATCCATGTTTCTCGGACTTCAAACAGATAATCGAAATACAAACCAGGCGATTCAGGACGATCAAGGTAGTATTTTCCCCTAAAAAATTATTTTCAAAAATGTTGTTGATGTTAGTAAAATTGGGAAATAATAGGATTTAAAGAAATATATTTTAGCAGTTTGTTGACTCCATCATCAAAATTGATGAGTGTTCAATTTTTTAAATTCATTAGAACGTTTAAATCAGATTGAAATTGTTATTTAGGTAATTTAAAAAGAGTTTTAACGGTGACGGGTCCATTGTTAGTGTTGCTTCCGTTCGATTGAATCTACGGATGTCCATTAAAGATACAATTTCTAGATTTTTTTTTTTCTTGTCTCAATTAATTTTTAGATTTTCACTTTTATTGATTTCTTCTTCTTTTTTTCTTTATTCACGTTTCTCGGGCTTCAGACAGATAATCAAAGTACAGACCAAGCGATTCAAGACAATCAAGGTAGTATTCTCCCCTTAAAAAGTATTTTCGTGTTTACGGTTTTCTGTTGTGATGTTGTGTTGGTTAAATTGCGGAAAACGTGATTTTATTTTAAATAATTTGGCTATTTGAAGATTTTATCATCAAATTCTATGATTTTCATTCTTTTTCATTTATGTTTAAAGCTGATAAAATGATATCTATAATGGTTCCAAATATATGTTTTTGATAAACTAGTTGTTAGACTACTATTCCATTTATTGGATCTACGGATGTCCATTAGATGTACAATCTTTTAATTTTGGGGGTCTCAATTTAAACCGGAGATTGTGAACTGTAGTGGAAGGGCTGAACTTCTTTTGACTTTCAATTTTCCCGTGACAATTTTTTTCTACGTTTGACGTAAAAAAAAGAGCATTTTTGTAGCAAATATTTTGGTAAAAGTTTGTATCTGGTTCGCTAAAATATTGCTGATAAATAACAGTTAACGGTGACATTCGGGGCTGCTGCTAGCGTATTAAGGAACAAATAGAATCAGAAAACTTTATTATTTAATACTTTGTCTCATTAAAAGTAATTATAAAGGATAAAATTTAGTTTTAGGGTTAGTTTTGATATATGACTGTAGATGTTTCTCGTATAGACATGAGGCAACAATACCTGGATTATTAAGAGTATCATCTGGGGCGGATCCAGAATTATGAGTTGAAAGGGACTTTTTTTGTTGTTCTTTTCTTTTACTCCTCATGTATAATGACAATTGTTACTTTTCCTATTTTAAAATGGATGCCGCTCCAGAGTTTGCCGTGATGAGCCTAATCCTTAAAAACACCACTGATCAGCACCTCTGGCCGCTCGGTCACGCTATCACTCACGAGAATATTTTCATTTATATATACTTATGCAGAAAATTGAACTTCCTATTAAGACTATAAGGCTAGAATGCAATTATTTATTCAAAAGGTAAACAAAACAGTGTACCTCAGTATGGATTTATGAAAATTGATTTTCTTCCTTTTTTTTTGAAAATCTTTTTAACTATTACCTTAAATAAGATGACGAACATTTGGAAAAAAAAAAAGAAAAGAAAACCCCAAGTCCTTATTTCTACATCGGAACCATATTAAAATTAAAGACATCCTTTTCTTCTAAGAACACACGTGTAATACCAAGTTTTTCTCGAGTCAAATCAATATTTTAGGAATAAATTCTTCTACAAACAAGTCTTCATATTTTTCGAAATTTCGATCAAGTTTTTTTTTCTCTAAGTAGTATCAAAGATTTTTTTTTTTAAAAAACGACACTAGAAAATTTCCTGTCACTTCTTCAAAACCCTACATTATTTACAATACAAAAAAAAAACACTACGAACATTACATCGGTATTATTTCCTAAATCAATTGAACATGAGAAACCTACGATTAATTTATAGCTGGTGGTTATATTGTCAAGAAAAGTTGGGGATGAATTTTCCGTTATCCACAGTTGTGAATTGGATATCAGGATCAACTAGACAGATCCAGTCAAAAAAAAAGGATCGTTTGGATTAGGACGAATCTTCACCCATCACCGTTTTCTTTTGAGAAGAAGCTAACATTTTTTATTTTCGTACTTAATTTATTTGTTGGAAGAATTTTCAGTATTGAAATGAAACGAATAAGAAAAATATATGAACCATAAAAATATCAAACGTAATATTATGATTTGTTTAATTTTTATTTTTACCAGATTTATCTGTGAAATATCAGATTTTCCATAGTTATCAATTCAGAAATATGTGAACCTTTATTTATATTGTTCTAAAATAGTCAAGAAATTAAAGTTTTGGGGTTTTTTTTTCAAATTCATAGATCATATCTTTTGTTTATTTTCGGACTCTCAAAGCTTTTAAGACAAGGTTAGGATATTTTTTAGAATTCTTTTTCTAGTATCATTAAAAAAAATTTTCATTCAAAAATATGTTTACAGGGAGGATATATCCAGCAATGTATCTCAAATTTGGTGCAAAGTCAATATTTAAGGTACAAAAAAAAAACAAGAACCACAAGTTCAACTTTGCATCCACCATCCTTACGTCCATATCTATGATATTCGATTTCAAAAGGATTCTAAACTAAGTAGTTGTGGCAAAAGAAGGGGTAAGTGGGAGGTAATGATGGCTTACCCTAAAATCTTGTTATTAATAAGAATTAAATTAAAGTAAGCATACAATTTTTATCAATAATTTGTTCTTGAATCTTAGTGTGTGGTTATTCTATTTGATAACTATGCTTTAAATGAGTATATCTAACATTTTTTGCTATGCAGTTAGCTGGGAATTGAAAATTTTGGCCAATTTTTGCTATTTTTCTAAACGGTTTTTAGCTATTAACTGAAAACTGAAAATGCTATAAAAAAACAAACATCATCTATTGATCAGAATAGATGTTTTTTTAATGATGTCACACATTCTCTCCCTTCCTCTTTCTGTTGTTTGATATAACAGAAACCGACTGTAATCGGAAAGCATCATATTGAGATGGGTGTACACATCAAAAAGTGTAGCTTCTTTTGAAAAGGATACGTTGATAGCTGAAAATCTGCCCTGATCAAACAATCTATTTTTGACGGCTTTCTCGTTTCTTCTCATCCACTATAAATGTATCTTGGTCATATGAAATATAGGCTTAGCCTATGGAACCAATATAGGATATATATATATATATATATATATATATATATCCTAATCATCACCTGTTAAGAGTCCACTACTGGCCAAAGGCTTTTCCTGTTCCTTTATGTAAAAATACCTTTTTTCTCTAAAATTCTCTTTGGATAGTTTTTGTTAAGACCACTAAAACATTGTTCAACTATATGTTGCTGAACTACTTTAATTACTGTAAATAAAGCAAGTGGTTGATATCTATTTGCAAAAAGGAAGATTCATACAAATAATTTTTCTAAACTTTCTTAATAAATGAATTGTAATTCAGTTCTTCACTGAGGATAAATTTCAAGAAAAAAAGCCATCAAAAATGGATTGTTTGAATAGGACTGATTTTCAACAATCACTGCATTCTCTTTTAGCTTTCAAAAGATTTCATTTTCCTGGTTTATCCCTGAATGAAAATATGAAAGGGGGTTAATCTTAATCTGAGTTATAAGAATCTGAAATACATTTAGACACAATTAACTTCATTAATGTCTTTTGCTGTGGTATTAATGTAGATACAATTAAAGAAATATATATCATTAACAGGAGTGAGATCCAGAAATAAACATAAGACTTTACATGAGAATTTTCCACATAACTTATTCTATTAACATCTGAAAGTATGAAATGTAAATTACCCTTCAAGAACATAATTGTGTGTATCATAATCATATTATAATTCAATGAATGTTAGTGTATTTTGCTGTTGTTTTAATATTATACAATTAGTAATGTACCGGATAATGGGTTTTTGATATCTGGTCAGATCTGGGTACCAGCACCATATCTGGCAAGATACCAGATTATTTGGCTGAACAATATCTATCATAATATTAACAATTTTCTATGTAAAGTTTTTGAATAAATAATCTGTAACGCAGATATAAAAGTGCAAATTGAATTTACCTCATATAATACCAATTTATAAAATGCTAATCAATAATAACACTTGTAACAAAATAAACCTATGCATTATGAGATTATAACTAGAAAGATTTCTGAGCTGCAAATAATGTGTTATGTACTGATCTGTTTCAGAGTGTTGAATGCCCTGTTCACCATTGGTCCTTGTCTCATGGTGATAAGATTGGGGTTATTCTCATTGTTTTCCCTAAATATCAACACCAAAGGCTGCTTACTATGGACTTGGCTTCCGCCTCAGCAAAATCATTGCAATTTAGGGGGAAGGGGTGAATTGAATCCGGCTGACTCAGACTGAACTATTAGAAAGCTAATGAAAATAGATTCTATTTTTGTTGACATTTTGGAGCAAAGCTCTACATAGAAATTACAATATTGTTGTCATCAGCGTTTTCCGCTAAGTTTTAACATTTGTTATTCTTATAGATAAAAGCTTGAAAATTAATCTTATGATATTCTTATCAATATTACTTCAATATATTTCCAAACAGTATACATTTTCCATTTTTGAACACTTTGCAACAAAAACATCTTCAGTGAGGTAATTCATAGATTGTGTAGTACTCAAAGTAAAGTTCCTTTAACTCCTATGTATAAATAATACTTGAGTGAGTGCTTCTTTGTTTGTCTGCCTGTCTGTGTGAATTTGTAATCATTCTCTTTTTCTTTTAAACTACTGAATGTAAAAATGTTGTTTCGAATATACAGTTTGGCTGAGATCATTCCAAGTGTCATGATTCCTATACTTACCTAACAAACTGTTCAAATATTTATCCATGTATCTCTGTAGGATACATTTCATTTGGTCAGTTCCCAAATATATTAAGTATCAATTTTTTCAGGCATATAATGTTGGATTGATTTGAAAGTTGGTCCAGATCTTTTGAGTGAACCATCCTAAAACTCTCCCTCTTTCTCTTTCTCCTACTACTAGTACCACAACTAGTAATGGTATTACCATTACTTGTAATAGTTCATTTAGATACCCTTTGAAATCAGAAATCATTTTGTATTTGTAAACTCAATCATGCACTGTTCTTCCTCTTCAGCATCTCTTTTCTTTTCTCACTGAGTGGAAGATTTGCGTGTTTTTTTAGACTTTCAGATTAGATCGATTTGAAATCTAAGTTAAGTCTCTGGGTCAACCTTGTGCACAAATCTTCTCCTCCTCCTCCTCCTCCTCCTCAGTTGCCGAGGAAAGTCAACGGCCAAGGACGTAGGACTTGATGATTCAAAGGCTCAATTCTCTGTCTTTCTCTTTCAGTAGCTTCCTTTGGATACAACCTCAAACTTTTCCTCAAAAGTGAATGAAAAAAAATATTTCACATTTGTTAAAAAAACATCCAAGAAAATGTTTACATTCGTATTTGTTTATTCTTAATGACTTTTTTTTATCTTTATTTATACATTCAGAGGAAATCAAATTGCAACACTTTGAATATGTGTTTCAGTTTACTTAAGATTAAACATACATGTAACATAGCTGGATTACGGTACATAATCACTGATGCAGATCAATACATGCCCAGGTTCTAAAATAAGAGGTGCATAAGCAGTACTTGGATCCCATAATAATACACTGTACTCTCTGTTAGTTTATGGTCACAGGTAAAGGAGGATTTACAAAAAAAAAAAAATAAATGAAAATAGATAAGTATAGAAAATAAGTAATATTTTTCTTCAATTCATAGTAATAAAATAAGTAATATTTTTGATGAATTGAGTAATGTTTTGATAAAATGATTGTTGATTGTTAAAGCCACTTTCATTTTTTTAACATTACATATTCACTAGATTTTCAACATATACCTTGTGAATCTTATAAGTTGTTTAGTTTTTTATTTAATTTTAGATGTAAACTGGAAAATAGAGTTGGTGACACTATCACTGCTAGATTTTAATACCAGAAACGAACTAGTGTATCTATGGTCTGACTTTCTGTCATCTTAAAGAAAAAATTCCCTCCTTTAAATTTTTGCCAAGCAAACATGAATTATTTCCCTTCTTTTCTTCAAATGTCCTGAAAAGACTGAGGCTTATGGTTTCTACAGTATTTTCACCTTCATTTTTTCCTTTGTTATCCACGTTTCTAGTGCTTTAAACAGATGATCAAAATACATATGAGCGATCAAGTTGGTATTTTCCCCTTAAAAAGTATTTTCAAAAACGTTGTTGATCTTGGAAAAATTGGGGGGAAAAAATAGGATTTTAAAAAAAATATTTTGGCAATTTGTTTACTCCATCATCAAATTCGATGATTGTTGAATTTTCAAATTCATTTTAGAACATTTAAAGTGGATAGAAATCGTTTTACCATTTTTTTAATGGTGATGGGTTCATTGTTAGTTTAGGTTCCGTTCTATTAAATTTACCGGTGTCCATTAAAGATACAATTTCTACATGTTTTTATGGGGGGGGGTTGTCCCAATTAAAAACTTAAGCTATCAATACTCAAGTTATTTGTGTGCATTTATGAAAGGAGTAAAATATAATCTAATTTTTTATGTGATGATTTTATACTTTTATAATATTTATGTATAACAAGCATTTTCTTTGCAAATATTCTGGTAAAGCTTGATTACTGCTTTGCAAACTAAAATATTAAAGGGAGGTAATAAATAACACTGTCTTATGCTGATGCTGTTGCTTCTAGCAGCTGTTACTTACATATTAAGGAATGAATGAAAGCAGAACACTTGACCTTTCAAGACTGTATTCTATGAAATTCAATTATGAAGGATATAATTCATCTTAAGGTTAGTTTTAGGGGTTCCCTAGGGGTCAGTTTTAGGGTTGTATGATTTTTTTAGTAATAGTCATTAGTATATATTCTTCCAATTTTGTAATTATGAATAAAATGTTTGATTGTGTTTTGTTAATTCTGACCTTTAACCCTGAAACTATATTATATCTTTTATGATTAAATTGAATAGTAAACAGTTTTAAATGGTCAAGTTTTCTGTTTTCATTTGATAATTACAAAGTTTGCAGCTGCCACATAACTCAACATTATCTCTTACCTCCCTGGATATCATTTTACAAACTAGAAACAAACCTTCACCAATATATTTCTTCAAAATAAGAGGAAGGAAATTTTTTCTTTAAATTCAAAACACTACAGAGTAAATATTTTGAGTCAAGAATTGTCGAAATCTGACTGTAGATTAGCGCCTTGTTTCTAGGCATGAAGTATCCATTCTCAAATTGGTTGAAGTATTAGAGGCGGATCCAGGGTTTTTACAGAAAAGGCTCAATTCTTTTCTTAGTCTGATTGAGACAATGGATAAAATAAGTTTTTGTTTTTTCATTTAAAATGGCCACTATTCCTGCAGCAGAATCGAATGTTTTTTTTAGGGTCTGTGTTCTTGGGGTTAGACATTGATGACACCAAATGCTGGGTCATCAGCTGAAAACCCCACCACAAAAATGGAAACTCTACACCTAACTCTATACCCTAGCTGGGGTGCGGAAAAAAAACAAAAAAAAACTTAGCTTATTGATTTCCATCAGCTATACAAATTAACATTTAATGGAGACTAATGAACAAAGTCCCCAGATGCTATGCTATATTTTTTGCTATTTTTTTCTTATTCCGAACTTTTGACAGTATTATCCTCTTCTTCGCGAAAAAATATAAAGCTTCACTGATCTGAAAGTAACTAAAAATGGTCATTCTAGATTATCTTTTGAGTTCCAAATCACAAGAGTGACCGTTCAGGAGAAAAGTTATTCTTATATATCTGGCCGAACGTTGTTGCAGTTGTTGGGATATTGTCATATGATCTCTTTTCAATCCCCAATTTAAATATTTTCTTGATTCTCTTCAGAAATATCGCTTTCTTGTGTAGACATTGGTGCTTTGACCAGATTGATTTGACTTGTATGTTTTGGAAAATGGATGATGATTTATATCTTCACTCAGGACAAAACTGTTTTGTCTCTTTGATTTTGACCTCTGGAAGTGGAAAAAAAATCTCCCCCTCAGGATGGGGAAAATGCTCCCTTCTTGATTTCAATCCCTAGAAAAGAATATACAAATTTCTCCTAGTTTTTAACTCCTAAAAGTGAATAATTAAAGTTCATTATTGATTTCAATCCCGAAAATGGAAGATGAAAATAAAAAACATGAATTTTTGGCATATATCAAGAAAAAAAATTTGTGCATGGAAAATCTGATGCACATGAACATATTGATGGAACATGTATACTGTAATCATTTTGAGATACTATATCCAATTTTGGAGTGTATTTTTATTTTTTTCATTTTTTTTTCACAGAAATCCTATAGTCAAGAAAAGAAATATGGCTTATAGTTCATCTTTTACAAAAGACTTGAAAACCCATACTGGAGAGAAACCATATTCTTGTGAAGTGTGTGGCTATTGTTTTACACAGAAATCTCATTTGGTAGAGCATATGAGAACACACACTGGAGAGAAACCATATTCATGTGAAGTTTGTTGCTCTTCCTTTTCACGCAAGTCAGTCTTGAGAATACATATGCGAAAACATACTGGAGAGAAGCCTTATTCTTGTGAAGTGTGTGGCTCTGCCTTTTCCATAAAGTCACATTTGAAGGTACACATGAGAACACACACAGGGGAAAAGCCATATTCATGTGAAGTGTGTGGCTGTTCATTTTCACGTAAGTCAGTCTTGAACATTCATATGCGAATACACACTGGAGAAAAACCATATTCTTGTGAAGTGTGTAGTTCTGCTTTCCCTATAAAGTCACGTTTAAATAGACATATGCGAACACACACTGGAAAGAAACCTTATTCTTGTGAAATGTGTGACTCTTCCTTTTCATGTAAGTCAGGCTTGAACACACATACGCGAATACATACTGGAGAGAAACCATATTCTTGTGAAGTGTGTGGCTTTGCTTTTTCCGTAAAGTCACGTTTAAATAGACATATGCGAACTCACACTGGGGAGAAACCATATTCTTGTGAAATGTGTGGCTCTTCATTTTCATATAAGTCAGTCTTGAACACACATATGCGAGCACACACTCAGGAGAAACCATATTTTTGTGAAGTGTGTGGTTCTGCATTTTCACGTGAGTCAGCCTTGAATAAACATATGCGAACACATACTGAGAAGAAACTGTATTCTTGTGAAGTATGCGGCTATTACTGTACACATAAATCCCATTTGGTGGTGCACATGAGAACACACACTGGAGAGAAACCATATTCTTGCATAGTATGTGGCTCTGCTTTTACCATAAGGTCACATTTGAATGAACATATGCGAACACATACAGGGGAGAAACCATATTCTTGTGAAGTGTGTGGCTCTGCTTTTTCACGTAAATCAGTCCTGAACATACATAAGCGAACACACACAGGGGAGAAACCATATTTTTGTGAAATGTGTGACTCTTCATTTTCATGTAAGTCAGTCTTGAACATACATATGCGCACACATACTAGAGAAAAGCCATATTCTTGTGAAGTGTGTGGCTCTTCGTTCTCACGTAAATCATTTTTGAACCTACACATGCGAACACATACTGGAGAAAAACCATATTCTTGTGAAGTGTGTCACACTTCATTTTCACGTAAGTCAGTTTTGAACATTCATATGCGAACTCACACTGAAGAGAAACCCTATTCTTGTGAAGTCTGTGGATATTGCTGTACACACAAATCACGGTTGGTTGTACACATGAGAACACACACTGGAGAGAAGCCATATTCTTGTGAAGTGTGTGGTTTTTCTTTTATACAGAAATCAGATTTGGTGATTCATATGCGCACACACACTGGAGAAAAGCCGTATTCTTGTGACATCTGTGGCTCTTCATTTCCTCGTAAGTCAGTATTGAACTTACATAAGCAAAAACATACTGGAAAGAAACCATATTCTTGTGAAGTGTGTTCCTCTTCATTTCCCTGTAAGTCAAGCTTGAATATTCATATGCGAATACACACTGGAGAGAAACCATATTCTTGTGACGTGTGTGGATCTACTTTTTCAATGAAGTCAAGTTTGGGGCAACATTTGCGAACACACACAGGAGAGAAACCATATCCTTGTGAAGTGTGTGACTCTTCTTTTACACAGAAGGCGCATTTGGTGAGACATATGAAAACACACAGTGTGACTCTTCCTCTTCACTGAAGTCAATTTTGAAGTATTATCAGCAAACTTCCAAAGATATAAGAATTTTTTCCCAGAATATGATTTTGTAAAACATGTTTACACTCGCTTGAAAACGAGTTTCTAAATTTTCACTAAAAAAAGATAGAATGAAAATATATACCTCATTTTATGAACCTCTTCTATACAAATATACTTATTCAGAGAAAAGTTTGCAGCCTGCTCATTGACAGATAAGATCCTTGATGTCCCCTGAGTGTTCATTTCCATCCATGTTGAGCTTTTAGTCATTATCCCTGAAGGATTGATTTAAGGCGATCAACACATTGTGATTTTATGTATGTACTTTATTTCTTTTCTCAATAAAACAATCACTCAAATATTGTTTTACTCTTCTTCATCTATTTAATGATTGAGAGATTTTATATGTAATTTTTTTTCAACTTCTGAACATAACCCTATTTAATGCACAGTTTTCTGTGAATAATTATGCCTCATTTTACGAACTCCTGATTCACAAACTATCATTAGGAACTATTAAGTTTGTAAAGGTGAGGTATATCTGACTGGAAGACCACGTATGAAGATTGAACACACCAATGAGTGTGTATACCTGATAATATTGAATTGTATGCGACAAAAGTGATTGCACTTTCCTTTGAATATTTCAAAACAATGGTATCTTGAATAATGAAGACTATTCATCAAAATTCTGTGAGAGACATTGAACTGTCAATTGTTCCAAAGGCTTTTTCAGATGATTGAAGTTATTCTTTATGGTGTAATCACAACGTTTCTGCCAATCCATTCTAAGGGATTTTTCAGGTACACAATCCATGAGGGAAGAGACAGGACTTTGAACTCTTACATTCATAGACCACTTGTAACCACTGTGAAACTCCCCAATGAATAGGATAGAAAAAAAGAAAACCCTTTTGTGAACTGAATAAAAACTCAAGAATTATAACAGTACCTCATATGAATGAATTAACCGTAGAACCAATTATGTAAGAAATTATCGAAAATTATCCTTAAAAAGAGATCTGTTTTCAGAATTTATCCAAACAAAAAGGATCTTTTTATCTGAAATTTCACCCCAACAATACCTGGATTAAACATACATGTAATACAGCAGGATTATAGTAAATGATCACATATACAGATCAATACATGCCCAAGTTCCAAAATAAGAAGTGCATAAGCAGTACTTGGATCCCATATTAATACACTGTACTCTCTCTTAGTTTATAGTCACAGTTAAAGGAGGATTTACAATGTATTAATATGGTGTCTGGGTACTGTTGCATGAAAAATGTATGTAAATAACTAATATTACCAATGTAATTTATTTACATTTTCATGTAATATTAATAATAATCACCTTTATCAATACCTCATGTCCTGTGTTGAGGGGCCTTTGCCCAAACCAGTCTTTTTTTTTTTTTTCTACATTGCATCTGTTGGTCTAAGTACTTTCGAAGTCTGCAAACATAAAAACCAAGCTGGCAAAGCCTTATTCTCAAAGTACCTGGATTGCATAGGTATGCCGAGTCCTTAGATGATCCTAATAATTGTTTTTGCAAAGTGCGACTAACATATCTTGTCCACACTTTCCGAAACGCTTAGGAGACAAATTTCACCATTTTTCAGTTTTTTGAATACTTTTTTCCTTGATATTCCCTCATTTTTTAAACTTGAGGTATCTTTCAGTGGACCTTCCACTTGGCAGTTCATTACCAGATCCTATGAAAACAATATTAGACAAGCACACATGGTAATCACAATTACAACAGTAACCTGTTCGATTTGAGACCTGTTACAGCTGAGGAATGAGGTTACATGGAAATACAGTTGGAAACAGGAAGATTTAAAAGTTATGCTTGTTCAACTGATGTAAAACTGCCAACTCTGGTTGAGGATGAGTTCGAGTTTGCTTAAGGTTAACCTGAAATCAATGACGGTTCAAATTCTCCTTGTACAGAATACTTAAATGAGTACAGAATCCACATATTCATCTTTTGGCAGCATGCTATGTTGAGAGAGCTCAATTAAAAAATTTGGGAAAAGAGATGATCAATGGATTTATTTCTCTTACCATGACTGACTGACATACTGAATGGCAGTTACATATATTTCTTCAGCTTTGCCAGTTTTTCGTATAAATGTAGGTGTTTGTAGTTGACTCTTGATGAGAGAAATAGCTATTTAGATGGTTTTGATGAAAAATAAATGATATTTTTCTTTGATTTTTAATAATGAAATATGTTATATTTTTCTGTAATTTATAGTTATAAAAAAAGTAATATTTTTGATAAAATAATTAATGTTTTGATAAAATGGTTGCCGAAGATGAAAAGCCACATTCATTTTTTCGATAATGTTATATTACACATTCACTAAATTTTCGACGCATATACTCAGCGAATGTAGCTAAATGTTTTGTTATTTGATTTAAATTTAGATGTAAATTGGAAAATATAGTTGGCGACTCTGTCTTCGCTAGATCTTCACACCGGAAACAGACTGGCGCTTCTATGATTTAACTTTCAGGCTTGTTATGAGTTATCAAAAAATTCCTTCCTTCAAATTCTTGCCAAGCAAACATGAATTATCTCCCTTTAAGAATTCGTCCAAATTTTTGACGATTTCTTCAAATGTCTTGAAAAGTATTAAGTTTTGAATTCCTACATTTTCTCCTTTAGTTATTTCCTCCTTTCTTATCCAAGTTTCTTAGACTTTAAACAGATAATCGAAATACAGACCAAACGATTAAGGACGATCAAGGTAGTATTTCCCACTGAAAGTTTTTTTGAAACCTTTACAGTCGATTTGCGTGTTGATGTTGGTGAAATTGAAAAAAAAACATTATCTTTTAAAAATATTTCGTCTATTTTTAAGTCATCATCATATAATTTGATGATTGTTCAATTCTTTTCATTGATTTTAAAACGTTTAAAGCAGATGCTAATTGTTGAATGTCGTTTAAAAAAATATCTGTTTTAACGTTCTCGGGTTGTTGTTAGTGACTGTTCTGTTTATCGAATCTACGGATGCTCATTCATTATCGAAGATATAATTTTCAGATTTTTGTAAAAGTATGTTTGACCAAACTATCTATTATACTTAATTTATTCATGAGTGCATTCATGAATGTGATGGACTTATTTTTATTTTTCATGCGACAATTTTTTTTTTACTTGTGATGTAAATCAAAAATCTTTTATCAATAAAATGTTCAATCGTCTTTAGTTGTTACTTGCAACATCAACCTTAAAACTAACCCAAACCTTGAATATAAATGTTATCCTTTATAATCAAATTAGATTAAATATAGTTCTAAATGGTCAAGTGTTCTCCTTTCATTTGTTCCTTAATATGTAAGTAACAGCGGGTGCAGCCACGTGTCAGTGTAATCGCTTACCTTCCATTCATATCAGTTTACGAACCAGTGTAGCTCCTCCTATATTTTGAGTTAGGAATTGAATACGAAACTCTTCTTTTTGCTAGATATTGATAATGTCACTTCCTCTGTCAACCCCTATAAAAGCCCTGGATGTACAGGGTCCAATGCTCATTGGCACCAACACTCCTACCTGGTTACGCTTTTGGCAACGGCACTTGTTGCCAGCCATTCTTTCTCTCTCTTTCCTTCTCCCTAAGATTATTATCATTTCACCGATCTCCTAGCCAATCTTGACCATTTCACTTCACCGATGTCAAGGCATCACAGCTACGCAGCTTCATCACTGTGTCCTCACCATGTGCTCCAAATGCATATACACCTCTCACTCTCGCGAATGAAATGGCTATGCTTTTTACTATCCGATAGTCACAACAATCTTTCCTAATTTTCTTTACTTTGGGAAACATGCACAGATAAAACCCTGTATCCTCTGTCTTTCATGGTCTGTCCGTCGAGTGTCTATCAGTGTTAGAGAATAGCTCCCAAGTTCATGCACAATTTGGCAGTCCAGCTCGCGCACTAAACCCGGTTTCCACGTATTCCTTGGTGCAACCCAAGCCATATGGATTCACAAGCAGTTCAGACAACTCTGCTTCGACTCTGAAGCCAATACTATCAAGGACAAGAAAGCTGATTATCATTTGTTTTTGTCATGAATGATTATATCCCATTATATTATGAATTCCTGCTTTACAAACCGTCATTAGGAACAAATAAGTTTGTAAAGGCAAGGTATACCTGACTGATTGACCACATATGAAAATGAGTGAGTGTGTATAGCTGGAAATAACTTGTATCTCTTTTTGACAATAGAGAAGTGATTGCAATTACCTTTGAATATTTCAGGTGATTGAAGTTATTCTTTGTGTAGCAATCACAGTGTTTCTGCCAATCCATTCTAAAGGATTCTTTTAGTGTACAATCCATGAGGAAAGAGACAGGACTTTGAATTCTTACATTTATTGACCACTTGTAACAACTGTGAAACTCTTCAATGAATAGGATAACATAAATGAAATTCTTTTCTGAATTGAATTAGACAAAAATTTCTGAAGAATATATCTATACCTCGCATAAATGAATCACCATAGCCTGTGTATGTACCATAACTAGTCATGTATAAAGTCATCTAAAATCATCTAAAAAAAAAAAATAGGCTTTCGACCTGAAATCATTGATGTTCAGTATTAAAAAATAGTTCATTTTTTGCGATGATCTCAAATGAATTGATGTTTTGTAGCTAAAATGATCCAACATTGTACATTCCTGCTGTTTCATTGACATACAGAAAATCTGAACAACAATTTTATTATATTTTGTTCCCAATACATGGGAGCTTACCTAGATATACACGTGTATAGAATGTAGTTGTTCATGCCTATAATGAAAAACAAAGAAGGAATTAAGGAAAGGCTGCTTTTATAGCCTTGAATGATCATTGAAACTATCTATTTCAACTGTCACCAAAACTCAATTGCGGTTTCATTAGTTTTCAAATTTGGCTAACTGGCTGTGTATGTATATATATATATATATATATATATATATATATGTGTGTTGTGCATGTAGGTCTTACTAAGCTGAAAATCAAAACTGTTACACATTGCCATGTCTGGAAAAAACATTTTTCTTCTATTTTTCAAAATTTCCCTTCAAATAAGCAAAACTCACACACACTGACAGACTGAAATACGGACACAAAACCTGACATTTGATGAATATATACTCACCAGATTTCAGCAGAGATGATGTTGATGAGACAAAATTTACGGCACCCAAAAGCAAGGATCAACATGAAGGCTACTGTAAGATTAACAACTTCCTTCCACATGTTAAGATCTTAGAACGGTAAATATCTCATAATAATCTGTTTCATTCATATTTCTACTCATTCTGACAAAGCCTTGCTTTTTTGTTGAAACAAGTCAATGTAATAAATTGTTTATTTTTACAAACAATTCAAGTTTTTTTCCACACTGTCATTACTGATATCATCTTATCGGATAAACTGTCACATGACCAACCTCTTTTGGTAGTATGCCGTGTTCCAGGGGGGGGGGGTTATTTATAAGATTGGTAAAATGATAAATGAATAAGCTTTTTTGCATTTCGTTGGGCTGTGATCACTAAAAAAGTCAGAATTTTCAAAAAAACAAATGTGAATGTTGCTGGACATTAACTAAGGGATCAATTTGGCTTGAACATATATAGAAAATTGAACCCCACCACAAACCTATTTAGGGGGGGTTATTTTAAGTAAAAGATGTTTTTTTGTTGATATGATTAGGGTTAGATTTTCAAATTTCAAAACACTTAGATTTATTGGTGCTGCCTGTTTGCATAATACATACATACATAATAGCCAATCAGCCAGCCTGCCTAACTGACTTAAAAACTGAAGAAACCTATGTTTACAGTTTTGGATGTGAATGTTTCTAATAGTGAAAATGTTTCATTTAGGAAAGCAACGATAATAAATAGTAAAACTAGTGATGGAATAATCGGATGGTGAAAATTTTCAGTGATTTAATCAATATCATAATTCTTCTTACAATCTATTACATCTGTTGATTGCACAACTTATTCCAGTAATATATTCCATAGTCCTACCATTCTATTGCTAAAAAATATTTTTTTGTTATTTACTTCTATTTACTTCTCCCATATGCGTGGCTTCTGAATCCCTTTTTTGTAAAAAAATATATCCGGGTCAACTAATTCTAAACCATACATAATCTTAAACATTTTCATCAAGTCTCCCTTATCCCTTCTTTTTTTCAACGATTATAACCCAAACTCTTTCCAGCTATCCTTCTCTCTTATCCTTTTTTTCATTTTGGTACCAGTTTCTCATATTGAATGAAGTATTTTAACCCATTGTATTAATTTTGACTACTATTTACCTCCATCTTTATTTTTTTAGGTTGTTTTTGGGCCCAAGTTGAGTTGCTATGAAAACAACTAAAAAACATATCACAACTTTCACTTAAGAATAAATCTTTGATATGTATTAATTCACGTTGGAGTTTGATTTCGGTGTATTTTTTTCCCCAATTAAAGGAGGTTATATATTAATTTAAATAAGGGAATTTTCAATTAGTCTTTGAATGAGGTATCATGTTTAGCATTGATTTCCATCACTGACTGACTGACATGCCGAAATGGGAGTTATATCCTTCGTTCAGTGTCGCCAATTTAGATGTTTTCATCTAAATCTAGATGTTAGTTGAGTTTTAATGGCAGAAATTGCTATTTATATGACATTTTGTAAAACATTACCAACGTTTTAGAAGTTTATTGCAATAAGATAAGTAATATTTCTGATAAATTAAGTAATATTTCAATGAAAATAATGTTGAAAAAACAGTCACATTTGATTTATCAATGAATATGTAATATAGATTTTAGAGATACATATATATCTGGAGAATTTTCTCTTACTTTTTTTATTCAATTTTAGATGTAAATTGGTAAATAAAGTTGGCAACACTGTCCCTACTAGATCCTCACACCAAAAACGAACTAGTGCATCTATGGTCTTACATTCAGGCTTGTTGAGTGAAAAAAAAATTCCCTCCTTTAAATTTCTGCCAAGCAAACATGAATTATCTCCCTTCTTAATCTATCAATGTTCGTCCGAATTTTTGCGAACGATTTTTTTAAATGTCCTGAAAAGAATAAAAGGTTAGAATTTCTATGATATTTTCACTTTTATTAATTTCTTCCTTTCTTATCCACGTTTCTCGAGCTTCAAACAGATAATCGAAATTCAGACCAAGCGATTCAGGACGATCAAGGTAGTATTTTCACTTCAAAAATGTTTTACTGTAATGAGTTGATGTTAGTGAAATTGAAATAAAAGAAAAAACATCATTTTAAAAGATTATCTTGTCCATCTAAAGACTCGTCATCACATTCAATTATTATTCAGTTTGTTTCATTCGTTTAAAACGTTTAAAGTAGATACGAATTGTTGAGTGTCATTTGAAAATTTGTTTTAACGGTCACGGGTTGTTGTTAGTGACTGTTCCATTCATTGAAGCTACGGATGACCATGAATGGTACAATTTCTAATGTTTTGTTTTTTTTTGTCCAAATTCAAACCCAAGTTTCTTATACCTTATTCATTTCTGTGTGCATCTATGAAAGGCCGGAAAATTCATTTCTATTTTTTCCTGACAAATTTTTACGTTTGACGTAAAACGAGCAAATATTTTCTTTTAATATGATGAAAAACGATAATGTTTTATTTGAAACAATATGAATAACCCTTGCACTAACGCATCAAGGACCACCATTTTGAATTTGATTATTCTTAATGGCTGAAAGTGACTAAATTGTTACCATTGTTTGAATAACATTAGTAAAATAAATCTACATTAGAGCCACTATGGCATGTAGTTATGGTTAGTAGACCAGGTTACTGTTCAGATTGGTAGATATGATTAGTTTTAGGGTTATTAGGTAGGTTTGGAGTTGGGAATAGTAGGTAGGTGTGGGGTTAATGTTCCTAATTTCTCAACTATTTATTGGTGTTATTTTGTTACCTTGAAAGTGAATCTATGCATTTTAATAGCCATTTTTTTTTAAATATAGCCACTTTTAGCCATTCAAATTGGTGATACCTGATAAGTTATCTGCTTTGCAAAATACCGACATAATGTTTAAATGTACCTATTCCAAACATTTACCAATTTTTGTTGTCATTGCAACACAAGCCCAAAAAGTGATTTTTGCACGGATGTACAATCATGTCCTCCATAAATGTCAATTAGAGTAGCCTCCCTTAAAAATAGCTATTTTCTATTTTTCATTTCCAGTTACTCTCTGTTAAATGTAGGGCTAAGAATATTAAGTTCATTCGAATATGTTGAAATCTTTGGATGTTTGAATTTATTCATAAATATATCATTTGAGAAACGCTGAATGCTCCAGATCTTTGATTTTTATATTCATAGATATATTATGTAAGGAATATTAAGTTCACTCAAAAATATAGGATGGCTCTTGAAATTTTTGAAATTAAAATTTTAAAAACATACAGTCTTCTTATGATTTTTTGAATATTGTGGATAATTAGTATACTTGAAAACAATTCATATAGAAGTTCCCTTGAATTATGGAAACAGAAGTATAATTATCATGATCTTTGAATGATGGATTTTACTAATAAATAAGTATTCAAGAAATAGACATATTTGGTTCGACAGAATGAATTATTAATTGCGTTTATTGAATAGAAACTTATTTTGAGATTATCTCCTGTCATTAAATGATTAAAGAGAATGGGGATACTGCAGGAAATGTTTATTCTATTAATGTTGTCTAAATTGAATGATGTATCGACCGTGTAAAGATTCATTCTGTTGTACCAAATATGGCCATTTCCTAAATACATACTGTCAGGTTGAAAGAGATGAAAAAGTCCAAGAATAAACAAGATGTGAATTTGAGTTGAAAGTAGGTATTTGACCCTTGCATTACTAGTCACTGTTTAGCTCAATGGTAAGATTGTCACTACGTTGAAGCGGCTTCCCAATTGGTGGCAGATTCAATTCCTGCAGCAGTCCCTTTTTATTTGATTGTTTATTCTAAATTGAGTGATATATTAACTATGTAATAATAGGAGATTGTTTCAAAATAAGTTTCTGTGTAATATAACATGATTTATACACCGCTGATAAATATTTACGCATAAATGATTATTAAAGCCTTCATATAATTTTTCAAGTGTACTTAACATTCATAGACACAATGATAAAAGTAGATAACACAATGAAAAAAGGTTTGTTTCATTTACTTTTCTACCTTTATTCTCAATCAATAAAATAATTGCTATTATAGGATTAAGGACAGTGTGATTTTGAATTCAAACCTAGAAACATCTCAGGAGTCATCCTATGATTTTTTGAGTGAAGTAATACGAGAGAAGCTACAGAAAGATTGGCCACTCTCAGGCTATAAAGTTGGCTGGAAATGAAAAAATGAAAAATTCCAGCAGCTTTCAGCCATGTTCAAAGAACAAAGGAAGGTAACTCTTGTTGATGTTCAGGTAAGCCAATTCGCACCTGTTCATGCAAAAATAACCAACTAACCAATGTATTTCAATAATTAGATTTGATAAAATACAGTTTTCTGCATTCATTCATTCCTTAATACATCAGTAACAGCAGAAGTCTGTAATCGCTAACCTCCCTTTGATATCAGTTTATGAACCAGGAAGAAAACTTTTTTTTGATATAACAAGAAAAGCAAAGATGTTTTATTAATGGGGGTAGTGCAGACAAAAAGGTCACTGGAAAAAATTCCCCTGACAAAATTTCTTCCTTAAAGTGTCAAGCAAGAAAAGATTTGATGCAAACATGGCAAAAATTTCAGTAATGAAATAATTTTGAACAGGTCTCATAATCTGAATGTATTTTATTAAAAGGTTTTGCATTCATTCCATAAATCAAAAAAATAAACCACATGGAATTGAATTCTGTTTTTATCTAACCTCGTATTCTAATCACACATTTTTAAAGCTGACCTTCAATTTTAGGTATCCAAGAATTAAAAAAATTGATTGAAACAGCTTTAAACTCCATTTCCGGGCATGTTTCAGGAAATATTTTACCAGGCTTCATAGATTTGTTCAACCTCTCCGTCTTCTCCATGAAAAATATGATTTTTTACCCCCTAAAACAGAATTGAAATGTTTTGATTTTAAAATGTTGTTAGATTTTAGAATATTTTGAATTTTGAAACAGTATCTTTGAAATCAAGCCAAAAAATAAAAACACATTTTTTAAACAATGTTGAAACAAAAAGATGCTGAGTCGAAATGTGTGAATTTTAAAATTGAAATGATTTAATCCCACTTTAGGAGGGTGACACATCAAATTTTTTTCAACTTCCATTTTTATTGATTGAAAAAAATTTCAAATCAAATTATGATTTATGAAGAAAACAATTGAAATATAACCATAATGACATTCAAAATTGGAAACAGCAAGTTGATGCTATGCTTCTATAAGAGACACTACACTTTGATTTCAAATCAAATACAATGAATCCTCAGTTTAACAGACCCTGATTCAACAGTTTTTAGATTCACCATGCATTGCACATACGCACAAATATTCGCTTTCAATTTTCATATTTTCTATCTAAATTTGGATATTATAGTTGCATTTAGATGTAAGAAATCGTTTTTTTTAGATATTGGATGTCAGTTCGGATATTTTTAGATTTTTTTGTTTAATTTTGATATCTTCTGTTTTTTGGGCGATATTTTGATATTTTCCGGTATTTGCTCTGCTATCTGTCTCTTCACTTTTAACAGCTTACAAGTAAAATAGTAAGAGAAAAACAAGTAGGACTGTCCAAAATAACATCTTTGACGGTGTGCCTGGACTTAAAAACCAGAAACTCATTTGTGTCTGTAACATATTTCATAGCAAATTGTATCCAATTTAATGAATTTGGTCCATTTTCTGTTATTTTAAAATTTCCATCTGTTTTTACTTTTTTAAATTTGTACCAGAAAAAAATGTTACGTAGACCAACTTAAATTACTTTAATTTCTCGCACCTAAATTTATCATATTATTGTCTCAAAGTATTTTTCACCCAAAAATTTTAATCAAAACAAACCAATAAATTCAAGTGTAGTAAATTGGAGTGATTGTTTTAGTTGGTCTACGTAACATTTTTTCAGTGTAGGGAAAATATTTTTGGTCAAGATTCATTTCTTTGAATCAATTATTGGAAATTTTTTTTTTTTTCTTCAGTTTCAAGTATTTCAATCTATTATACCCTTGAACCTCCTGGAAATTTGTTAGTTTAAAAAAAAAAATCTTTTTAAGGTTTTACAAGGGGATGTCTTCACAATGTAACTCTAACAAGACTAAACTGGACACTTAATTTACTCAATTTTTATGGGGTTCGGGGTTACATGAATTATCTTTAGTTTATTCTAGATAATCGTATGAATATTTTTCAAAGAAGGAAAATTTTCAATATTTTTTTCAAGTTCTTGAATTTTTATTCCAAAATGATGCAACTAGATATTTTTGGATTTCTCTTGCTTTTGTAACGATTTAGTCATCCTGTTATCGTCTGCGATTTCTGAATGTTTACTTTTATTCATCAAATAATCTTGCAATCCTCACAATTTGAAATTGCTGCAACTGATACAGAAGTTTAAAAAATGTGTAAACTTAAATGTGGCATAGAAATTAAAGGTAATTGAAAAATTGTCTTTTACTATGAACATTTTGGACAGTTCAAAACTAAACCAGGACTACTTCTTGTTGCAAATATTACCGACTTATTGTGTATTGTCTTGTATTGTAATTCAATAAATTTATACTCTAGATTGTATTAAAGCTACTTTTGCATTAAAATATTTGAATATGAAATTTAAAAAATGGTAAACATTCCCTTTCTCAGGTAATATTCAATTTTACAGACAGTCACAATTAACTGACAACTGTCTTCCCTTATGAGTCTGTTAAAGCGAGGGTTTACTGTACCACAAAAGGCTTGACCATGAAACTAGGATAGTGCCAATTTATGTAAAAATAGGGTTTCATTTATATTATCCAGTGTTGTACAAAACACTGCATGTTTATATGTATATATATATATATTTGCTACAAATATAAAAATAACTAGTGTAAGTATATTTTCCTCAAACTGGATCAGGCATTTGCTTCCTCTGGCCACAACAAGATGAAAATTTCCAAACTCCTGAGAAATTTTGTTTATGATTTTGTTGGGCTAAGCCAAAACCCATTTGCTAGTTGTATACATTTGTTCCTTTTGTCTTTTAAAAAACACAAGTTATTTCTAAATGCATCTGTAAATTAACGTATTTTCTATCTATAGGCTATCATGTGCAGTAATAAAAAAAATTGTAAGTTCTTCAATCATAATATTTTTAATGAAAAATGATACCTAATTTGATGTCATTCATTATTATATATAATTAAACAAAATCAAACATACCATTTATACTCATGGAAAAGTCAAATTCTTCAGATTATTTTTAGATTGAATTTCTTGGGTCAACTATCATATGGATACTACTTCCAAGGGACTGAAATTCACATTACAATCCAAAATACATAATTAAATTGTCTGTCATTATATACAATTAAACAGAATCAAATGTAAAGGTTCTTAAGATAAAGGTAAGTCCCATTCTGAAGAGTCTATGAAATTAATCTGATAGACTTTTGTGTCAGACTCTAGCAACACATAATTAATTGCAATAAGAATTATGAAAGTGCTGGACATGAGTGTCTTGATCAGTTAACTAACCTTAAAAAAATTATGAATTTGAACAATAAGATTTATTACTATATTTTCTACCAATTTAAAGTTCTAGTTTATCAGAAAATTATAACTAAGATATCAAAAAATACTACCTTGCAATGGTCAATAATAAAATGATTTATATTGATATAAGGAATCCATAACTTGGAACTATTTAGGAGAAAATGATTTTGTACATAATTACTGTTTACATATCAAATGATTAAAGCTTTAGGAACTTAGTATTTTGAAGTTATAATTCATTCGTGCATTCAACCAATTGATCTTGCCAGCTTAATAGTAATAATTAACACTAAAATTTTTCTTACAGTGGAACAATTTATGAATGGAACTTACACTTTGAAATTATCAGAATTAATCTAAATTATTATTCATTAATTTTTCTAGTGCAACAAATAGTTACTTGTATTTAAGAACAGAATCTTCTTAGAGTTTTCAAGTTCAGTGACAAAAGATAGTGCTATTTTTAATAAACCAGGCTGGATTCTACAAAATCCAATTAAATTGGATATCTGTTTATCTTCTATATCCTGCCAGATTCAAATTCCAGTGAATCCCTTCATACAATGAATGAAATGTTTATAATTGACTGAAGTGAGATCCTGGTTTAGTACAAAAATCAAAATATAAAAACCGATATCTCGAAATCTGAAATAAGTCACACTATCTACATTCTTCCAAAGTCTTGGATTACCAATGTACATATTTTCACAGCAAAATACCAATGTGGACACATTTTCCTCCAGCAATTTGATACACATATCTAATATAAATTGATGCATGTTAGAGAAAAAAATCACACAACCCACACTTTTCTAAAATCTTAGATTATCCTTATATTCACTCAGCATATACTAATGAAGATACATTCTCTCCCTCAATGACACAACTACAAAACGCACCTATGCAACATACATTCAATTTTTTCAATAACATTAACTAGATTCAACTGCATGTACAAAACCCTTCTCCTTTTCACTTCTTATGCACAAATGATCTGAAATGAAGACATCTCTTTTTTTCGCCAATAAAGATAAATTTAGATAAAAATAACTTTGCCGCCTCTCCAAACATTGTTATCCACAAAATTTTATCATTTTTCCCATTTGATGTTTGACAGCAGTCTCTCAAAATATGTAACAGAAATAAATACAACCCAGTTTCCTAACTTTCATATTTCCATATTGTCTATTGAATTCACCATTGTCTATGATAAATCTCAACCATTTCCTCACCTCTATTAAGTAAGCATCAGAAAGTATGGAAGATGATTTCCTGAAGAAAAACATTATTGCATATATAGAAATAATAAAAAGTAAAAATGATTTGTGTATGAAAACTCTGATGCACATGAACTTATTGACTGAAATTATATACTATGATCAATTCATTGAAATAATATATCTAACTTTCAAGTGCATTTTCTTTAGTTTTTTCACAGGTTTGAGAGTCAATAAAAAAAATGGCTCATAGTTTATCTTAACAAACACTTGAAAACCCATACTGAAGAGAAACCATAATCTTGTGAAGTGTGTGGCTATTGCTTTACACAGAAATCACATTTAGTTGAGCATATGCTTATACACACTGGAAAGAACCAATATTCTTGTGAAGTCTGTGGCTCTGCCTTTTCCATGAAGTCACATTTTAACAGACATATGCAAGCACACATAAGAGAGAAACCAAAGTATTGTAGCATGTGTGGCTCTTGATTTTCATGTAAGTTACTCTTGAATTTTCATTTGCAAACACATGCTGAAAAGAAACCATTTCCTTGTGAAGTATGTGGCTATTACTGCACACATAAATCACGTTTGGTTGTGCATATGCAAAAACACACTGGAAAAAAGCCATTATCTTGTGAAGTATGTGGCTATGCTTTTTCCTTCAAGTCACATTTGAATGAACATATGCAAACATACAGAGGAGAGAAACCATATTCTTGTAAAATGTGTGGCTATTGCTTTATGCAAAAATCACTTGTGGTTAAGCATATGTGAATACTCAGGAGAGAAACCATGTTTTTATGAAGAGTGTGGCTCTTTTTTGATGAAGTCCAGTTTGGGATAACGTTTGTAATTCACAGGAGAGAAACCACATTCTTGCAAAGTGTGTGTCTCATTTTCATGTAAGTCTCACTTGAGTGGAAATATATGAATCCACACTAGAGCAAAACCATATTTATTTGAAGTATGTGACTCTGAACATGTGCAAACATGCAGGAGAGAAACCATATATGGCCCTTTTCTATTTTTTCAATGAAATCAGGTTTGCTAACTCATACTGAAGAGAAATCATATTTTTTGTAACATATGTCACTCTTACCCAGAAAATATATTTGGTGAGACTTTAATCAGCTTTGAAGTATTATCTGTGAACATATATTAAAAGGGTCACCGCTGGATGCTCATGCACAACATGCTGTGCATAGAGCACCACTTGCCAGAAGGGGCACCAAATAAGCCCAACAATATTTTCCAAAAATCTTAATTTGTAATTACAATAGGTCCCATTAGACTATCATAAGCAGAGTAAAGCATGATATACGGATCCTGTGCTTTATTTTCACTTTTTCTGAACCCAGTTCATATAAACCAGAAGTGGTCTCCAACAGACTGGTACAATACATCTGCATCTCTAATCATTTTCTATTTATATGGTTTTGAAAAGGAATAGAATAAAAAACAGAAAGAGAGAGAGAACGGATATTGAGGTGGGGGGGGAGATAGGATGTTTTCTTCTTTACCCACCAATTGCTCCACCCCACGCCACTCAAATATTTTTTCTATTGTTTAAAGAAAGATTAATTCCTTTTTGATGAGAATTTATAAATACCAGCTTGAATTTTATTTCAACTTTGCCTTCAATTTTAGATTAAAAATGAAATTCAACAAAACTTTTAAATGTGTGAACAGGATTGAAACAAGCACACAATTATGTCTATGCACCAATTTCACTTGAGCCCCCGTTTTCAACATTAGCCCCCCCACCCACACACACACACACTTTTTCAGACTGTAGTATTTAATCACTTTTGGGACAAAATTAATGTTAAATACTGTCTGATTTCCACCTATATTGAGTGTGTGGGTATATATATATATATATATATATATATATATATATTATTTTCAATGACAATTATTCCAGGCAGCTCCACACACCATAAATTCCAGCCCCTTCCAGACATGCACCTCTAGAACGATCATGCTTTTGTCCATCCAATTTTGTTTTTAAAAGGATTTATTCAATAAATCTAATATTATGATTAAAAAAAAAGGAATTTATTTGTTTTCATTCTGTCGTTAAATCATATGATTTCTTTGCAGCCCAGTAACAGATGCTTTTAGTCATCAAGTTTGTGTAAGAATATTTGAAATTTCAGAATAAACTCTTAAAACTGATTATTGAGTTGTTGTCATTGAGTAAAACATATTTTTTTTTAAATGGATTTGTTGTGTCTTATTTCTTTTATTATTCAGACCATCCTCATCTTGGTTGTTTTTCATACAAGTTTCGGCCGTTGCACTCTACAGTCTTTATCAGGTATCATCTGGTATGAAAAACAACCAAGATGAGGATGGTCCGAATATCAATAGAAATGATAATAATAACTCATCTCAAAAATTCCGAGATATACTAGTTGTGTCTTATTTGCTCTATTTATAAACCTGGCCCAAAATTTTCAATGGGAACTCAACATCTGAGATAAAAAAAACCTCAAACTTGCATAAAAGATTATTTCATCATCAAAATCTTTGTGTTATTGTTATGAAAGAACATTACAATAAAATCTGATATAACCTTGCTATGAGAAAAATCTATGTGTGAGATTTTTCAGAAAATCCACAGCATGAAAAGTCGATCATTTATAAAGAAAAAAATTATTTTATTAATTCTCAAATTTCCCTAGTAACAATATAAAACGATATAAAGATGAACAATATAAAATATATGAATTACAATAATTGTAATATACCTAAGTATTAAAATTTTTTTTAATTAATTCTGCAATTTCCACAACTTCTAAACTAAATTGACAAAATCAGTAGTTATAATTGTTTAGACCAGTGATTCATAACATGGGGTGCATGCCCCACAGTGAGGCAATTTGGAATTTAAATGAGAAGAGCTAAAAGCGATTTGTGACTCAGAACTGAGACTTTACTGATTAGTTCTAAAAATCTGCAGATGTATTCAAGTATTGTTTGCTCAATTCTTGCCTAGGTTTAGCAATGTCCAAAGGGGATTTTAAAAAAACATTTCACTGAAGTGTTGAAGATGATGAAAGATGATGGAACTGAGATGACATGGGACGTTCCAAATCTGCCACAACTAACACAGACAACTACCCAGAGATGCTGACTTTCCCGCATGAGAGCCAACTTCAAGACCTCTGCACAAACCTCTTGATTGCTGTGAGGATTGTAATGACGCACACAGTTACAGTTACCTCTGCTGAGGAGAGTTTCTCAAAACTCAAACTTAATGGCACTAGAATGTTTAATGGTTTTGCTGTCATCAGCTTCAATGCAGAACTTGTTCAGAAGCTGATGATAAGTTAACTAATGATTTTGCTGCCAAGAAGTGCAGACGTGTGTCTCTGAAGTCTGTACCCTGAACATAAATAACTTCTCCGTTTTCTGTTCACCCAGTGATCTTTCCCAGGAAACAGGTGCACAGCTTTTTGGAAGCAGATACAGTGGTCTGTTTTATATAAACAGAGAAAGAACTGGGTTATTAGCATGAGCAGTGACAACCACTATGGCTGAACAAACAGAGGAAAAAAAAAGCACCATTGTTCTCTCCTTGAATGATTTCAATTACCCTGATTGGCTTAGTTCATTCCGAGTGACATGATTCCCATTCTGTACAACATAGGGAATTCTCCTTTTTTTTTCTGGATGCATCCATGTATCTCTATAAGACACTTCTCACTTGGTCAGGTCCAAATATGTTGAATATCAATTTTCTCGGCCACATTTTATTTGATTGATATGAAAGTTGGTTCAGATCTTTGGGTGAACCATCCTCATCTTCCTCTTCTACCTGCTACTACCACAACTAGTGAAGCTAAATATCAGATTTTCTCGGTCATATTATGTTAGCTTGTGTCATGCTGCATTCTTGCTGTAATTTGAACATTCAGACATTTTTTTACTGATCACTACACAACCAAAGACTGAGGGGAAATAACTTCTTGTGATCACCCCCTTTACCAATTTTTTTAATGGCATGCTGCTAAAAACAGTGTGATGGTTTCTATTCAATCAGACCAATGGCATTTTTTTTTATCTGCTTTGGCCCACAAGTCACAGAAACATTTCTAATTCTGCCCACTTCCAGAAAGTTCTATTGATCTCTCTGTTAGAATAATGTGAGCTCTTCTCCCTATATTTCAATTGATTCCTAGATTCCATGTGTAGAATATTAGCCTCAACACATTTATGCCTCTTAGCCAGAATTTAGTCTGGTCTGAAAAATTCTCAGAAAATATTAGTACAGTAGGAAAATTGAACAATCTTATTCAGCAAAGTTTAGTTACATGTGGGTAATATTCTTGTTCAGTTTTTTTTCAAGTTCTCACAATTATATCAACATGTGTGGGTACACATTTCTTTTTACTGGTTTACTCATGAAAGAAAGAGGATCGGAACGCTCAAGATGATAAAAAAACATGCTGACCAACAAGCTTGATATGAAAGTTCCATCCATGAATTAAGAGGTGAAGTGTCATAGTGTGACGACAATATACCGGAAATCCCTTTTCTTTTATCTCATATCTTTTGGGTAATTATATTGTTGTATAGTCATTTTTTTCTTTCATATGAACCAAGCATTGATATCAATAGCACCTGGGAGCCTCCCATCAAAAGGGACTTCTTGGAAACACCAAACATATTATCCAATACAAGGGAAGCAACTCAGAAGTACATCAAAAAGACAACCCCGGATAAACAAAAAAAAAGATGTGTCAAGTCTATTCCGATCATGCATGCACTCTGAGTTGTGATTCCACATTCTAGAGCCAACAACACCTGTAAAGGCTGGAGGGTGCACAAGTGAAACATAAAAAATGAAATGGTAAACTGAGAAAATAGTCCATATCAAACATAATGATGAAAATATTTATTCAAATGCATTACATTTAGATGTAAAAAGTTTGACATTAAATAGATCTTTAAAAATTGGCTGAAACATTTTCGAAGTGCAATCCAGTCATATCATAAATGCTTTGATAACTTTAACTACGATAAAGGTTGACAATCCGAACAGTGGCAGAATCCTCATTTCATTTAAAGGCTGATAGGAGTTATCTCCATTCCATGTGTAGGAACTAGGAATCTAAACATAAGTCATAAGATTTGACTTATTTTTGTACACAGTATAACAACATAATTGAAAAATCCACTTGTCTTCAGTTTTGGTAAAGCTGATATCAAAATAAAATACCAATAAGGATCAACAAGGAAGAAGAAACCAGCAGAGATTCCTGATAGTCAAAATAGAAAGATTTATAATATCAATACAAAATCTTATCGTCACCATCAGAACATAATGACATTGCATGATTCCTACGACAATGATAAACATCACAAGTTTGGAAAATATTCAAAACAGATCTGATGATGTTGCTAGTCAACAAAACGCATCATTGAAAATAGATATCTAAAAAAAAACTTGGCTGCATTGTAGTCAAACTCTCTTGCTTCATTGATATCTGAAATGTAAACAAAACAAAATTCATTCCCCAATACGATATTGTTCCAAAACTACATGTTGAATTTGAACTTCTTTATTAGTGGTTCCTGTAATAAAACAAGTTGACAAGTTCATGAATTGAATTTTCCATCAATTTTGTACCCGTCATGCACAGTGGTACCAAAATTTCTTCAGAGCTAATATGTGTATATAGCATTAAAAATGACAGATGAGAAGCATCTTTTGGTAATCTTTTCTTTTCTTTTTTTTTGTACAAATGAATGGATGTTCATGAAATAAAATTTGCTGCTGAAGTATATATATGTACATACATATATATATATATATATATATATATATATATATATATATATATATTTATGTATGTAAAAAGAATGAGTGCTGATGACAAGATTTATATCATCCATAAGGGTAATATTGAAAGACGTATTTCAGAAATAACTTTTGATATAGAAGGTAACGTTAGACATATCTTCGGCAAGGTTAGAATAATTTAAAGACCCAAAGAATAACTTAATCTGCAAAATTCTTCTGAAAGAGTACAATGAAAGCAAACATGGCTATCATAGGAACTGCTACAATCGTTTTGAGAAAAACAATAGAAACTCAAGTTTCTAAGCCTAGTAACTCAAGGTACACCCTGCAATCAGATATTCCCACAGACTTCCCTCTGAAGTTATTAACACACCGAGGCCTTTTGGAGAAAATTGGCATTTTTTGTTGAATAAGAAGGAAAAAAGTTAAAGGGAAACAAGAAGTATTTGGCAAGTGTGGAACTAAAGATGTTTAAAAGAGAATTGAATGTGCAGCAAATGATCATCTGTTAAGGTTAGAAATTGCAGAGACAGCATCATTACAAGAGACAGAGAACATAAGAGGCAATCAATGAAACATCACGAACAGGTAAGACAAACAGAACAGAGAATTTAATAAGACAGTAAACTGTCAGTGAATATCTAATTTAATCAAACCAAAGGTCCAAAAATTAACTTCTCATTCCCAACAGTGTCTACCTTTCCAAGGAAGGAAATTGAAGATCCCACATATTCTGCTCAAAAAGTAACTGAAAAGCTACTAAGTCATTTTTGTGGTAAATTGAAATCAATTTAGTCATGCAACGAACAAGGAATAATATTATATTCTTGTCAGGAGTCATTTTTTTTCAACTTAGTAACCTATTTTGTGACTCATTCTCTAATTGGCTAATTTTGTAGACCACTCAAACATGGGTCTTCCACACTAAATTCCGGCAGTCAGTTGCTGCCTAAAGTGTCATCAGAGAGACAAGTATTTTTCTAATCATGTCTATCAACTTGTATTTCTACATGAGGGAATGCCTTCATTTATTCTTTCTTATTTCCTATTCTTTTGCTAACATCATTATTTAAGCTTAACTGATATTCCTTCATACATGTTAATATTTGTGTCTAACATGCAACAGGAATATAACTTGATATTTCATATTGCTGTCCTTTGATATATTAACTAATTGCTACTATAAAGTCGAGGCACTGCGGAAAAAAAGACTTGAAGACAGAGATATCCTTTCATCTTTAATTGGTAAATCTTTTTTACAAAGTAACACTTATTTTATACTTAAGTTTCATGTCTCATTGAATAGTACAAAATGATCAAAACATCACTATTTCAACAATATTTCATTAGTTGATGCTGAAGCATTTACCATTGATCACTCATATAAAACTGAAGCACAAATTCAAGAACCGATTCTGCATTTGCATAAACAGATTTTCACGCTATCAGAAACATCCTCCATCCTTTATTATACAAGATATCATACCAGGCAAAAATAAAATTTTGGAATTTCCTGAAATATTCTTCTAAACTTTATACAGTGGAACGTCTAAACCAAAAAGTAGGAGAAAAAAATTTTGAAAAGACATCAATCGAGCAGGAAGGTACCAGAAATTCTTGACCACTGGGGGGGTACAAGCTGGCCAGCCATGCTCCTAAAGTCAGACGCTAAGTACACAAGAAAACCAATGACAAAGGAGCGGTGGAAAAATCTGGTACCGTGGGACATATATGGAGTGAAAACGTTATGCCTTATCTCGCCTCCTCCCATTGAACATGATTGTTAAGGAGTATTGCTGAGGAATGGGTGGGGAGGCAACATATATTGGCTTGTCAGCTGGACGTACGTCAGGCCATAAAAGATTTCAATAGCATATGATTTTCTTAATATGTATAGTTTTGGGAGAGCCAGAAGGCTAGGTTGGCAGTCAGGGTTGGATTTGTCTATATTCAAATTCAAGCCATGGTGTAGGGCAAAAGACATTGAGGGGCCCACAAATAAATACTGATATTGAATTCTATCATTATTCCCTAGGGGAGGAAAAATGAAAGAAATGAATTACTCAATACATTTAGCACGTGAATAAAAATAACCCTTTCATTTTTCTATAAAACTCATTATTTTAACATTTGTGAATAGCTGTTATTTCTTTCTTAATAATTTATTGCACATTTCTTACATTGTCTAACTATGAATTTTTGAAATTCTAAAAATATTTTTTTTCATTCTTTGGCGTCTGTAAAAATGTCTGGTTATGTTTCCTTTTTAAAAAATTAATTTTAAAATCTCTTGTAACACTTGAATATAAAACTAAAAGGTGACACATAAATACTTTAAGGAATTTACCGTTGGCAAAATTTGCACAGGCTTGTTTATTTAAAAACATAGTAAAAAAGGCTCTATTTCAATATAAACTTACAATTTAGATCTTGTATAATTATAATATGGAGGGCCCTGAAACTAGGGGTAGCATATGGCCCATTGTGATCTTAATCTAGCCCTGTTGGCAGTGTAGTCCAGTCTCCATGCTTAGCACAGCCAAAAAGATAGATTATTATGGTTGGTCTAATCACTGACCATAATTTTTTTTCCTCTCTGCTCAACAGACACAAGAAAAAATTCTTTGTTCAACAAAGAAAGAAACTGGAAACATATCTATGTTGAGAGTTACAAGTTGAACTCCCTGCATTTCTAAAACAGTTTCATCTCATTTGAAATTTGAAATTCTTTTTCAACATCTTACTCAACCTGCAAATACAAGAAATTGTTAAATAAGAAATTTGCTACAGCAATGTAAAGGAAAAAAAAAAAAAATAATCTAACATCGACTTCTATAAAAAAGATTGTTTCTCAAAAATTCGTTTTTTTTTATATCAGGTAATTTTTTTTTTTATTGAATACTTAAAATATACAAATCGAACATATTGCATATATATATTCCAACAGAGCAGTTATTAACAAGATGTGCCTTTTTATTTTCCAGGAACAGACGATTGGCAGATGTGAACAGGCACTGTAGTTGCTTTTTCTCAAAACAAGTAAGAAAATTTTAAAACACTTGGGTTTTTTTTTTACTAAATCTTCTTCATCATTGTCAAACGATGTAGCAAGGAATCACATGATATAGTCATAATGAAATCTTTTGAATGAAAAAACAATATGACATGGAAAAAAAGAATTGATCACAGCTTAAATATGTTGATCAATGAACTGAAAATATTAGCACTATCATGGAAATTGTAAGGAGAAATGTTCACGTTATGCCGAGATGATATCCAAATGATAGATAGGTAATATTGCTGGAGGGCGAGGAAATTGAAGGAACTGGCGTACATTATCCTGACAGACAAATGTCTTATTCAATCCAGTATAGATTTCTTTGCCTAGCACAAAGAACTGAATAGCATATTTGCAAATAAATATATGGAATAAATTGTCTTAGTTTGCTAAGAATGAGATTACATGTGTAGCACATGTTCGTTGAAATGTGTATATTTGCCAAGATATTTTAGAAAAAGAAACCTATCACTTTCTGTATGGATTACAAACCTGGGGAAAGTTTAACTAATAGTCTGAATAACTAGAAAGATAATGACTCATCTCAAAATTATAGAGTGTAACTCAAGTGTTAATTCCTTTAATGACACTTATGTGTTTGCATATGTTGTCTCAAATGTGATTTTCTTGAAAAAGATGAGCCACACTCTTCACAAGAATATGGTTTTTCTCCAGTATGCGTTGGCATATGCCGATTCAAAACTGATTTATCTGAAAAGGAAGAGCCACACACCCCACAAGAATATGGCTTCTCACCGATATGTATTCGTATGTGCCCCACCAAATTTGATTTTTGTGAAAAGGAAGAGCCACACACTTCACAAGAATATGGCTTCTCTCCAGTATGTGTTCGCATATGTCGGTCCAAATGATCTTTCCGAGAGAAGGAAGAATCACACACTTCACAAGAATATGGCTTCTCTCCAGTATGTGTTCTCATATGTACCACCAAGTTTGTCTTCCGAGAAAATGAAGAGTCACACAATTCACAAGAATATGGTTTCTCTCCAGTGTGTATTAGCATATGCGTCACCAAAGTTGGCTTCTGTGAAAATGAAGAACCACACACTTCACAAGAATATGGCTTCTCTCCCGTGTGTTTTCGCATGTGTAAGTTCAAGCTTGACTTACACGAGAATGAAGACTCACACACTTCACAAGTATATGGTTTCTCTCCAGTATGTTTTCGCATATGCACAATCAAATTTGACTTCAGTGAAAAGGAAGAGCCACAAACTCCACAAGAATATGGTTTCTCTCCAGTGTGTGTTTTCATGTGACGTACTAAATGTGACTTGTGTGGAAAGGAAGAGTCACACAGATCACAAGGATATGGTTTCTCTCTAGCATGAGGTTTCAAGTGTTTTTCCAAAGTAGAACTATTTTTCTCCATAATTTCTTTTTTTGAGGCCATCAAAAACTCAACGAATCATTCAAATTTACCAAATTTCCCAAGTTCACAGAATATTTTACAAAAAAGTCTACATACAACATATGAATATCATTTCTTTATAATTCTTGATTGTAAACCTGATGTCAGTCATTGAGAATCCACCACTTCATGATATTAGGGTTATCTCATTACATTTTTACAAACATCGTTAGAGAAGCGATCTTCGGGTGAAAGGGGATCACACACTCCGAACACATAATTTCTCTCCAGTGAGTGTAGGAGAATGCTTTCCCAAGTTTAACTTTGCGGAGAAGGGAGAGCCACACAAGTAAAAGATTATGGTTTATATTCAATTTGTTTTTGCAAATGCACAACCAAATTTGATTCCATATAAAAGAGGATCCAAACAATTCACAAGAATATTTCTAGCCAACTTCTTTTCAAAATTGTATTATAAGACAATTTATATCCACAAGTTTCACAGTATTTTGTTGTAACTAGTTTTTAATGTTTTCTTCATTTCAAGTCACAAAGGAAATGATCCATTCAAATTCACCAGATGTTGTTTAACCAGAATCATCTGTAAAAAAGAAGGAAAAGAAATTCAATTTGGAATATAACAATAGTATTTCAGAAAATTGATTAAATTACATCAATTCTTTTTCTATCATCTGATTTTCAATACTATTTTCTCTTCTTCAATCAAAAAAAAAAAAAACTCATTTTCTCTACCTTCAGATATTCACAAATTAAATCCTAGGGAAAAGTTATTAGTCATATGTAAATAGCTGGATCTCACTTTTATCATTGATAGACATTTAATCAAAACTAGTTAAAAATCCTGATAAAAAATCAGGATCAAAACAGGGGGAATATCATTATACTTGAGAGAAAAAAAAAGACTAAATAAGAATGTATTACCAATTTTTAGCTACAAAGGTCACATTACTAATTATAATTTTTAAAATAAAGAAAATAAGAATAAACTTGCGATCAGTCAATAATTGAACAACCGTAGCATAAAAATTTGAAGTCATGTAAAAAACATCCCATCAAAGAATATGGTCAGAATAAATTCTATCTAATCACAGGCATTTTTTTAAGACAAAACATTCAAAATAGAGTATAAAGACACCTAGATAATCTAGATGTTATTATTAAACCCATCAGAATAATGCCCCCCAAAAGGTCAAAAAAGCTTTTTTTCCTGAATTGAAAATTTCTTTTAGGAGGGTTCTAGTGAAGTACTGATGCTGATTTTCAAGTCTGTAGACAAACAGCAGGGCCAGAAGAACTGGTACACGCAAACACAAGCATATATAAAGATGAAACCTTTCACCATCTTTGATGGCCATGATTGTTCAACAAGTTACTTTGTGAATTTTAAATACCACCAGATCTTTCTTGAGGCCATGAAAAAACTAGACAAACAAATTCATCAAATAATATGACTTCATAGAATATTTAAGATTGAAATGCAACAGATAAATACAATTTCTTTCCAGTTTGTGATTTTATCTATTGCCTCAAACTTGACTCTTACATCAGTTTTTTTTTTCCACAGAATAGATTTAATCCAATCAAAATTTAATTTAATCAGAACAAAGATTCCCCATATATCTGAGTATAGATTTGATAACATTTTTTGATGATTACAATAGCTTTCAATTTGTGTGTAATTCAGTATTTCTGTCAGCAAAACAAAGCAAATGAGTTTCACACTCACACCTGCACAGACATGATGTGGTGCAGATTTTGGTAAAAAATCCTGAATGTCAGTGAAAACTGTAAGAAAAGAAAACAAGTTCTATGGTGTAATGTTCAACCCTATATAAACACCTGAAAGATTTTAAGTGGCATACAAAGACTTCAGAAGTCATAAATAGGCTTCAAAAAGTATGATGCCTCATCAAAAAAGTATGATTAAACATGTTCATCAGAAATTGATACAATAACAAAATTAAACACCTGTCTTTTGTTCTTTATTACAACTAATGAATCCTTCCACATTCAATACACCAAACTAAAATCACAAACCAAGCATTCAATTTCTCAATTCTCAAAATTCTTGATATTTTTTAAAACTTTGGAGCCTTTGTATGACCTTTGGCACCTTTGTATTCTGATTGAACACTGCCATAGGTCTACGTATATAAGGCCAAGGATTATCCTCTGTAGAAACAATATGTATGGATGTAAGAAAATTCAGTGGAATTTCATTAGAAAAGTTCTTTCAAATCAATGCTTGGATGCATAATATTCTTGTTTTGATTGAATTTTGTTTCAATTAAAACTAGTTATTCCAGGCTATTTGTTGGCTTCAGGGATATGAATACACTAAATCTGTAAATAGTTTTTGCTAACTCACCCCAAAAAACCTTTCAGTCCTCAAAAACCATGACTCTTGTACCATAAACTTTTGATAAATACTCTTTACTATTCCCAAATTGTAAATATATAAATAAATAAATGAATACAGTAAAGCATAGAGTATAAAGATATGCAGTTAATTAATGAAAAGCCATAAATTTCATAAAATACAGTGAATTGGAAAAAATTTTTTTAAATGTCCAAAATACTGTTTGACAAGCTGGTTCACAAACAAACAAGTTTTCAACCATGATTATTACTAGGTTTATGTTGCCTATATAACTTATCAAATTATTTCCCCCAATCTTTCTTCTTGTTAATAATACAAAGATTATGATAAAATTAATACATTACTATTTCCAGATGTTTTCAACATGTGTCACATTTTGCCAGAAGTCCAAGCAATAATATAAATAAGCATTTGATTTCCTAAACTTTTCATGTTTTCTTTATACTGTACAGCATATTTCTTATGATGTAGTTTTTTGCAGTATGCAGCAAATTTCCTAAAAAAATATTCCCATCATATTATTCAAGACTGAACCACCGATTACAGTAGTAAAATAACAGGGGAAAAAAGAAAAAAAAAAACTTGTATGTTTAGGAGAAAAGCTTTACAGCACATCAAAAATTGTACCATTTTCAATATTTTCAGTAAAAAAAAAATTGTCAACTGCTCTAACTTCACAAATATGTAATATAAATGGACTACACAGAATATTTGATATTGAATGACGATGCAAATATTTCATGGTCATAAATAACAATTCTGGGGTCATGTAAAGTCAAATTTTTAAAAATGTGACATTAGTGCTTTTGAGAGTTTTACTTGTAGACTGACCTGTTTGTCTAGAAAACAATTTACCTATACACACAACACATATTTACAATAATCTGCTCACTTCATGAAGATGGAAAAACAAAAACTGTGGGATAAGAAAACTATTTTTCCTATGAATGTAGTTTGCTCAAACTAAACACCAACTGCTCAAACAAATTACCATCATTTTCAGCAATGTCTTTAATTCCATCACACTCAGTTATCTCTGTTTTATAACAGTTGAAATCATGGCTAATGCCACAATCTGCTACATGTTTCAGACCATTCATACAATGGTATTTCATGGATTTTGTCATCAGGCATCATTTTCTATTCCCAATGTAATGGGTCTATTTCCCAACCCATCAATATCTTCCAGTGATTAACCTGCAAGTGAACATGCTGACTGCATTCTCACTAGCTTCTCAGGCTGTAACTTGGATGATGATACAGCGATTTCCATGAAACTTGTAATTCTCAAACTTAGAAAGGGGTCATCAAGCTCCATTCATCAGAATGTCAAGTTCAATTCCTGCAGTAATGATGCCTTTCCTTGACGTGTTTTCAGTTGACTGTATTTCTGCTGAACTAGTTCAACTACCTCAATTTTTCCTCTTCCATAGGGTTCAGAAGTAGTATCGCTAACTCCCTAAACATGGACGGCAAGGATGTTTTCCAACACAGCTGGTTTAAAATGTTTTGCTATTTCCTTGTTATTAAGGAGGCACCTTACTTCCTTCTGACTCTTTGGTCCCAAAAGCATCACAGAAAAGCAAAAGCAGGATGAGCACATCTGTATAATTTGCAATTAATTGTTAATTTTATAGAGCACAAGCTACTATTGATGCTTCTAAATTTTCCGTATTTATTTCAACACAATGCCATTTGAAAACTAGATATTTCTCCTGTAACTTGATCACTTGTTCTTCATTTGCATCAATTGATTAGAATGTCCTTTGATTTTCATAAGCATGGACATCCCAGAGAATTGTTACCATATACTTGTTGCACTACTTCAAGTCAATGAAAATAATGCAGAGTTCAAATCCTCTAATTTTGCTTGTATACAACCCTTTATATTTGTACTTATTTTCCCCAGAGGTTCATGCCTTCGATTTTTTCTGTTATTCTACATAACAATGTGCTTCATTTGGTATCATCAATGGAATATTTTTTTCCTGATTTTACCAACTTTTAGTGAAATTCAACCATTCTGAGGTGCTTAATTGCCAGGAGAGTCAGAATAAGCAGGGGGCTCAGAAAATCTGTCACAATTTCATAAGCAGGGGGGGTGGAATGAACCAGGAGGGGAAGGGGCGTAGGAAACTAGGGCCACCAACACAAATTTAGTAGAATCTGAACAAAACAAAGTTGTTTGAGAAAGATTTATAGCTAGGATGAGGGGTAGGCACATGGGATGTAAAAATGTACAGTACTGACAAGAATAGGGGAAATTTTTTTTTCCCCAAGAAAAATTGAACTGAAAAAAAAAAAAATCTTTAGAATCTGCGAAGTTCTCCCACTTACATTGTTAATCTGCAAATTTTGATGATTTTAAAAATGCTGATGAATCTGTAGTTGTCTCTACCACCACCAATTATTAGGAAGGAGAGCGTAAGACTCCCAAAAATTGATTAACTGGGGTTCTGATACAAGTGGGGAGGGGGTTCCCAAAATAATAAGATGGAGATGGGGAAACTAGGTACCTAAGAATAGACTAAATAATACGCTGGATAGGAAGGCAACAATTTTCCTCGATTGTATCAAATTTTTCTACCAGTAAAAAGAATAACTGTACTTAGAAAAAGATTGATAAATAAAAGGAGGGTAACTATAATAGATGCTGTAGAACAATTATCCTGTATTTTTTCTTTTATTGATATTGGCATATAAAAAAAGAGATGAAAAAGGAGAAAAATTATGGCTATCACAAACTAACCAAACATTTCGGCAGATAAGATGATACTTGAGGCTTCCAAAAACCAAACCAAAATATAGAGTCATCTTATAGGCCAAATACATGGAGCTAAATCCATGAACTTCAGACTGAAATTGAGGTCTTAATCCATTGAAATATACTGTAATATTGGAATTCAGGTTTCTAATGAAATTTTGATACTTTGGAATCAATTTCCTGGTTAAAATTTGATTGTAAGGGAAAAAAACCATAATGTACGATATTGTGCGGTATGAATGAAATATCATAACTTCGGTTTTTAGGTACAAAAAAAGTCGCAGGAACATATTTAAAAAAAAAAAATTTTCTGTGTGTTACCAAACAATTCGGTATGTCACACATGAATATCTCCATAGCACAAGGTTAAAACAGTCACAACACTAGTTACGAAGGGGTCTTTGCAATATTTTCATCTGTATTTTGCACTAAATTATCATTTACTAGCCTATGCCCTTTAAAAAGATGGAAGTTTTATTATGTACTATGGATCGGTATTAAAGAACATAGAGTTTATTCATATAGGGAATTGATAATTTAAGTGTTCTAATTCCAAGTTCATTTATGGCTCAACACTTAAAGGATGCTTAAAGGCAAAAAGTGACAGGAATATTCAAGTACGGCTAAATTATACAAATATATATTTTAGCATTATTTCCATCGGTTAATTAGTACTAAATTAATAATCATCGGCGATACTATTACAAAGATTTAATGTATAGTAATTAAGGATGTCATATAAGTATTTTGACAAGCTGGGAACTGGAGCAATTTTTTTTTGCCAGTACTTTTGTGATTTTGATTCATTTCACCAATGGTTTCAAAACTGGCATCCAGCAAATAATGCTGGGAGGTCCAGAGCAGCATTCCCTCTGAAACTGTGAATCTTGTGGCAGAGAAAAAACATCATCAATTGCACAGCTATTGAAAAACCATTATTGTACACAAACCAGTACCATATATTTGAATTCCGATAATCCATTTTTGATCTTCTTCAAGAGATCCAAAATTACTTACAATTATAGTTCGATAATTAAAGCCTAAAAAAACTAAATGCTAAAAAAAATGGGAGTTCACCACAATATTTCCTTTATAGAAGAGTCCTTGAGTTTTCTAACTTTCAAAACCACTGCATTAGACCTTAATGATCATCCTGGAATTAGTTTTTAGAAAAAATATTCTTCCAGTAAACTATAGTAACTATAGTGGTTAACTCAACTGCCACTTTCCATCCGTTGCAATAAATTGACTCTTCAAAACATGTATCAACTTTCATGTGAACTGTCAATTACTCTTTGTAAATATATGCTTGGGTTTCAAGGAGTGCCATGCATAGCAGCCCCAGAAGAGTACTGGTAAAAACTTGTTTTCTATGTGTTTTAAAAAGTGGTTAATGAAAGTTTCTTAGATATCATCACGGAAATTCTGAAAAATTTCAATACTCTATTTTTAAAATGTAATTGAAAAATGTACGTGTGGGTGTTTGGAGAGAGTTTTCCCCAAAAAATTTGGAATGGAAACAACTATACTGTTATTCATTTCACAATGTTTTGCTGTATTTTCTCAGGTTTTCTTTGGGTATCCTTTGTTTTTGGAGGGCACATGGCCAAGACTTTGTGAAAGAAATGTCAGTATAGATGAGGAAAATAGACCAACTGTAACATACACAATAATTAAAGAAGACAAGATGTGATATTTTGATTTATTTATGGTAACTAGTTTTGATATCCTACCGGACATTAGCGTTCATGTTGAGTCATTCATCAGAACAAGAGGGAAAAAAAACAAACTCTTTCAACAAACTTTTTGGCTGAGTGGTTATAGCATATTCATTTTAAATGTTTAGATGTTATAAAAGTAAATAAAGGGAGGAGGTTACTTAGGAATATATCACAATTTTTTTCAATAAAGTCAAATTTTCACAAAAAGAATCAGTTATCACTGAATAAATAAATAAATCCCATTAATTAGTAGAATTTCAGGAGACTTTTTAAAAGATGCATATATTTGGCATTTCCAAAGTTGTTTTTTTTTTTTTTTTAATCTCTGACAAATTTAAAAACTCATAACTCCGATTCTATATTATATGAGGAAATAATATTTCCGTATTAGATTTTTCTCCGATTATTCTTAATGTTATAAAACTTTACAAAATTTTAACAAATCTTTACAAGGGACTGAAGAGTTTCTTTAATCAATAGCTTCAATTATCTATCTTCGTATTTGAGTCTTTCTTATCACGAATCGAGGTAAAAAAAAAAGTAAAATAATGAGTTTTTAAAATACTGTTTAGGAATACTAAAACTGCCATTCGTTCGTATTTATCAATTTCCGTGTTATTTTTCATCTTCGAAAAGGCGGTATTTTTCATTTCCACGTACTTACAATTAAACAATAAGAAAATAAATGGTGAACTCAGTCACTAAATCATTGGATCAGATTACTCACCAAATAATTGATTAACATTTGTTGGCAATAGCTTAATATCTATCAGCATTTTATTCAATGATTCTGCAACATCGATTGTTACAACAAAGTGGCATATTATGAAATACGAGCCAAGTGCAATCGTATACGGAGCAAGCGGTCATCGAAAAAACTGAATTTGTGACTATTTGTTCAAGTTAGTATTAATAAAATAAAGCTTTAGATACTCACAAGATGATCCAATATATAAAATTTGGTGGTTTCCGTATTTGAAAACGATGCGATGGATTGGGATTTACGGCGATAATCCGGTTAATGCTTTCAAAGACGTCGATTTGCCTTGTGTCTTTTTAGATTACTATTTGGAAGAAGGATATGGATTATCTCCCTTGTGGGAATAAAGAATTCATATTCCCTGCTGGAGACAAGTTGAAAATTATTCGATTATAATTTAATGATATTTTAATTTTGTCGCAAATAAGTTCGACCGATTTTTTTTTAATGAAATTTTCTATTCATAGTTGATGGCTTTCTCAAAAGATCTTTTGCAACAGGAGGAAAATATGAGAAAAATATATCAAAGAAAATTAACCTAGAAACAAGATTAGGTACGTCTAAGAATTTAACTTGGAAGAAAAAAATTATCAATTTGTTCGTTGTTATTACGAATAAGTAAAATGGGAGAAAAGAGGCATAATTTCTGACGTGGAGTCGAAGTGTCTATCAATACTGAGTTACCCCCCCTTGATATCTCCCATCCAGCCCCATATCGACCACTTGAGATGAGACTAAGTCTTTTTCTTTTATTGTTGTTGTTTTTAATTTAAAAAATTGTTATAGAAGTTGGAATTTATATAAATTTAATCAATAAATTTTGAATAAGGCTTAGATATTATTTGATTGATTTTTCAATCTGAACTCGTCCATTTGTTGGTAATAATTTTGCTGATAAAGATATCTCTTACTAACAATCTGAATCTATCAACTCTCCACTAAAACTATTTCACTTGTTTCTTTGCTTGAAAAAACTTAATTTTCTTGAAAATTTCCCATGCAGATTAAAAGTAAATCTTACTTTGTTGATTTTAATTCATTTTTTTATTTACAAATAAGGTGTTATTGGTCATAAGCATTGAATTATATTCGCGAAATTGGTTTTGGATGTTTTAACCGGAACTTACTAGTTGTTATAATATGAATGAAATGAATTGTATCGCATTTTGGATTCGATATAGAGGATTGAATTATTTAGGTCTAATTCTATCCGACTCAATTGATTACCTGAAAAATTGACCGTACATTTAGTATAGAGCTGATTACTTAGTTTGGTTAAAAACAACACAATGTAGTAGTTATAACTATGTGGTAGCAGTAGTCATAATACTTACTGTGATAGCAGTCCTCGCTTTACTAACTGTGTGCTGCAGCTGATTTAGTAAACTGAGCATGGAGAGAAAGATGTATTCCTGGGTTCTTTCTTTTTCTGTATGTTTCTGTAATTGTAAATGACAGAAACAATGTTGCATGCAATATTTGAATGGGAAAGATGCATATGAAATTGAATACACAATGAAGATGCTAATAAAAATATAACAAGATGTATTTATTAGAAATATGCATATACATATATATTTATTAGAAATATGCATACACAGTCAAGAACTCTCATTGATAGGCAAGAAGGAATATGTTTTACAGATTGGTATCCTACAGAGTTATTGGATGAAGTCTTAAATATCCCCTGTAGACGCAAAGTTGAATGAGTTGTATATGTTTATATACAATGATGTGAGATTGTGTGTGTGTAAACAGAAAGAACATATATGTCAGTCTGTATACAAATGTACATGTGTATGTGTACAGATGAGAGGAACCACCAGAGTTTTATTTTGTGTGCCTTTTTCTATAAAAAGGTGTGTATATGAATGGGTGGATTAGAGGAATCTTGACTTCTTTGGCTAGAATTTGTCCCACCTTTAATACATAATTGGGTGTGAAAAGATGTGATCTTTTGCTCAGCTTTCATTCCCCATTGATTATCACATCACAGATTAGGTGGTTATTTTGAGCAATGTGACTAGAAAGACTTGTGTAATCTGAACGTACTCGTTTTCAAGTAGAAAGTGGTTACCATAAGAATTTATGAACTTGGTTGTTGAATTCAACTTTTTGGGCAGTCAATGAAAATATGTTTTATTGTTTTCACTAAAAATAATCTATTTTGGGCTTACTATGAAAGTGATATGTATCTTGTTACATACATGGTAATTTTTCTTCATATTTCTGATGCAAGCCTTGACGAATCCAAAGGAGAAAAAGGTGTAAGGGAGGTAATTCAGCATTAGCAGATTAACCTGTGAGAGAAGTATGTAGCATATTTAATTCAATGTTATTACTATTTGATAAAATTTTTAGTATCATTATATCTTATTGTAAATAATTCTTTTTGATAGTTTTCTGGAGAATTCAGGTGCTTTTAGATAATTTTGCTACAGTTTTGGATATAAAAATTTAGAAAGAGTTTAGAACAAGGCTTCCACTGAAACTATTTTGGCAGTTTCTTTTCCAAGAAAAAAAACCATCTCATAGAAACGTGTAAATAAGTGACATCAATATTTATGTAATCTTTGATTTGATGCACAACAATTTAACCAGTGGAGAGAGGCTTCAAAAGCCATAAAAAGTATTATTTTATCAAAAAAATCATTGAACAACATATTCATTAGAAATTGATGCAATAATGGAATTAAACTTGTGTCGTTATCAGATGACACACCATGAACTCATCAAGGGACTATTGAACCAGTACATTCCTACCAGACTGACAATTTTATAGTTCACAATCTGATAAAGACATATGTTTAAATTCTTCATTGCAGAAATTTCTTATGAATTTGTAGTTAAATTATGCTTTTTGATAGAAAAATTACACTTTTTAGAGCTCAGATATGAATTTAGGGGCTGTTCTATGCTGGTTGAACACTGTCATGGGTTTATATAAGTCAAAGCAAAGATTACACATATTTGTAAACTATATTACAAATTTATTTAGTCTTACCATCAATTATATACTGCTTTATATTATGTAAATATAAACAAAAAAAGCAACACTAACATGCAAATTGTGGAACTATACAAATACAATAAAATGTGAAGCCTACAACTAAATTAGAGAAAGGTGGGTGTATTTAGGTTTTTAAATAATAGCTCTCTTATTCATTTAATATTTTAAAATCTGATGTCCCAGAAATAAAATCTAACGATACTACAATAGACAGATCATTAAACTTTAATAATACTTTATAATCTTATCCACCTTTTGAGCCATTTTATTAAAAAAAAAACAAAATTACCCCTTCAGGAACTTCATTCTAGCGGGAAAAATATAAAAAGTAGATAAACTTGGTTTGTAGGATTGAATAGGCCGAGTATGGGTATATATTTGCCCAAAGGTTAATGAAGCTACACTTCACAGTTTTTCTAAAAGATCAAAATATATGCCCTGGGGTCAAATGGGTGTAGCAGCCCAAAAGTAATAGTGCAGAATTCATAGATGGATTTTTCACATTATTCTGACTTAATCTATCTTATGAGAAAGCATTTTGTAAAAAAAAGAGAGAAAATTTCATAAACGAAACAATTTTCTGCAAAATTGATTCATAGCTTTTATTCTCAGATCTACATATCTCATAATAACAAAATTAAATGAATCACCCGGGGGTCCTGCTCCTTTATGTGTCATCATGGTGGACTATAGGATGTAAACCATTGGTTTAAAGGGTGGGGTAGGCCCTGTACATGTCACACTTCACCTTAAAGCTCCACAGCACAGGTGGGAGGGTTATTTTGCATACCTGGCCCCATTGTTTGAGGATCCCATATTTATGGAAAACCCAACCAAATCTTCATCTGCAAGACCAATATATATTATAGGGATATCCAGGACATCCATATAACACAAACCTATCTTCAAGGAGTGGGACCTGAGCTACAAATCTAACCAACAGAATGATATAGAAAAAAGAATTATCTGATGCCTACAACATCAGGCAAAACAATGTACGAACAGGAGATAGCTTAAAAGACACCCCTCTCAGAAGCAACTGCTATGCTAATCTAATGTTACCAGCAAACATAGACAACCAAATGACACAAAGAAACCAGCCAATCCACCATACATGAATGAAGATCAAAAGACTATGCCATCAGTACAACATCAGGATAATGTTCCAAAACGGTGCCATCCTATGCAACTCTCCAGATCTAAACCACTACCCAAGAAAAACATGCCCAGAAATTGTGTATATAATATTCCTTGTATCTGTGGTAGATACTACAAGTTTGAAACATGTCAGCCTGTAAAAATAAAAATTTATTATTTCTTTTGTGTTAAATGTTATTATTCAAGTTGATGCTCTTTTAAGTGCTTTTTTCTCAGAACCAGTATAACTAAGATTTTTACATTCTATACTTTTCCTTGATCATCAACAAAAAAAAAATATTGCATATAATATATATAATAATTAAATACCAGGAACTAAAGAACGAGGAAAAGATCTAGGCATAGTTATAACATCAAAACTCAAAATCCATAACCATTTATCAAAAATCATAAGAAGAGCTGCAAAAATAACTGGAATAATAAAAAGCAGATTTAAGTTCCACGATATAAAAAGATATCAAAATATCATACACAACATACATAAGACCTCAATTAGAATATGCTGTGCAAGCATGGTGTCCACTTTGCAAAAATGATGTGTAAGAAATGGAAAATATCTAGAGAAGAGCAACAAAATTTGTTCCAGACCAAAAAAAGCCTCTCTTGAAAAATTGAAATAACATTAGAAGAAAAGAGATCAAAAGGAGACATAATACAAACATTTGAAATGACGAAAAGCATTGACAACATCTGATGAAAATAAATATATATATATATATATATATATATATATATATATATATATATAAAGACTATTGCAAAAAATTCAAAAAGGGGCTTCTTCTCACAAACATTTATCAAAAATTGAAACAAATTAATGAATCAAAAATGAACTGAAAAATTTTGAAATAAAAACACAAAAAAAACATCCAAAAACTCTCAAACAAAAAAGTGCAAATATGCGCATAAAATTTTACTCATATCTTATCTTTCCATACACAAATGGATATTTTGCACCTGTTGTGATTGTAAAATATTCATAACTGCTGATTTCGATGAAATCCTTTTTGCCATTACAAATTTGTGCCAGAGATATAAAACCTATAAATGAAGATTGGTAGACTACACAAGAGGGGGAGGGGGTGACACCTAGATGACTGCCTAAAGATTTTTCTCTTAGTTTCCTCGTAATTTTTTACACTAGTAAAACAGCTGTCTGTCGGCTCAATATCTCCAAGAATACTCAATGAATTTCAGCAAAATTTTGTGGAAAGGTGGGCAGGGAGGTAAAGAAGGGTTGAATAAAATTTGGGGCGGATCCAGGGATCTATTTTTCGATTCAGAGATATTTCCTGATAAGCTCATAAATGTCCAAAATACGTCTCCAAATGTTCCCAATGATTTTCAATCAAATTCTGTGGGAGGGTGGACAACAGGCCACAAAATAAATGATTAAATTTTAGGGCACATCCATGTACCATGAAATCTATTATGTGATAGTTATATGCCCAACCCACACAATATCTCCGAAAGTTCTCAAAGAATTACAATGTAAATTAGAGGGATGGTAGGAAATAGGCTAGGAAAGAAGTAGCTAAATTTTGGCACGGATCCATGCACAATTACCTCCCCTCTATTATAGCCAAAATAGTACTGCAAGAAGTTCATGTTAATCCACATTATCTTGGGAATAGAGCAACTTCTGGGAGGGAGTGGGTGATATCAACCATAGGCTTGCCACAGTAAGTGAGGAATGTTTTGAAATATGCAAGAAATTTAAAACAGCCATTAATGTAAATTGAAATACTGTATTTTCCAGTGTATAAATCACACTTTCATATAACCTGCATCAGTGAAAATTTATGTTCAAAGTGCACAAGTATTGTCCAATAACCTGCATCTTGAAAATCATTTTGCAGCAGATGGTTATAAGGAAAAAATTTTTCTAATTTGTCCAATTTTATTAGGTTAAACTCATTTTCCGTCCCATCTCTACAAATCGACAATCAATATAAATGCGTTGCGGTAACAAACACAAATCCTTGATGAAAGTCAAATTACATTTCATTGAATGAATATGTAAACGCAGAGGCAAAAAACTTGGTTTCAAAGAAATGAATATCTGTAGTGAAGATGAAAAAAAAGTCAGCAACTCCAAGTGGTCATTTACTTAAGAAGTCTACCAATGGTTAAAATAAAATACCTCGAATGAAACTTTTGCACCAGGAAATTTCTTTATCAAATATTTGAAAATTGAGAAAAGTTTTAAAAAATACATTGAATACATATTTTAACAGGGAAGCATTGATAAAATGCAGTTTTCTGTTTCCCAGTAAGAGACAATTCTAATTAGTATCGGGACTAACATAATCAATTTGAGAATAAACTATTCAATATTGGTAATCTACTTAATCCTCATAAAAAACATGAATCGGTCTTTTTCTGGTTTAAAAAATATTTGAAAAATAAAAAGCTTCAAGTAGTGTTTTAAATTGACTATTTAATATTGGTAGGCTACCTAATCTTCTCTCAAAAAAGATTTTAAGATTTCTTTCATAAAAAAAATGATTCGAAATATAAGAAGCTTTTATAGAGGATCCCAATTTACTTTCTGAATAGAAACCTACCTAATTTTACATTCACAGATGTTTTCATCAGTTATTTAGAAAATCAAGATAGAGGTTTCATAGGAAATGAAATTGATTTTATTTTTCGTGAAGGAAATATTTCTCAAATATAGATTTCACAACATGTAAATCTTTTATTGAATATCTAGGATAAACAGAAATAACAATGAAATACATTGAATACATAATATTTCACCAGAGAAGGTTCCAGTGACAGACAATTTCAATTAGGTACAAACATAATCACTTTAGGAATCAACAATTTAATATTGGTAATCCACTCTGATTTATTCAAGAGTAATGTGCAGAAATTTCTCTTACTTGGGAGAACATTAATTGATTTTCTTTAGGTTAAAAAATGAATTGAAACATTGAAAGCTTTTATTAGGGACTTGAATCTATTTTCTGAAAATGGTTCTACGAATATACAGAGACAGGCCCAGACATCATATTATAAACTGGAAGTTTTTCTCCTTCATCTTTAATCATCAATTGTCAACATTTCATCTTTTATCATCAACTCTAAATAATATTTTGTCCTTGAAATAACTTATCTAATTTAGCCTCCACCAATGTTTTTATCTATTTAGAAAATACGATAAATGTGTGAGTGGAAACAAAATCAATTTCATCTTTTAGCTGAAAAAATTATTCTAATTGCATCAAAACTTAGATTTAAAAAATGAATGGAAACAATTCAAAATTATGAGAAGTTCTCAAAGAGACAATCACCTAATTCCAAATCTTTTTTAGATAGAATATACAATAACTTTTAATATTTCATGCATATTATGTCTGCACCCACTTCTTAACATACTACCCTGAAAACTAATGGAAATTTTTCTTGTACAAAATGAATAATAGAAGAGAAAAACAACAGCACACAAATATCACAGTAAGTTTAGATATTCATAAGCATTTATTTTGATAGGGAAAATGAATATTATTTCACTTTCGAAATCCTCTGAAGCTGCCTCATCCTGGTAAAAGTAACAATATTCCGAAGAATCCATATATTTCTCTCTCAATAGAGATCCTAAACTCACATCTTTATCACGATCAAACAATGTAATAAGGAATCACAATATAGTAATAGAGAATCTTTTTTTACTAAAAATCTACAGCAAGGATAATATAGAATAATAAATTTTGTATAGGGAACCATCTTAAAGATTTTGGTCTTCTCGTATAGTGTAATGGTTGGTACATTTGCCTTACAAACAGATGATCCTGGGGTCGATTCTTAATAGAAGCAAAAAGTGTTGAAAACTGTTAAATAGGGAAATCTTTCTGTGGATTCAGTAGCTAATTGAGTACACAACAATCTGTGTGATTAGAATGGAGGTATCCCTAAGGTGGACCTGCATCTTGCTAAGGGGATGCTCATAAAAACCTGGTCTTGACTAGAACTATGACTCTCAAAGATCATCAAACTGACACATGCAATAGAAACTGAGACTTTGTCACTGACTTCCATACTCCATCGGGAGTTTTCTCTTAAGAAAAAAGACACTTTTTAAAAAATTGGTTGTTTATTGACTTGAAAATATAAACGATTACTATTTGAGTAATTTCTGCAGGAGAGATAGGGACACATTACTTACTCTGAGATAATGTGCAAAGATAGATGGGGAATCTTGCTGGAGAGTGATAAAATTGAAAGAAGCAGCATACATTATTCTGACAGACAAGTGTTTTATTCAGGCTAATGAGATTTCTCTGAAAAGCAGAGAGAGTAATGAAGAGCATATTTGCAAACAAATACATGGAATAAGTTATTACACATTTTGCTGAAAATGAAAGTATGTGTTCATTAAAAAGAGGTAAGCAGGTCAACATATTTGCTGGAATATTTTTAAAAAAGAGACCCAACTCTTTCCATGTGGATCATAAACCTGAAGAAAGTTTTGGAAAATATCAGTTGAAACATTGTGGAAACATCAGAAGTTCAATAGTCTCAACAAGTGGAAAGATAATAAAAGGTTACCCAACCGAGTATTTCTTAAATAAAAAACTTCAAAAATTGTCATAGATTTTATGTGAAAATTCTTCTTTATTCCAGATATCAATATTTTGAATTAGTCAAGTGTTGCATAGAATTTGTCAACTACACCTCTATTGTCAACAGTGAATGCAGGCATTTCAAATAAGAGTCACCCACTCCAGTGCTTAATCTTCATATACGTAAGGTTCAACATGAATAGCTTAAAAATAGATATTCATAAACTTGAAGAAGTAGTTTTGCTTTTGAGTGTTCACATGTATCACAAAAGTTAATTCACACCGAAAGGAAGATCTACATCATTTTCCCAGGGTGAGGCTTTGAATTTGGCTTCTGTGGAAAAAAATGAGTCAGACACTTTGTAACATTATTCATTTCTAGTATGAGTTTTCATATGTCTTATCAAAATAAGATCATTCAAAAGAGAAACATATTTTTCAAGTATGAGGTTTCTCTGCAATGTGTACTTGCAAATGAGACGCCCTAAATTTGAAGACAAGCCACTCAAAATCATAGCTTGCCTCCTGTGTTTGCATGTACACTACCAATTGTGAATTTTTTGAGAAAAACACACTCTGAACAAGTATGTATTTGCAAGAGCAACGCTAATTGTGGCCAACACCTAAAGGAAAACTCAAACACATCACAAGAGTATTGCTCCTTTTCAGTGTGTGTTTGCATATGTACCAACAAATGTTTCTTCTGTAAAGAATTAATGCAGCACACTTCGCGAATATGTGGTTTGCCTCCAGCATGCATTGGCGGATGTTTCCACCAACTCCATTTCTGTGAAAAATGAAGATCAACACTCTTCACAAGATTATGACATTTCTCAAGTATGTGTTCGCATATGTTTCATCAAAACTGATTTATGTGGGAAAGAGGAGCTACATACTTCACAGGAATATGGCTTTTCTCCAGTGTGTGTACGCAAATGGCCATTCAAGGTTGCCCTCTGTGAGAAGGAAGAGCCACACACTTCACAAGAATATGGCTTCTCTCCTGTATGTGTTTTAATATGTCGACTCAAATGTGATTTCACTGAAAAAGAAGAACCACACACTTCACAAGAATATGGCTTCTCACCAGTATGTGTTCGCATATGCTCCACCAAATTTGATTTACGTGTGAAGAAAGAGCCACACATTTCACAAGAATATGGCTTTTCTCCAGTGTGAGTTCGCATATGGACCCTCAAATGTGATTTCTGTGAGAAGGAAGAGCTACAAACTTTACAAGTATGTGGTTTCTCTCCAGTATGCGTTAGTAAATGTTGCCTTAGATCCCATTTCCGTGAAAAAGAAGAGCCACACACTTCACAAGAATGCGGCTTCTCTCCAGTGTGAGTTCTAACATGTCGACTCAAAATTGAATTTTTTGCAAAGGATGAGCCACAGACTTTACAAAAATATGGCTTCTCTCCAGTGTGTGTACGCATATGCCCATCCAAGCTTGTCTGCTGTGAGAAAGAAGAGCCACATACTTCACAAGAATATGGCTTTTCTCCTGTGTGTGTTCGCATATGTTGTCTCAAATTTGACTTCACTGAAAAGGAAGAACCACACACTTCACAAGAATATGGTTTCTCTCCAGTGTGTGTTCGCATATGTCTAACTAAAACTGATTTCTCTGTGAAGGAAGAGCCACACACTTCACAAGAATATGGCTTCTCTCCGGTGTGTGTATGCATATGCCTATTCAAGGGGGTCTGATGGGAAAAAGAGGAGCCACACACTTCACAAGAAAATGGCTTCTCTCCTGTGTGAGTACGCATATGCCCAATCAAGGTTGTGTGCTCTGAAAAGGAAGAGTCACACATTTCACAAGGATATGGCCTCTCTCCAGTATGTGTTCGCATATGCCGCCTCAAACTTGATTTAACTGGAAAGGAATGGCCACATACTTCACAAGAATATGGTTTCTCTCTAGTGTGTGTAAGCATATGCCTATTTAAGTGTACCTGTTGTGAAAAAGAAGAGCCACACACTTCACAAGAATATGGCTTCTCTCCTGTATGTGTTCGCATATGCTGCCTTAGACCTGATTTGGCTGTAAAGGAAGAGCCACACACTTCACAAGAATATGGCTTCTCTTTAATGTGTGTACGCATATGCACATTCAAGGCTTTCTGCTGTGAAAAAGAAGAGCCACACACTTCACAAGAGTATGACTTCTCTGCATTATGTTTTACCGAATCTCTTTTGCATGCAAATAAAGAGCCATACACTCCTAACATATTAGCTTTCTCTCCAGTGTCTATTTCCGAAAAGGAAGAACCAGAAACTTCAGAAGAATAATTCATCTTCCCAGGATGTTTTTCTTTGTGATCCATTGAATCTGAATGCTTTCTGAAAGCACAGCCACAAACTTCACAGGAATATGGTTTGATAAGATTTCACAAACGTAGCACTTGAATTGATGTTTGAATAGAAAAAAGACCAAAACACTCCACACATGATTTTTTTCCAGTGTGTGTTCAAATATAATCAACCAAATATGAATTAGTTGATGAGGAGAAGACACACAGTTCATAAGATTTCTCCCCAATTTTCATTTACAATTTTCAAAATATTTTTTTCTAAATATTTTTCCATATTTCCTTTATTTCTGGTTTCTGAGAAAATGATGATCCATTCAAATTCACAAAATGTTTTTGAAGCTGGAACATCTGTGAAAAGAAAACAAATCAAACCTAAAATGTGATATGGTACCCTAAGAAATTTGATTATATAAATTCACTTTTTTTAATCAATAGGTTTAATACAAAGATTCTTTATAAAAGCTGATAACATAATCCATTGATAAGATTTTATGGTAGTTCCCGCAGAAAGCCTAAATGAGATCAGGACAGTTTTCTCTTGAGGTACTTTGATTCTAAACCTTTGGCTACAATACACTATTTCAGCTACTTTAAGGTTATACACAGATTTTAAAAAATCAGAGGTTTTGCATGAGAACCAGATGATTATCATTGGGGGAAGCATGGAGGAAGATCCCACACAATTATTTTCCTTTTATTTTTCAAAAACAAACACACTGAAAATATTCTCTGGGATCCCATTTGTCCACCCTGAAAATTTCATGGGGATATATTGTGTGGTTCGTGATTTCTGCTGTTACATACAAACATTCGATGAATTATGATATTGTTATGATGAACATAATAATCTTCAAGGAATAAGTTATGTTTTATACTTTCAGATGTTCATGTGGAAAATTCTATTTATTGCTGGATCTCATTTCCATTATTAATAAACATTTTTCCTTGTATCTGAATAAATACAACAGCAAAAGGCACTTATGAAAGCAATAAAGTTAACTGTGTCTAAATGTATTGCAGTTTTCTTTAAACTCAGCAGAAGATTAACTTTCTTTCTTATCTCTTATTCAGCGAGAGAAACTGGAAAGCTAAAATAAAAAAAACTTTTTTGTGCTAACTGAAGAACTGGATTATCATTCATTTTCCTAAACTAATGTATAACAGTCATATCAATTTGGATTCAGCAGACACTTCAACGTTGCATCCTAATGACAGATACCAGCATCACCAACTCAAATTTGATGGGGGGAGGGCTGGGACCACATAAAAAAAATGGCTAAAATCAGCTAAATCTTTTCTACTTTAGGCTAACTTCATGGCTAAAAAGTGAAAGTTCTATTTAAAATTCAGTTTATCAATCTTTCATTATGAAAACATGTTTCTTCGATAGATTTTGATTCCTAAAATATCTTTTTCTAGAAAAATTTTACACGGAAAGCAAGTGAATTAGCTCTGAAGAGGATGACCCATACTTTGAGATTTATAGCTAAAACTACTCATACAACTGCCAGAATTGCCTTAATTTGCTGCACTTTCAGAAAACTTTTTGACTAAAAATTTTGAGTAACCTATAAATGAAATGAATTAGGCTATTTCATAAAAATGGCTAGATTTTTAACTATCAGCTAAGAAGGGAAGAAAATGGTTAGACCATGCCTTGATGACAGCATGTTTATTTTACTCACCAAATAATAATGCAATCTTAAAAACTTAGAATGGCATCAACAGAAATTGGGAAAAAGACAGGAGAAACTAGGGAGAAAGACAGAGAGAAGTAATTGAAAAATTAGAAGATGGTATCAAAGTAGCAGTCTGTATAAAAACAAACTTTATAGGAATCTTTTTCTCTTTTTCAACAATCTTCTTTTCTCTTCCTTTTTTTCAACCTAAAACAGTTACAATATAATTGAGGAAACCTGTTTCAGCAGATCTTTCAAAATAAACGCTCGATCCATTTATCCTCTCAATAAGACATTTGAACACATTGGCATCATTTTATTTTTAACATCGAAGTAAATTAAATTTGAAATACATTGGTCCCTCTCATAGTGAAAGACTTTTATAGTCAAATTTCACATAATGGGAGTTCCAAATTGTCAAAAAATTCTCTTAGTTAAATATTTTTAGTCTGTAATTATCAACTCAATGAATTTTTATCTAATGAGACAATCAAAATTCAGAAGTTACCATGTTTTGTAAATAATTAGAATTGATTCCACTGATCTTTAATTCTTTATGTCAAAATTCAAACTACTATTATTCCTTTAAAGTAGGAAGCTAATATACCAATGGTGGTGACCTAAAGTTAGTCATGATTGGCTAACTCACTAGTGCTATCTACCTTGCTAAACTCCAAACAGTCAATTATCAAAGGGGACATAACTCATTAATACTTACTGTCTTACATATTATTTGACAGCTCTTCCCCCTTTTTTTTTATCAGAGGTGGGAACAAGATCTATGGAGATCTTTGGTGCCCCACTAAGTGTCTAAGTATCTTCAGGAAGGGAACACCCAAGCAACCTGATGTTATTGCAAAACCTATGTGATCTTGTCGTTCCTTATTACTTAGCATTTCCCTGAGAATGACCATCTTGATTCTCAGCCATTATCCAGAATCTTAATGGTGCAATGTGTGGCACCGTGCTCTCTAGAGTTATCTGTTACTAATTGCTAAGATTCAGGACAACTTATCAACATGCAGAATTTCAAAGAAAAATGTCATAAAACATACAAGCCTCAGCAATGTCCACTAATGCCAAAGTCACTGCCGCTTTTGACAACCCTCCTAATCCTTCTGGATTGCCAATGGACTGAAAAATATTTGTCGTTGCTCCCTTGAGAGCTGCCATCCTCCAAATTGGCAGGAGATGCATCACTGTAAACCATTGTGCCAAGTTAATATAGATCGCCAAGACCTCAATTACAAATCTGTGAAGTTCTTGTTAGTTTGTCTAATATATCCACCCCTCCTATAACAAGGGAACTTGCTAACATCAAAGCAGAGATTAGGCGTAGTCTGTGTAGCAAACCAGTTCAACTTACCATTGACTTTTCTCAAGATCGTCTCTTCTGCAGGATTCAGTGCCGGGCTTTGAGAACAGTATTTGACATTGAAAGAGTTCTCCAGGTAAAGAACATTCAATAATTAGATCTGTCAACATTGTAAGATGAATAGCCAACCCCCTGATACAGTCTATAGTTTTGAGAAGGATATTTAAGATTGAAAGAGCTTTTTTAGATAAAAAATATTCAATAATTAGACAGTCAACACCGTAGGATGAATAGTCAACCTCCACAATAAATGTTCAGCAATGATTGTTATGTGTAAAGTTGTCAAGATTAAAATATCTTGTACGCGCATGCACATTTGGGAGCGCAAATTATGTCAGAACTATAACTAAATTTGAATCAAGTCATTAGGGTTATCATGCAGGCTTGGAATTGAGGCTAGAATGCAGGATGAATTAGGGGTTAGCATGCAGGCTTGGAATAGGGGTTAGTATGCAGGCTCGGAGTTGAGGTTAGCATGCAGGCTTGGAATGGGGATTGGCATGCAGGCTTGAAATAGGGGTTAGCATGCAGCCTTGGAGTTGAGATTAGTATGCAAGCTTGGAATATGGGTTATGTTATTATGTAGATTCGGAGTTGAGGTTAGCATGCAGCCTTGGAATAGGGGTTAGCATGCAGGCTTAGTATGGTGGTTAGCATGCCCACTTAGAATATGGGTTAGTATGCAGACTTGGAGTTGAGGTTAGTATGCAAGATTGGATTTGGGGTTAGCATGCAGGCTTGGAAAAAGAATTAGTATGCAGATTTGGAGTTGACGTTACCATGCAGGCTTTGAATTAGGTATAGCATGCAGTTTCGGAATAGGGATTAGCATGCAGGCTTGGAATGGGGTTTAGCATGCAGGCTTGGAATGGGGGTTGGTATGCAGACTTGGAGTTGAAGTTAGCATGAAGAGTTGGAGTTGAGGTTAGTACGCAGCCTTGGAGTTGAGGTTAGCATGCAGGCTTGGAACAGGAGTTAGTATGCAGGCTTGGATTTTGGGTTAGCATGCAGGCTTGGAATGGGGGTTAGCATGTAGACTTGGGGTTGAGGTCAGCATGCATCCTTGGAATGGGGGTTAGCATGCAGGCTTAGAATGGGGGTTAGCATGTGCACTTGGAATATTGGTTAGTATGCAGGCTTGGAGTTTAGGTTAGCATGTAGGCTTGGAACAAGGGTTAGTATGCAGGCTTGGAATCAGGGTTAGTATGCAGGCTTGGAGTTTAGGTTAGCATGCAGGCTTAGGATGGGGGTTAGTATGCAGGCTTGGAGTTGACGTTAGCATGCAGGCTTAGTATGGGGATTAGCATGCAGGTTTGGAATAAGGGGTTCGTATGCAGACTTGGAGTCGAGGTTAGCATGCAGGTTTGGAATGGGTATTAGCATGCAGGTTTGGAATTCAGGTTAGCAAGCATACTTGGAACAAGGATTAGTATGCAGGCTTGGATTTTGGGTTAGCATGCAGGCTTGGAATGGGGGTTAGCATGCAAGCTTGGAATAAGGGTTAGTATACAGACTTGGAGTTGAGGTTAGCAAGCACCCTTGGAATAGGGGTTAGCATGCAGGCTTGGTATTGGGGTTAGCATGTAGGCTTAGGGTTAACATGCGCAATTGGAATATGGGTTAGTATGAAGACTTGGAGTTGAGGTTAGCATGCAGGCTTGGAATGGGGATTATTATACAGACTTGGAGTTGAAGTAAGCATGCAGCCTTGAAATAGGGGTTAGCATGCAGGCCTGGAATGGGGATAAGCAAGCAGGTTCGAAATAGGGGTTAGTATGTAGGTTTAGAGTTCTTAGCATGCAGGCTTGGAATAGGGGTTAGTATGCAGGCTTGGAGTTGAGGTTAGCATGCAGGCTTAGAATGAGGGTTAGCATGCGCACTTGGAATAGGGGTTAGTATGCAGATTTGGAGTTGAGGTTAGCATGCAGGCTTGGAATGGGGATTAGCATGCAGGCTTGGAATAAGGGTTCGTATGCAGACTTGGAGTTGAGGTTAGCATGCAGGTTTGAATGGGGGTTGGCATGCAGGTTCGAAATAGGGGTTAGCATGCAGCCTTGGAGTTGAGGTTAGCATGTACGCTTGGAATGGGAATTAGCATGCAAGCTTGAAATGGGGGTTAGCATGCAGCCTCTGAGTTGAGGTTAGCAAGCAGGATTGGAATGGGGGTTAGTATGCAGGATTGGAGTTGAGGTTAGTATGCAGGCTTGGAATGGGGGTTAGTATGCTTGCTTGGAATGGGGGTTAGCATGCAAGTTTGGAATAGGGGTTAGTATGCAGGCTTGGACTTGAGGTTAGCATGCAGGCTTGGAATGGGGGTTAGCATGCAGGTTTAGAATCGAGGTTATCATGCAGGTTTGGAATGGGGATTAGTATGCAAGATTTGATTTGGGGTTAGCATGCAAGATTGTAAATTGGGCTAGTATACAGGATTGGAATTGGGGTTTACATGTAGGGTTTGAATGGGGGTTAGCATACAGCCTTTGAATTAGGGATAGTATGCAGGATAGGAATCGGGGTTAGCATGCAGGTTTTCAATTAGTGTTAGTGAGAAAGTTTGGAATTAAGGTTAGTACAAAGGCTTAAAATTAGAGTGAGCATACTGGCTTGGAATTAGGGTATGTAAGCAGGGTTGGAATGAGGCTTAGTATGCAGGCTTGAAATTAGTGTAGTATACAGACATGGAACTAGGGTCAGTAAGTAGGATTGGATGTAGGGTAAGTAAAAAAGCATAGGATCAAGTTTAGTATCGAGGCATGGACTTAAGGTTACAATGCATGTTTGGAATTAGGGTTAATATGCAGGATTAGGATTGGGGTCAATATTCAGGCTCAGACTTAGGGTTAGTAAGGAAGATTTGGAATTAGGTTTATCATGTAGGCGTGGAATTGGGGTTCAAATGCAGGCATGGAATTGTGGTTAGTATTCAGGCTTTGGATCAAGTAAAGCATGCAGGGTTAATATGCAAGCTGGGTATCAGGGTCAGCACAGAGGCGTGGAGTTAGGGTTAGGAACTAGGCCTTGAATTAGGGCAAATAGGTAGGCTTGTTATTAGGGTTTGTAGGTATGTTTGGAAGTAGGGTTATTAGGAAGGTTTGGGTTTGAATTGGGACGCGAAGTGTCTCTGTATTGTCTCCATGGATTATCTCCCTTGCCTAAATTTGGCATTCTGTAAATAAGATTTTTACATTTATTTTTCTAATGTTAATTACGTTTTCAAAATTTGTTCTGAAAAGTGTACGTTGCTATTTGGCCCAAATTCCCAAATCGTCAGACGGACTGGAATTGAATTGTTCTTTCATCATTAAGAGTCAATTATCCTTCAAATATTTTGTTACGTTTTCACCAAAAAAAGGGGGGGGGGGTTCCTGTCGACACTTGGACAATTAAACACAATCAGAGGGAAATAAATAGAAACTTACTGACAGAATAATCGTCAACAAAATTTAATCGAATATTCTTCAACGATAAAACGATAAATTAGCGGAATTGATAATACAAAATATGAGTTAATCACGATCGAATACGAAGCGGTCATCAAAAAGACCAAGTTTGTTTCTATTTGTTTAGGTTAATGGATAAGATAAAGCTTAAATACTTACAAGATGATGTAATGTTATTTGTAGAAACGTTGGGTAGTTTTATATAATTGATGATTAAGGCGGTGTTGTTTATTTATCGTCCCTTTCCAAAAAACGGACTTTCGTTCTTGACATAGGTTGTTTTTATTTTCTATTTTTTCCCCTTGGATTGAATTTCAATTCAACAAATTTTACAAAAATGTAAAAGAAAAGATTCCAAGTAAAGAACAGTGTAACAAAACAGAGAAGAAAAATAAATGGTTTAAACATGGACTTTATCTTTACCCAAGGAGGAAGAGGCCAGTTCTTCTCACTTCTTGAAAAATATTGTACCGTGTCTTTAGTGACTATCGTGTTATGTTTTCTATTTCGAGCCAAGAAAACATAAGTGTTTTTTTCGGATCAGGGAGGTTCTAATTTAATCGGTGTGTAGGCAGGTTTAATTCACAATTCCTTCTATAAAATGATGACTTGCTGATAGGGTTGACACTTTTAATGTGGAAAAGTAAGGGACATCTCGCCAATGCCCGGGGGCGTAAATGAAGCGACGAGTCCAGAGTCGGAGATTTTGAGTCGAAGGCACTCCATTTCCCGCATTCTGGTAGATTTTTATGCAACATTTTGAACTTTTTAGGCATCAATATTGAAAGTCGTCTGCAACTCTCAATATGATGAACGTACCGGAAATAAAAAGTCATTAACAGTAATGCACAGTTGCATCAATTATTTTGAAGATTAAAGCAGCAGATCACAGACAAGGCCGAAATGGTAGGTCTCTCAAAATAAACTATATTTGGTATATTTTGAAGAAGCAATGGACAATTGATAAACGCGGAGATAGCAAATGACCTTGTAAACCATAGAGACCACTAGGTTGGATGACCGAACAATGTATAAAAAAAAACATTTATTATAAAAGTTCAATTCAATATTCTAACTTATTGAAAATTTCTCCCATTTTTTTCCAATAATTTGGACTTCTCTCTTTCTTACCAAATAAGAAAAAAACTTGAAGACATGCTCTTGAAATTTTTTATTTCATTCTAAAAAAAAGTATTATGTCGAAGATTTCAAAAGTTCTTTAGGTCTGCCTAAATACATACATTAGACAGCAACTTACTGTTGAAATTATTTTTCAGATGATTCAACTCCTTCTTGTTGTTTGTGTCATGAACACCGTGTTTCAGCTGATTCATTCTATGGCCTTCTTCTGGTGTAATATCCAAATATGAGATTGGTAAACAGAATTTTTCAATGATGATAATAAACAGAAACTTGCAATGGTAGCTATGTTACAATTTAGGATTTGGATAATGTTGACTCCTTCCTCTCTCCTTATTAGGCTTGGATTTCCATACCTTGATCCAGTTGAGTAGTTGAGGCTACGTTCGGTTGATCTCTGCCCTTGTCTGATTCATACCTTATAATCAACATCTTGATATGGCCTGCCTCATTGATTTTTCTGAGTTTCCAACAGTGTTTTCTGTCTATGAATCAGACTTCTTCCAAGAGAAGAAGTGTTCGCCTTTTTCTCACCAAATATGGTCAGCAGAGTTGAGAGTAAAGAGTTCCGATTTGATACTTCCCTGCTGTGTCTTATGAAACTCCTCTGGTTTTATTCCTCATGTTGTATGCATTACAGTATGGGACAAATTGTGTTCAGTAAGGGACAGGAGGACATTTTACGAAGCAATATAGTAGGTATTATATATGAATGGAATTTTCATCAGAAAATTGATTTCTGAGAAATTTCTAAATCTTCCTAAAATCAGCATATCATCCGACTTTAACAAAATTATCGTAAAAGAAGGACTTTTTTTTCCATATGTTTCCTACTCAATCTTCTATTATTTTGATAACTTATTTCATTTGTTGTTTCATGTTTTCATTGATTGTTACACATCTAACAGATAAATCCTTTAAGACATCAATTATGTTTAATTTTTTCAGGAAAGATCCCAAGAACTGCTTAAACTGAGTTTAATCGATGAAAATGAATGAAAAATAAAACTAAAAAATTGCAGAGAAGAAAAATATTCCATTCAGTTCTCCTGTTTCCAAAATCCCAAAGTGAGACTCCCAGTTAGAACGATTCCAGAGTACTTTTCTAAAAAAGGTAAACAGAATTAATATCTCAAGAGATTTATCTTTTAAATGTGTAAAAATCAATGAAAACATCAATGTATAGATAAGATAAATCATTAAAATGGTGAAAATGATATATAAAAAAAATTCCTCTTTTGATACTTGGTAAGAGGAATTTTTTTACAATTCGTCCTTTGATAAATAAGTATTGAAAATTTTATTAAAATCAGATAATGTGTTGATTTTTGCCAGATTTTGAAATTTCACAGATGTTGCTTTTCCAGTAATATGAGACTATCCTGTATTATAAGGGAGGGTGGCAATCCTACTTGCTGATGTAAATTAACCTACCTGAATCCAACACTTTGTTTTAGTATCAATTTGCATGATTTCTGTTGCTGCAATGATTTAAGATAGTATATTAAATTATTTTATTCTCTCTTGTGTATCAGAAGTTTTTAGGTTACTCAATCAATTGATTTTATATTGTTTTCTCAAAACTGTTTTTCACCAAATAATTTTGATAATAAAATATCATTTACACAAACAAGTTTATTTGGCATTCTCTACTGATTTCTTGAAACTTTCTTGAAGACATTGTGAGATTTGTGAAGATTTATTTCAATGAAAAAGTCAAGCATGTTCTGTTCTATCTATCATTATGAATTAAGATACGTAGTTATAAGTGTATCAGTATTGTTGACTTCAGCAAAACAATAGGACTAATCACTTTTCCAAGTAGAAGCTCTGAGGAAAAATTGTTGATTATCAGAATCTGCCTCAAGCCTCCTTCATGCTCTGAACTTTGGCACCCTTTAAAGCTAAGTATTATCTTTTATTTTTATTTATGTTTTAAAGTGGGAAAAATGAACATAAAGGAATGAAAAGTTTATCACAATAATCAGGTAAAAGAGAACATTTCCTTGACAGCATCAGAGTTCCAGATCATCATTTGATGAATATAAAAGATTCATTATCATAACAAGGAAAGTCTCTATTTACATTACTGACAAATAATTACTATATTTACTAAACTGGCTATTTGTATCATAAAACAGATGACAAGTATAGCATAAAATTTTCTTGCAACCTTTCCAGACACATAACAGCCACCCCTAAGCATTTAACACCCTGGCCTACTACCTGTGTTGCTTGTACCTTGGGCTGATCCTATTGGTAGTGCACAAGAGATGAGATTCTTTTGGGGGAGTCAGACATCTGGATTTAAATCAGACAATAATATATTTATAAAAGCAAATGGATTTAAGCCATACACTCCAGGTTTTGAAAATTTTACTAAACTTCCAAATGGTCACAATTCAGATACTGAGAAAGTGATAAATCTTTCCCCTCTTTGAAGTATTTGTATTGAGTAGATTGAAGATCATCATAAAAATTATACAATATGGCTAAATTGGAAGATATAAGCAGAATGGAAGTAGTTTTCTGCTTTTTAGTTAAACAAAAGACAATTGGAAAGCAGGAGAGAATCATATTTTTTTGTTCAAGATTATGATTATCTCAGATGGTTCTGGTTTTTGATATTACACAAACAAATCAAAAAAGGTTTCTTCAGTTTTCAAATTGGTTCAGATGGCTGGCTATGTATGTATGACTCAAACTGTACCATTGCAGCTCAAGAGATGAAAATTTCAACACTTATTCTTTACTATGAATAGAGAAAAGTTTTGTTTTTTTTATAAAATTGTTCCCCTAAATAGATTTCAAGTAGGGTTTTGAGCTGGCATTTTGTAATTTTGCATGGAGCATCTCAAACATCTGTTCTTTGTATATTTACATCTTCCCAAGTCTATTCAGTAGTTTTTCAATGAGACTGGCACAACCTTAGGAAGTCTACCCCTATAGAAATATTCTAGTCCATACCAGAATGGTTGTCGAGGGAATCCTTACAGGACCATGAGGAAAACTACAAAAGAGCTGAGATTGTCAAAAAAGTAATTTAAAAGGATCCTGAAGGATTTAGGGTTGAAGGCATACAATTTAAAATATTGACACTTGATTTCAGCAGCCTCAAAGCAGATGAGACACAACAAGGGGAGGAAATTCTTAAAAGAAATTCAGAGGGCAGCTGACAGTTTCTACTGGTCTGATGATGAAATTTCCACTGTGATGAATTTCCAAAATAATAATGCAGTTGACGCTGGGATCCTTTTGAAGTCAGCAGAGCCCATTTCAATAGCTAGGAGCTTGTTGGAGTGACTGAAATACTCTCCTATTTGTATCAGATGGGACAAAGTCCACTTTATTGTCCATTGAAGAGGGTGTGAAAGTGAATAGCCAAATTTATCTTCAAAAGCTTGAAGAAAAGGTGTCACCTTGTATCACTGAAGCCTTTTGAGAGTGTTACATCTTTGATTTATCAATGCATCTACTCACATGACACATATCATACTGGCGTGGTGCAAAGAACATTTCAGCAGATTATGAGACAAGAATATCTCGCTTCTCCATTTCGGGGAGTGATTTTTTTTCAAAGATCTCCAACAGCAATGCGAGTCAATCACTTCTCATCTGAGGGCCATGATTAAAGCAAAAGGTGGTCACATCAAAAAATAACTGTATCAACCCAGAAGCGACATACATTGGCGTAGCAGACAAATGTTTGAGTCAAGCCAGTGTAGCTTTGTTTATTTAGAAAGAATTGAAGAACATAATTGCCCCCCCCCCAAAAAAAAAATTTGCTGAGAAAGAAATTACATATTTATCACATACTCATTACAATGAGGGGAGCTGATCAGAAATTTGCAAAGATATTTTAGAAAAAGGGACCCATCTCTTTCCGCACAGATAGTAAACCTCAAGAAAAATTCTTAGTAAGTATCAGTCAAAATATTGTGGTAACAAAAGAAGTTGAAAAGTCTGATCAACATTTGGAAATATAATAAAGGGTAACCCAATTGAGTAAACAAAACTTTAAGATCAATCACAAATATTTGGTGAAAATTTTTCATAATTCCAGACATCAAAATCTTAAATTAATTAAGTATAACTGCAAATATCTCTATTGTCAACAGGGAAAGCAGATATTTTAAATAAAATGAATAAATCAAGTGTTTTATCTTCATTTTGGTTTTTATTCAATTTTTGTCGTGATATGTATTGTTCAAAGAGGATAGTTGAAAATGAAGACAAAAAGAAATGGAAAGAGTATGGATTGTTTTCAATTGAGTGTTCATCTGTTGTACCAAAGTTACACAAAGAACAAGCTCTCCACGTTACCAGATGAATATCATCACTTTGCAGGTGAGATTGCATATAACTTTTAAAACTTGACTTCTGTGAAAAAGAAGAGCCAGACACTTCATAAGAAAATGGTTTCTTTCCAGGATGTCTTTGCATAAGCATCTTCAAATTGAATTCACTGAAAAATAAGACCCAGATATATTATAAATAAATGTTTTTTCTCCAGTGTGTGTTTGCATATGCTTTCCTGATTGTGACTTCTCTGGAAAAAAAAAGAAAAAGAAAGAGCCACACATTTCACAAGAATATGGATTCTCTCCTGTATGTGTTCTCAAATACACCACCATATCTGACAGGTGAAAAAGAAGAGTCACACGCTTCACATGAACATGGTTTCTCTGCAGTATGTTTGCATATGAACTGCCAAATTTGATTCCAGCGGAAAAGAAGAACCACACATATCACAAGAGTATATCTCCTCTCTAGTATGAGTCTGCATACGCATCATCAGATTTGATTTCTACGTACAGCAATAGCTACACTCTTCACAAGAATATACCTTGTCACTCATGTGTGTTTGTATATGCTGCCTCCAACTTCTGACTTCTGTGAAAAAGAAGAGCTACAAACTTCTCAAAAATATAGCTTGTCTGCTGAGTGTGTTTTCATATGCTGCCTCAAATTTGACTTCTGTGAAAAAGAAGAGCTACACACTTCACATGAATATGGCTTCTCTCCAGTGTGTGTTCGTATATGCACCACCAAATTTGATTCTGTGGTACAGCAATAGCTACATTCTTCACAAGAATATGGCTTCTCCCCCGTGTGTGTTCGCATATGCTGCCTCCAACTTGACTTCAGTAAAAAAGAAGAGCCACATACATCACAAGAATGTGGTTTCTCTCCAGTGTGTGTTTTCATATGCTGCCTCAAATTTGACTTCTGTGAAAAAGAAGAGCTACACACTTCACAAGAATATGGCCTATCTCCAGTGTGTGTTTTGATATGCTGCCTCAAATTTGACTTCTGTGAAAAGGAAGAGCCACACACTTCACAGGAATATGGCTTCTCTCCTGTGTGTGTTCGCATATGCACTGCTATTTCAGACTTTCGTGAAAAAGAAGAGTCACACACTTCACAAGAATATGGCTTCTCTCCTGTGTGTGTATGCATATGCCCATTCAGGGTTGTCTGCTGGGAAAAACATGAGCCACACACTTCACAAGAATATGGCTTCTCTCCCGTGTGTGTTCGCATATGCTGCCTCAAATGTAACTTCTGTTTAAAAGACGAGCCACACACATCACAAGAATATGGCTTGTTCCCAGTATGGGTTTTTATATGCTGCTTCCACCTTGACTTCTGTGAAAAAGAAAAGCCACACACTTCACAACAATAGGGTCCATTTCCAGAGTGCACTTTTAAATGCTGCCTCAAATCTGATTCCTTTGGAAAAGATGTTTCACAGTCTTTACATGAATATGGCTTCTGTCTGTTGTGTGTTTGCATATGTACCACCATTTCTGACTTCTTTGTAAATGAAGAGTCGCACATTTTACAAGAATATAGCTTCTCTCTAGTGTTTGTATGTATATGCCCAAGATTGTCTGCTGTAAAAAAGAAGAGCCACACACTTCAGAAGGATATGGCTTCTCTCCAGTGTGTGTTTGCATATGCCTCACCAAATTGGATCTGCATTCAAAAGAAGAGTCAAACACTTCACAAGTATGTGCTTACTCTCCAGTGTCTATTTCCGAATATTGCATTAAATTTGACTCTTGTGAGAAACAAGAACCGCACACTTCAGGTGAATAATGCATCTTCCAGATATGTTTTTGTATACGGTCAAATCTGATTTCTTCTTAAAAGAGGAACCACACACTTCACAAGAATGAGGAAAGTCACACATTCATCACACAATTTTTTTCCAGTGTGTGCTCAAATATGTTCCACATAATCTGAATTTTTGAAATGGAAGGAACCCACAGTTTGCAAAATTTCTCTCCAATTTATGTCTACAAGCTTCACAACATTAGTTTTCCATATTTTCTCTATTTCAAATGTCCAAGAATAAGATAATCCATTCAAATTCACAAAATGTTTTTGAAGCTGGAACATCTGTGAAAAAAGACAAAGACAACTTGAAATATCACATAGAATCATCATCCTATCAGTAAGTTTTACACCCTAATTCTTTTTAGTAGCTGACAATATACCCCACAGATGGGAGTTTGAGATATTTCTTGCAGAAGGGCAAAATAGGGTCTTTGCCCCCAACATGAGATCAGAAGTGTTTTTCTAAGGGTTCCTTGCTTCTAAACCTTTGGCTACCATTTGATGTACCATTTCAGCTTCATAGTGGTCACATACAGATGAACAGAATCAGACTTAGTTTTATATACATACACGGGAATAGGATCATTATTATTGGGGGATAGATGAAGGCAGAACCCATATTATTATTCTTCTTTTACATTTTCAAAATCTAAACTCACTGAAAACATACTCTGGAGTCCCATCGGTACACAGCAAAAATTTGATGGGAATATGTTGTGTGGTTCCAGAATTCCGCGATTACATTTAAAACAATAAGTAAACAATTTTTCATGGGTACCAGATTGTTAGGCAGGCTCAAACAAATTAGAATGAAAGTGGTCCACATGAAAAAGCTCTTTTAAATCCTAGTAATGACATCATAGGCCACAGCATCAACTGCCAGGAGAGTACCAAAATTCAGGGATGGGGGAAACAGAAGATCTGATATCTTCAAAAGTCTACATCACAGAATAATACCTTAAAAACAATTTCTTTCTTGTAATGATTTTTGAAAAATTCATAATACCTATTAAATAATGAGATTCACGCATACATAAAGATAGGTGAATGGCAAAATGAATTCTTTATCTCATTCTGAAAAAGCAGCTCCAGTGAAAAAGGATTATTTCAAGATTTAAAAAATTGAAAAATGAAGTTAAATATTGCTTTTCCTTGTGAGTTTTTTCTTTTCTTTAAAAGAAAAAAGAAAATCAATAATTTACTTTTTTGATCTTTATTCTTTCACTTACTTTAGAAAATTATGTTCATTTTTTAAGAAGCAATCGTGAATTATTTGAAAATGTGTTTTTTTAGAAATTACCGCTATGGAGAATTCTTCATATATATTTTTGTTATCTTTAATTGGACAATATCTTTCCATGGATGATCTTAACTAATAAAGTCTTGCTGATCAAGTGACTTCTGGTCTGTAGAAGGAAAAGTTGATTCTGTTTTTGTTTTTTTTTGTCTTTTAACACTTCAACCTACTTTCATCTAATATTGTTGACATGGCCAGTCAATCACTTATTGATCTCCGATCACGTGATATACCAATACCTACTGTAGAAAAATGCTTTATTTCATAGTTTGTTCGTTTGTTTTTTTCGTTTATATACAACGTGTTACGATGTTTAACCAGGTTTTAGTTCAGTAGTGATGAAACTAATTTTTGTAAATTAAATCATAACCATAATAAGTGTGAATCACTTTAAGATTTTTCAATTACAGAATAAGAATTTTTCTAAAATACAAAACCTGTCAACAAAATGGCATCAAAATTATTGATTTATCGATTTAAGTATATATTCTTTCATCCAGTTGAATTATATTTTGTAATCAATGGAAATTTGCTGTTATTAGGGGGTATTTTAGACCATAATTTTGGACCTTTGTCTTTCTAACAAGATAAATTTTTTCTACAAAACTTCGGGAAAGCATTAAAAAAAAATTGATCACGTTTCAGCATAGGGTGTCAAAGATTTTCAAACTTCCGTGAGTCTGCCTAAAGCGTTGATATTTCGTCTGCTCGAACTACCGATGGGAAAAACGAATGAAAAATCGATAAAATGACGAAAATTTCTCATTCAGTATGAATTGTCAATACTACACCGACAAAATAAGCTGAATTGCAGTCGGAAAAAGGAAAAAAAAACCCTATTGTTTTTCAAAGACAGAATTTTTGAGGTTGTAACCCTAAGTCGGTTGACGACTATCAGGATTTTACATGGTTTTTGTTGACAAATTGAAAAAAATAAATAGAATAACCCCGTTTCTTAATAACGAAATAGAATAATATTATACAGCGAATTTTCCTTCAATTCTTTCTGTTTTCAGTGATGTAAAATTTATGAAATTCAAACAAACCTTTCTAAGGGATAGAATTAGAGTCAGTCATCATCTTTTTTTAATTTTTGTTGTTTCCCTCAAGTGAGCGGGATTTCTGCTGTCGACACCAAAACAAACACAATAAGACAAAAATTAATAGAAAACTTAACAACCAAATTATCAAACTATTGCCAACAAATTTAATTCTATTATTCAACATGGATTGTAATGATAAACAATATTAGAGGCTGAGTGAAAATGTATAAAAATATGAGTTAATTACAATCGAATACGAAACGCTCATCGTATTGACAGGGATTGGAACTATTTCTTTAAGTTATTCATAAAAATAAAACTTTGAATACTTACAAAAAATTATCCAAAGTTACGTTAATATCAAACATTCGGTGTTTTTACAAAATTTACTGTAGCTTATGCTTGAGGCGGTGTCGTTCAGTTTTAGTCCCTTCCAAAAAAAATGGACTGGAGTTCTAGGGATTATTCAATTTTTTTACATGATCTGTACTGAAGTCAACTTCTTCCTTTCCAGTATTTCTCTGATTATACAAATCTTTGAAAGGACCTCTACCTTTCTCATTACTTGTTTGTTGCTCTGAAATAGAGCTATGACTCTTTGTGACAGGATTTTCTCGTCTCATTCATAACAGGAATCATTTGCTGAACAGTGTTCCGTTCCACACATGAGAAGATCGTTCACTTGAATATTTGGAATTCATCCAAGAATTTGCAACTATTGTCCCCAAAAAGCAACACTGTCATTGAGGAAACCTGGCTTGATTATAAAGAATCGGGATTTCAGGCATGAGATGAGAAAATTATCAAAACATTTATGATGGCTTGTAAAAGTTAGAAATCAAAACTTTCATACATTAAAATCTTAGCAGTGTGCTGAATTCCCAATGACTTGCTTTCATGTGATGGAATTTCTCTGATGTAAAATATTCAAAGTCATCAACAAGTTTGAAACAATTGCACATTAATCAATCCAATGAACAAAACAAAAGATTAGGGGTTGGGATCATGTTTCTTAGATTCATTATCCTCAAAAATTAATGTTTCCTGTCAGGAATAGACTAGATAAGCAAGGGGACACAACTCTGTGAGAGAAACAACCAAAGTCACAATTCTATTTCATTGAATACACCATCATGCAAGGAAGTAATTTAATAAATATTTTTGTCAGTTAACACGACAGAAGAAAACTAAGATCATGAAACTCTTTGCTTCGACATACATAAACCTATGGTTACGTTCAACCAGCAAACTTGATGAACACTTACAAGTTATCAAATTCATATGAATGAATAAAAGGACAAATTTGGATTGATAGGGGACATTGCTGGAGAGAGAAGAAATTGAAGTAAGTGGCATATATCATGCAAACAGACTTAATTTTTATTCACACAAGTGTGGATTTCTTTGGATTGCAGAGAAAGAATCAAAGAGCCTATTCATAGATGAGTATATGGAAAAAATTATGTTGCACAGTTTACTAAGACTAGAATTACATGTATAGCACAGGTTTGTTGAAATGAGAGAAGATATTTTAGAAAACAACGCCAACTTTCAAACAGAAAAAAGAAAATTGTATAAAAGTTGATTCTGTCGAAATATTTGTGCCATTATTAAGAGAAGAGATTGGGGAAAATTCTGCAAAAAGTTTGTTGCTGCACATCCTATAGAATTGAAGATATGTTTGAAAACTAGCAGTGTGAAAAGTTAAAACATGCAAACAAAAAATGATCGTAGTAGTTTTACAAAATCAAACAATTTTTAGATTTCAATGAAATATTTGACACTTATTTGATAAGGAATGTTTTTTTCAAGAACTTTTCAATTAAAATTCCAGAGGAAAGATTTAATTCAGTCGATGATTATTTTAGTTGTACAATCCATCCATTAGTGAGCAATATACATTTTGAAGTATCTATTATTTCACTTCAAGTAAAAGCTTTTAAACATCAAATAAACATTTATACGAGATATTGTTAAAATTCAGATAACCCTTAAATGGCTAAAATCATATTTAGAATTCAGTTTCTTATGATGGGTGGAAAGTATGTGCCCAGTTTAGCATTATAAACTTTGAAAAAATATTTTTTCTCAAAAGTAACGTCGAAATTCGTTCATTGCAGTTGGTATCATGTGTGTTTCATAACCTGTATTTACTACAATATGAAGTTTAACATCCCAAAAAATGAAAAAGGGAAAAATTAAATAAAACAAAAACAATTACTGCCATTTTACCGTCTCCTCAAACTTATCCCCACATCATCAAAGAACTTTACTTTCTATCGTGCGATGGGAAAAGAGAAGTGTATGAAGAATGATTAGTTGATGTAATTATATTTTATAACTAACTCAAAACATATATATTTAATATATCTAGCCATAAAGTTAGTTGAAAACGGAAAATGGAAAAAACATTTTTAGCAATTTCTTGAAGGTCATTCATTGTAAATCTAACACCAGAGGAAAAATATCTTTTTTAATGATTTTCATTATTTTTACTTGACATAGATAAACTGAATTTTAACTGAAACTTTTGCTTTGAGAACATCTTTGGAGTCGGAACTTTTGTTACAGAGTCTTAGAGTATAGATATTTTATTTGATGATAGCTAAAAGCAAGTGGATTCAGCCAATTTTTGCCAATATCTAAAGTAGTATCAGCTGGAAAAATCAAATTTATGTTGTCAATCTTGAAAAAAACTTTACCCTCTGTTATGAAATAGAATGAAAGAGGGTATGTCGAGAATGAAAAATAGCTGGAGGAACTTTGAAAAGTAAAAAATGGCCAATGAGTAAACGTTTTATAGCTAAGTTTCACTGTTCTAATGTTTCGAATTTTGAATGGTCTTATGATTGTGATTGTTTTCTCAAGATCTTTTCCCTGAATATTACAAAACAAACAATAATCAAATCACAAAATTAGAATAATGTTCAAGTTAAGGCTATATTTAGGGCCAGATAGAGCTGGTAATAGGCCCAGGCTATATAGAAGGTGTAGTCTCCATTCCAACCTGCTCATTAAATATTTTTGTAATCAGAACTAAAAACATGATTCATGTGACATTCTCTTACACATGTTGACACTTAGAAATGCAATTAGGACTCAAAGAATTTTGTTCTCATTTTGTCCTTTTTTTTGCTCAAAAAAGTAAAGTCCTCATATTAGTTTATTTAAAAGAAAAGCAAATTTTCACATAAAATCTAGCTCTTCAAGTCAATATTCAGTTTTAAACTGCAAAATTAACTCTTCTGAAATGCCATATGTACAACAGTAAAATAATTGATGGGTTTGTACATTTGCTATTGCCACAGCCCCTCCCCAGAGCCTATACTATAGGCTAAAAATGCTATCTCTAGAGGAATCTTTGTCTATTAAAGTCTCAGTCAGTCAATCTGTCCCCATATTGTCTCTCAGCACTTGCAATCAGATTTACTTGAAACTTGGTAGAAAGGTGTCCCCTTCCACTCAGGCTCACATGATCTGGCAGTAATGGTATTTGAACTGGATGTTTTAAAAACTATTTTCTCAACTGTTTCAAGTCAGATTTACTTTACTCTTGATAGAAAAGTGTTCCTTGATGAGATAGTTTCAACTTGAAATTATCCTCTACTCAGGGTTACATGATCTGGCAATGATGGCATTTAAAACTTTGTGGTGGATGCATCATCAAACTCTCAGTTCTTGTTTAAATATGCACCAGATAATGTTTTGTACCATGGCTCAAAAACAAGCAAAATCATTTTCTTAATTTGAGTAGTAGATTTAGGACATTAACTTTTTTCCCCCACCTTTTCTGGTTGAAATAGTCCTGTTCATACGGGAAGTGTGGTGTTTTCATTGAGGGGTGGCTAGTTTTTAAGCAGCAGTCAAACGGGTTTATTTGGTCAAACAGGGGTCAAACTCTAACTAAATGGGCACGGTAGTCTTATCTAAAGTAACAATTTTGAAAATCAAGCAATGTTGATTTCTAGAGGCCATGCGCTTTCTTAAAATGTTATGCTCGGTGAACTGCATTTGAATGGCTGTATGACACATCCATTGGAAAAAAAAATATATTTGCACATAACCAGACTCTTCTGAAAACATAGAACTGTTCAAGCATGATAAAATTACAGAGAAGATGTCTCAGAAATAGAATTTTTATTGAGCATCTAAAATATACAGAGAAGACAGAAAATTACACAGTATATATATTTTAACAGAGAAGTTTCCAATTGCAGACAATTAGGCAAACATGATCACTTCAGGAACCAATTATATTAATCAGGTAAACAATTATTTTAGGAATCAACTATACAATATTGGTAATCTACTGCAATTTTTTCTCTAGAAAAAAATTGTGCTAGAAAAAAAAAAGATTGGTCTTTTTTTAGGTGAAATCATGATTTACAAAAAGATTTAAGAAAGATTTGAATTCATGTTCTGAAACTTGAGTAAATTTACTTAATACAAAGGAAGAAAAATGGAGACAATTTTCTCATTTTTAAAATCTTCAGAATATTTGCATTTATGGACAGTCACTGTAATTGCTTTTCCTCTATAGAAGTTACATAAGTTTCAAAGTTTTGAGGTGTGTTATTCATCACTAAAGATCCTAAACTCTAATCTTCATCACTGTCAAAGAATGTACCAAGGAATCCTATGATACAGTGATAAAGAAATCTTTCTTACACTAAAATTCCCAGCTTCATCACAGTCAATGTTGCAAGGAAACACAATGTACTTGAATGGAAAATATTGAAAAAATTAATAACAATTTTCAAAAAAAGATGTCTGAAACTTTTTACTGTTTGAATTATGTCAGAAAGAAAATGAATCAAGGCCTAATTTAATTGATGCCCTTTGAGGTATTCATATGGAAGAGATTATGCAGGATAGTCATTCCCAAATTTGGTCTGTTGTGAGAGTGCAATGCTTAGCATTTCTACCTCACAAGCAGATCATGGGTGTGATTACCAGTATGAGCAAAGAGTGTTGAAAACTTATCATTTGGACAAATTCCAGTTCACTCAGCAGCTAATTGAGTAAACTCGAAGCAGTTTGAATAGAGTGAAGGCATCCCTTGGGTGAACTTATCTTCTGCCGAGGAGGTGTTCATAAAAACTTATAGGAATAAAGTTCTTGTCTTGACTAGACTTGAAAGGATCACTAAGCTGGAACATGCGATAGAAACTGGGACCTTGTCACTAACTTCCATATCAAGTTTTTTTCCTAAGATATGGAACTCTTTTTTAAAATTATTTGATCACTGCATTGGGAATATAAACAAGTACTATTAGAGAAATTTCTGCCTGGGAGATATGTTAACATTATTTAAACAAGGATGATTTGCTAATGACAAGGAATTATGCTTGAGGGTGAGAATATTGAAGGAACTGGCATACATTAGCTTTATTTGGGTCAGAATAGATTTCTTTGCACTGCAGAGAAAGAATTGAAGAGCATATTTCCACATGAATATATAGAATAGATTATATGACACTGTTTAAAAGAATAAAATTATGTGTATAGCATAGGTTCGTTGAAATGAGGGGAGCTGATCGGTATATTTGCCAAGATATTTTAGGAAACAACACCCATCTTTTTCCATATGGTTTGTGAAGCTGGAAAAGGTTTTAAAAAGTATCAGTCAAAATATTGTGGGGACAAGAGAAGTTCAAGATATAATGACAGGTAACCCAAGTGACTATCAAATAAAACACTTCAAAATCTAACACAGATTTTTGGTAAGATTTCTACATTATTCTAGATATCAATATCTTGAATTAATCATGCATGATTGCAAAAGTTTCAACACCAACAACAGAATGCAGACATTTTAATATATACATTCTCACTGAAGAATTCAATCAACATTTCTTCTTTTATGAGAATATGCTTTTTATTCTATATATGTCTCATATGTATTATTTCAGGTCAATAGCTCAGCAATGGATAGGTCTTTTCTAAGTGAGTGTTCATGTGGTTCACCGACAAGAAAAAGGTCTACATGCTACCAGATGAACATCATTTCTTTCCAGTGTGTGATTGTGCATGGCACTTCAAACTTGACCTCTGTGAAAAAGAAGAGCCACACACTTCACAAGAATATGGCTTTTCGCCAGTGTGTGTTCGCAAATGCCGCCTCAAATGTGATTTTACTGAAAAGGAAGAGCCACATACTTCACAAGGATATGGCTTTTCCCCAGTGTGTGTTCGCATATGATCCACCAAATTTGATTTACGTGTGAAAGAAGAGCCACACACTTCACAAGAATATGGCTTCTCTCCAGTGTGCGTTCGCATATGGACCACCAAATGTGACTTCTGTGAAAAGGAAGAACCACACACTTCACAAGTATGTGCTCTCTCTCCAGTGTGCGTTAGACGATGTTGCCTCAAACTCCATTTTTGTGAAAAAGAAGAACCACATACTTCACAAGAATATGGCTTCTCTCCAGTGTGTGTTTTAATATGGCAATTCAAAATTAACTTCTTTGCAAAAGAAGAGCCGCACACTTCACAAGAATATGGCCTCTCTCCAGTGTGTGTACGCATATGCCCATTCAGGTGTGTTTGTTGTGAAAAAGAAGAGCCACACACTTCACAAGAATATGGCTTCTCTCCAGTGTGTGTTCGCATATGCTGCCTCAAATTGGATTTAACTGAAAAGAAAGTGCCACACAAATTGCAAGAGTATGGCTTCTCTCCTGTATGTGTTCTCTTATGTCTCACTAAAACTGCTTTCTGTGTAAAGGAACAGCCACACACTTCACAAGAATATGGCTTCTCCCCAGTATGTGTATGCATATGCCTATTCAAATGTGTCTGATGTGAAAAAGAAGAGCCACATACTTTACAAGAATACGGCTTCTCTCCAGTATGTGTACGCATATGTCCAATCAAGGTTGTCTGCTGTGAAAAAGATGAGCCACACATTTCACACGAATATGGCTTCTCTCCAGTGTGTGTTCGCATATGCTGCTTCAAATTTGATTTGATTGGAAAGGAAGAGCCACACACATCACAAGAATATGGCTTCTCTCCAGTGTGTGTACGCATATGCCCATTCAAGTGTGTCTGCTGTGTAAAAGAACAGCCACACACTTCACAAGAATATGGCTTCTCTCCAGTGTGTGTTCGCATATGCTGCCTCAAATTGGATTTAAACGAAAAGGTGGAGCCACACACTTCACAAGAGTATGGCTTCTCTCCTGTATGTGTTTGCAAATGCTTCACCAAATCTGTTTTGCGCATAAAAGAAGACTCACACAATTCACAAGAATGTGCCTTCTTTCCAGCGTCAATTTTCAAACACTGCATTGCGTTTGACTCTTGTGAAAAAGAACCACACATTTCAGAAGAATGATGTTGTTTTTGTTCATGATCCATCATATCCGCTTGCTGTCTGAATGGAGAGCCACACACTTCACAAGAACATGGTTTCTATCCAATAGGGTTTTACATTCAAGTAAAAGAGCCACACACTCCACACACATAATTTCTTTCCTGTGTGAGTTTAAATACGCCCTACCAAATATGAATTTGTTAAAAAGGAAGAAAAATAAAGTCAGCAAGATTTCTCTCAATTTACATCCACGAGTTTCACAATATTTTTTCTGACTAGTTTTCCATGTTTTCATCATTTCAGGTCTCCAAGAAAATGATGATCCATTCAAATTCCCAAAATGTTTTTGAAGCTGGAATACCTGTGGAGAAAAAAAATGAAACCTAAAATATGATTATATTAATCCACTTTTTCTATTAATAGGTTTTATACACATACTATCTAGAAGCTGAAAATGTGCCCCATTGACAGGATTTTGATGTAGTTCTTGTAGAAGACCTAAATTGGGCCTTTGCATCCAATAAGAGATCAAAACACCTTGATTCTATACCTTTGGCTACGAAGCACCATTCAAGCTACTTTATAGTTATATACAGATGAACAGAACCAGATGTTTAGTATTATGTAGATAAATGGATGCAGGAGAATCAGATCATTATTATCCTGGGAAGTATGACAGCAGACATTTTTTTGAAAAATTTCATGGGGAGAGGTTGTGGGGTTTGTGAGTTCAGCTGTCACATAGACATTTTGCGAATCATAGTATGATCATGAAATAGACAATAATGCTCTTCTTCAAAGAATAATCAGCTTTCATACTTTCAGATGTTAATGAAGTATTGTAGGAAATTTTTTGTGTGAAGTCTCAAGTTTATTGCAGGATCTCACTTCCATTAATAATATTTCTCTCGTTGTGTATACATCAGTACAACAGCAAAAGACACTTAAAAAGGCAATAAAGTTGACTCAACTCAGGATTAACTTCCTTTCATATTCCTATCCAGTGAAAAAAACTATGAGAAAATCAAATCTTTTGAAAGCTGAAAAAACCAAAACAGTTTTGTCTTGAGTGAAGAATTAGATTAGCATTCAATTTGTTAAACAAACAAAACAGTCATATCAATAAGACTGGAGCACCAATTTCTACACAAAAAGCAAAATTTACAAAGGAAATTAAGAAAATTTTCCAATTGAATAAATGGAAAAAGAATATATAGCAATTTCCAACTAACTTTAAGTACAGTAAAATCTTGGTTAAACAGACCCTGAAAAAATGGTTTGGGGACTTAGCAGACATTCTAACAAATGCAAATGTGTATGCATCAGTGCAGATAATTCATATTTTTTTTTCTTCCTGGCTAAAACTATAAAATAAAATTGAATCAACTAACCATTTTTTTTTTAAATGCCTAGATTTTCGGCTATCAATCATCGCAGATTTCTATCGGCTAGATAAGAAAAAATAGACTAGATCATGCCTTAATAACAGTGCGATTTCCTTCATAAGTAATTCTGTAATCCTTTAAACTAAGAATAGCATCAGCAGAAATGAAAAGAATGTGTGTGAAAACTAAAAAGAAGAGAGAGACAGCTTATCAAAATATTAGAAAATGATATCCAAATAGCAATTTTAGTTGAATTTTTTTTCCTTTTTCAACAATCTTTTTTTCTTACTCAATGTGATTTCAATCAAAACAGTAACAATATAATTGACAAAACCTGTTTTAGCAAATCCCTTAAAATGAGTGCTTCATCAATTTTCCACACTTTTAACAATTAATCTAAACATGTGGACATCTTTTTATTTTTGATGTCAAAGTAATTTTGATTCAAAATACAGCGGTCCATCTCATAGTGAAGGATTCTCCAGATGAAATTTCACTTAGAGGGAGTCCTATTCACAAAAAAAATCTCATGGTCAAATATTTTCAGTTTGTGGAAAGAAAAAACTTTCAAATTCAAAAAATTATTCAGAATCATCTAAATTTATGTCTAATATACAGGTGCTTATTTTGAGACTGACAGATGGATGGTTGTATGGTGAATTATAATAAGATTATCTATTTTTTATTAGATTATTTATATATCTATTTGTATCTATACATTATTCAGAAAGTAATAAGTATATCATAAATTATTTACAAGATTATTGATAAGATTTTAGGAGCCAGATATTTCTATCTGGAACATAACACTGGAATCCCAAAAGTTTAATTATAAATGTGAAAAAATTTCATCAGTTTTGAGGAATGAATTGTCCTCATTGAGAAATGTACTCCAAATTGAATTTGTTTTTCTCAAAACTGAATAATTTCCAGTGATAAATAAGCCTAAAGGATTGAAAACACAAGAAATTACTTGTGAAGGATCCATATATTATGAAAAGAAAACGTGCATAAAAAGTGTTTTACAAAAATTGAATGTTTGTATTTTGTTATTCCCTTTTCAAATTCTAAATTAATGTAAATATAGATACACTCAAATAGATAAAAAGTAACAAGATTTGTTTCATCATAATTTATTAATTTAATCATAAAAAATCTTTTCTGGAGAGAAAAAAAAATTATTAACTGTTAACATTTCTAATATTTTTTTATCCCTCAAAATAAATACATTCTTGAAAAACATATGCTAATTTTTTTTATGTGAAGTTTCATGCATACACCCTAGTTATCAATGGATAAATATGAGTTTTCCTCAACTACAATTACCCTAAAGATATTGTTTACCAAATAATTTTTTTAGGTCAAATTTTTCTACCGTCTTTCTTTTTATCAATAACACAAAGATTATTACAATAAAATTGACATAGTTACTAGTTTGGGGCATTTTCATTAACATGTTATTCATTTGTTGTCAACATACCATTAGCATTTATTAGATAGACTCACAAACTCTACTGTAATACTTGAAATAGCTTATGAAAATAAAGCAAAACATCAAAAGTCATAAAATTCAATTTTGTCAGAATTTATATAGCATTAGTAAGAAGAAAGATTAGAAAGAAATCTTAGACAAAAATTATTTGTGCATACCTTATAGAACCAGAGATATCTTGGAAAATACATATATAGATAATATGAAAAGTTGTAGCAATTTTGTAGCAGTTTTTTAAAAAATTCTAGCATAGATCTTCTATACTCTGGTGCTTTTAAAAAAACGGAATTTATTCATTAAGGGATTTATTTTTGATCTGCAAAACTCAATGAATATACGATTGTAGGAGTACAATATATCATCAAATCATTAATAAAGGTAGTGAATTCAAATAAAAAATATAGTTCGTAATTTACAATGGGGATATCATATACTTTATTAAATAACAAAAATTTGATTAAAATCCAGTTGATTTCTGGCTGATGCTATTAGTCTTGAGAGTATTTTGAATAGGCAATTTTTTGAATGGCTAAAAGTGGCTAGATTTTTACTTGTGCTCAAATAACGTTATTTTTCATAGGGTTTGTTGTCAGGCTTCAAACTAGGATTAATAGGAATGTTGGGGTAGGTAATTAGGGTTGGTACGTACGTTTTTGCCAAATCATGTAAGGGAACTAGCTAACCCTCTCTGATATTGAACCTAAACCATATCCTTTTCGCTCAAATTTCCTGAAATACAATTTCAAACCTTCATAGTTTTTTGCTTTCTTTCTTGCGTAAAATGTTTCAAAAATCTAGCAACTTCTTCTTTTGATGAAAATTCCCCGAAAACCTAGCCACCTTTAGCCATTAAAATCGCCAGTCCGAAGTCCCGTAAGTAGTGACAACCATAGCATCTCCATGGAATATCTTAGCAAAGGAGAATTTTTGCCGAATTTTTTTTCTCTTGAATACAGAAGAAGCAAAAATCTGAAGATTTTTTTCCAAATTCGAAAAACGAAAACTAAGGAACACGCGCACAATAGTCACCAGAAGATGGAGACAGCGGTCACTAACGTTGATATGATTACTACTACTTGAGGTAGTAAAATATAATGTGTCTTCTAAAATAAACTACTTGTTCTTACTGGAATCCGGCTGAGATTCTACCGTTTTATAACTAGTGAAGTATTCCCCACTAAATTTCGACCCTTACAATACGTTGGATGCGCCAAGGACCGAAAATTTTATAAAGATTAAAAAAAAAAATATGCCAGGTTTCAAATTCCTCAGGTGTCGATTTTACGGTGGAAATTGCATCCATATTGTTCATAGAAATTCACATCGGGGATTGAATAGTTTCTTTTCTCAAGTTATTCTCTTGGTATTTTTCTTTTGTTTTCCCCAAATGAGCGGGATTTATCCAGTCCACACACAAACAGCTAAACATAATATGAAGGAAATAGAAAACTTACCGACAGAATTATAAAATTATTACCATCAAACCTCATTGAATTGAATCATTCATCGTGGATGATTGTAACGATAAACAATGAGTAAATGTGTAAAATATGAGTTGATAACGATCGAATACAAAACGGTCATCGAAAAGACCGGGTCTGTTTCTATTTGTTCGGGTTAATTAGTGCAAAAAAATATCTTTAAATACTTACAAGATGATCCAATTTCACTTGTAGAAACATTCGGTGGTTTCCGTAGCTGATGATTGAGGCGGTGTCATTTATTTTCCATTCCTTTCAAAAAACGGACCCCCTTCAAAAAGTTTGTTTGTTTTCAAAGATGTTACAATTACTCAAATTCGCTTGGATGCTATTTTCGTTTTAAAAAAATTACAAGGGAGAAAAATTTAAAACAATATCAGATTGGAAAAAACTTACATCCGTAAAAAAAAAAAGAAAAGATGGATAAAACTTGGGACTGTCCCCTCGATTCAAAGGGGAAGTAACCTCTCCAATTCACCGTTTTCAAAGTTCCAACTATGATGTAGGGTTTTAATTTTCTATATGAAAACAATTATTTCATTGCAGGAAAACATTTGTATATTTGAGCTTATGTTCTTTATGACATCCGAAGTCTGATTTTATTAGTGTGTTACCTGGTTAAATTTACGACTTGTCCAATAAATTGGTGACTTGCTGATATAAATTAACCTATCTGAAACCAATATACTTGGTTTTAGTATAAATTTGCCTAATATTTGTAGATTATTTAGGATATGAAATTAAGGTATCTTATTCTAGCTAGCTCAACCTTCAAAAATAAGAAGATCCCATTAATCCTAAAGAGAAGGGTGTATAACCAATGCATCCTCCCAATAGTCACTTATGGAGCTGAAACATGGAACTTAACCAAGAAACAGACCCGTAAGCTGAGAACCATGCAACGTGCACATGAAAGAATAATGCTGGGCCTCACATGGAGAGACCGCAAAACAGCACAACACATCCGGGAAAAGACAAGAGTTAGAGACATCATAGAATCCATAAAAAATCTCAAATGGTGGTGGGCTGGCCATGTTGCAAGAATGGCTGACAATCGATGGACATCACGACTCACAACATGGATTCCCCAAGACCATATGCGCAACCGGGGCCGGCAAAATATTAGATGGAGAGATGAACTAGACAAGTTCAGGAAGTACTGGCTCCGTGACACCCATGATAGAGAAGTGTGGCAAATCCTGGGGAAGGTCTATGTCCAACGACGGACGCTAAAAGACTGATGATGATGATGATGATGATGACTCTGTCGTGTAATAGAAGTTCTTAGATAACTCAATCAAATTATTTTATGTGTACACAAAACTTGTTTTTTTAACCAAATGAATTTCATTAGGCATTTTCTATTGATCTCTTGAAATATTCTTGATGACATGGTGAAATTAGTGAAAAATCCTTCAAATGGTAAAGTCAAAACTGTACAGTTCAAGTTCTTGGAATAAATTGAGACAAAGAATCAAGAGTGAATGCAGACCCAACATTTTCTTTTTAATTTTGCAAAAACATCATTAGAAATCCTGGTTCAACTTGATCTCAAACACTTATCATTTGCAAAGGTGTAAAATATACAACATACACTCATAGTTGGTTACGGCTAATTACTAAGGTGGATACTCATCATACAGACAAATTATTGAACTACTGTATATGATGAATGTTGTCATTCTTTTCTGTTTTTCTATCCATAAATTGGGCTCCCTTTTTTAGTTTTGGCTACATATCATGAAAGGTTATATTATAGTCATATGCAATCTATATTCTGTGAATCATTTTGTTTTGGTATATGTACTTCATTCAGATTGTTCGAGCATCTTTGTTGGCATTATAAAGCTCTATATACATGAATGTCACCTTGCTCTAGACAGCTGATTTGTATACATATAAAATTCATAGTATTTAATTAATTACTGGTTTCATAAATACAATGATTAAACATTTCTCATAAAGTCAACTAGTACCAATTATTTTGTACGTAAAGTGCATTACTCAAGTTAATTTATAAAACCATTGTCGACAAAGAAATTTAGATTAATTTTACCACGAAATACAAAGCCCACAAGGCTTGAACAGGCATCCAATTATAAGCAGCAGTTTTGGTTATTTGATGATCATCAGAAAAGATTTATTGAACTGTCTACTCATATTATAAAACAGAGGACAAGTTTAGGGAAGAAATTCCCAAGCAACGTTGCCTCACACATCTGATCAAGACCCCAGCTACTGTGAGCATTTTTATCACGCTAAACTAACTAAGCCTGACTGAGCTTGTCGTTGGTTATGAAAATGTCTACGTCAACAATACCAGACAATATGTATAGGGGTTAAAGTGTTCATACCTGCCTAGTTTCAATGTTGAAAATGAGTCAGAATTAGACCTGCCCACAAAGGGAGTGTGCATCCCCCCCCCCCCCAACTTAAAATGTATTCCAAAGTTCTGTACGTGAACTGTCAAAATAATGTCAGTTCTTTTATTCTGTAAAAATATAGATACAAAAATCAACAATTTTTGAGTAAAATTCTTATTACAGGAGGTATTTCACTATTTCATAAGTAGTATGTTGTAACTCCGTGTAATAGTTTCTACTTTTTTGAAAACCTCACTGGGTTTGAATTCCACAGAATCAACTACTGCCTATTTACCATTGATATGAGGACAATATTCCAATGGTGCCTAGTTTTTCTGCATCACCATATTAAACACTCTCTTCTCCATGATTCAAATGGGGTAATACCAACACAAGTTTGATAACTTGAATAGGATCTTGAACATAAACTTATATCATCTGCAGCTTCCATAGTGGATATATTACCCCATATCACAGCCATTTGATGGGAATCTTTACATTCCTCATCATCTTCCTTCTCAACCACACAAACATCATCCCAAACTGACTTGGTTGTATCATATTCATTTTGGAGTTAATACTCCAGAAAATCGTCTTGTTGTTTATTCAAATCATGGAAACTGAACTTCAGTTTGAATTATTCAATATAAAATTCAACACCTGTAAATTTACACTTCTCTTGAAAGAAGTTGATAAAAACTGAGTATCTCAGCACATTACCGTTCAGGGGTAATTTTCTAATGCCATATTTAGTGACTGAACAATAAAACAAGAGAACAGCATCCACAAACTGTCCTGTTCATTTTTGGTTAAAATCAAGCTCATCTTATAGTTCATCCTATGTTAGCCTACTTACAATGCCTATGAAAGTGGCTGGTTTCTTTGTTTTTTGTGATGTCAACTTCCAATGAATCACCTGTTGATTGATGGCATCTACTGCAACAAATTTACCCAGTATCTATTTCATGACTTTCTGTAGCTGGTCATGGACCAGATATGTACAGAGGTCTTCCTACTGCAAAAAGCAACTTGTGCTTATGAATGTTGGCAAAATGAATTTGTAAAGGAGGAAATACACCTCTATCATTAAGCTTTCAAATTTTTTCTTTAGCCATTGAAATCTTGAACAGGATTCATCTTTACTAAGGAAGTAACTCCTAAACCTTTTGTATTGCTTCAAAGTCTGGTCAACAGCTTGTTCCACACCAGGCCCTCTGATATTGATATGTTTCAGGATCTTCCGATACTCCTGAGCACAAAATTCATTATATTTAGTCAGAATACCTTTCCTTTAGGTGATTTTATTGAAGTAAAAGAAAATATCAATGCAGAATTCTTCTACATCAAAACCTGTGACATACCAAAGCTCTTTTATGTGCAGTGTTGTTGTTGATGTGATGTAGGCCGCCAATGGAATAACCGAATAGGTTTTTATCCAGTACTCTTGATAAGGCAAAGGTGTGTGCTCCCTAATTCACCCTAGCATTATCTATAGAAAAACCCACACAAATATTCCATGGCATATCAAATTGTCTTATTTTTGAAGATGGTGCTGGCTTTGCCACAGTCTGCCCCAGATGTACAGCACCTTTCTCATTCACAATCCCCTGACAGGTAAAATGTGACACAAAGTCAGGGTTAATGTGGGATGGAGTACCCTCAAAAATAACTCCAGCTGATGCAACCAAAGGTCCAAAAGAAGTCAGGACAAGTTCCATCTGTCCCTCTCAGCGCAATGGGACAGCGCCAACCTGATGCAAACTGCTTCCCCACAGCTGGGTTGTGTAATAATGGGAGAACCCAAGGACGAATCCAAAGGTTCCCAATCCACCTAGCAATGCGCAGCCTCAGTGTCCCCTCATTGACAAACAAATTGTACCTGCGCATTTGGTTCTGATGCTCCAGATGTGCAGCACGTCCAAAAACTGTGTCATAACAATTTCTGTTTGTATCATAGAGGCGGACAGTGAGTAGGTTCATTCTCTCAATGTCTGTGTCATTTGAGCCATCTGTTGACAATGAGAAGAAATCATCTCAACAGTATCTTGGAGGAAATATGGTACCAAAGCATCATTTAAAATGCTGCTTTTGTCCTTTTTGATCCATATTCCTTGCCAATTCTGCTATCAGGGGAGAAGATCTTTGAATATGTCACTCAACTTGTTGGCAAATGCCACCTGGATGTTTTTCTCTGCAAGAAGAAACACTACATTTGCTCTTGCATACCTAGAGGGAATAGGTAATTTTTCTGAATAGACTGAATAAAAAGTGAAAACACTATTCAACTTGCCATTCACATCTTCTTTGATCCTCCCACCTCACTCCTGGGAGAACAATTTTGCTGTGGATAATAAGCCTCAAAAATGTTACTAGAATTACAACGTCAATTTAAGAAAATCAGACTAAAAGATTTATAATCGACAAAAAAAGGGCACTTTATCAAAATTTTCAGTCTTATTCAAAACTTATATCATCTTAGAAATAGGTACAAACAAAATGACTTAATCAAAACTTGGGAAAGTTTTAGAATCTAGCAAAAATCAGTATATTGATTGATTTTAGTGACTCAGTAGATACTTATTCTTTGAGGGCGGGTTGGAAAAAAAAAGAAAAGCAACTTGGAAAGTAAGCTGACAGAATTCATCACTGCCAGTAAAATTCCTTTGGATGGATCAAATTTGGCCCCTTACACCCTCTAAAACTGCGGTAGATGATAGACTGTGATGTAATTAGAGATTTCAAAATATAATGTTTTGTAAAACATTTCATAGTTTGCAAAATCTGTAAATTTTCACATTCTGTTAGAGTGTGCAAAATCTTTCATAATTTAATGATAATCAGCATATCTGTGAATAATACATGGTAATCACTGACCCAATCACAAACCTTCAAGTTTGGCAGACTTAATTTGGTCCCTACACATCATCTAAATAGAGATCTCAGGGTATGTAAAGTATTTCATGACCTTTGTACTGTTTGAGCATATAAAAGCCATTCATCATTGAATAATGATTGAAAATCACTTCCCCACTGTCATAAGAACATTTTAATCATATATGGAGAAAAAACAACAAAAACATGAATGCATAATGTAAATAATGCAAGGAATCATAACAAAAATATTTACATTTAACATTCATTAGGATGAACAGAATATATTTTTTCATATCCAGAATCTTTTCCTTAAAATATGGAAGAATACCAACTTGATAAACTTACAAAGAAAATGTTTACAAAATGAAAATTTGACACCAGATAAATGTTTTATTAGGTATTCAAAATATACAGGAAAGACATAAAATGCATTGTATTTTGATAAGAAAGTTTCCCGTAACAGACAATTTTGATTAGGTAGTACCACTGGAAACATAACCACTTAAGGTATCAAATATTTAATTTTGGTAATATACAATGTAACAATACCTTTTTCCACTGTTGTTCCCAAACTCTTATCTGTATTACTGTGAAAAATGTATCAAAAACTTACATGAAAATATAAAAAAAAGAAGTATCTTTCAAATGAATAAAAAAAAAGAAATGGATAAATCTGGAAAAAAAAAAAAAAAAAAAAGGTTTAAAATCTCTACTGATTGAATTATGACATAAAGAAATCACTTTTTTGATCTCTGAAATCAACACATTAGTAATTACTATTATAAAAATTTCTGCAGAGATATGTTCACATTATTCTCTCTTTGATATGATATCAGATAGGATATATAGTTGGTGGGTGAGAAAATTGAAAGAAGCAGCATACATCAGCTTAGAAAATATTTGCTGAGAATGGAATTGTATGTATAGCACAGGGTCCCCAACCTTTTCATGTCAAGAGCACTTTCAGGGCTACCGGTAGTGCAAAAAGCATCATTTACTTTTCAATCAAGTCAAATTTAGAGTCAGACTTGATAATAAAAATCATTCATAATGATATCTAATGCCTATTTGTGATAATCCACAAAAACTTACTGGGAAACAGGAAGTTCTTAGAGATTGTGTTATGGTAAAAATTGAGGCATATTTAGAGTTTGATTTATGAACAAAATAAGTCGATACAACACGGAGTCCCTGTGTAAAATAATGAGCACAGTACACAAGACACAACCTTTTCAAATGTACTAAAGCAAAACTGATAAAATAAAAGCAAAACTAAAAAAAAACTCCCGATATGAAATAATGCATGAACATGGCTGTAACAAGGGAAAAATGTGTGTGTGTGAGTGGGAGGGGTGTAACCTAACAAAATGCAGAGGGAGACTCAGGGTGTTATAAGCTCCCTAGGGTCCAGGGACAAAGTGCTGGAAAATATTGAGTCTCCTCACATCTCAAGACCAAAATTCCTTGTATAGTAGCAATCTGAGATGATGAAGAATATTTTTTTTGAAAAAAGGTTGTGATGTGATGGCGCAACACTTGCCCCCCCTTCACACGTTATGGCCCTGATGAAGAAAAGTCATGCCTGACAAGTCTCGATAATTATGATTCTTTTTATCTCCTCTATTTTTTGTTGTCCTTTTGGTGTGTTGCATTCTGTCAAGGACAATATGAAAGACACTGATAGTCTGCAATACACATACACTTTGCAACATAAAAATAAAAAATATCTTTAAGTAGGCTTGGTTTTTTGGGGAAGGGTTCTTTGATCACAAATAGTTTAATTTCTGAGTTGGGATGAAATTTTGACGAAATATCAGGAAATTGAATTCTTCCTTGTGAATCAGAAGTTTTTGAATTACCCAATTGATTTTCATGACAACAAAGTAAACTTTGTTTTCACAAAACTTTTTTTTGACGAAATCATTTTGACCCTTTCCATATGGATTGTAAACTTGAAGAAGGCTGTAGAAAGTCTCAGTCAAAATATTGTGGTAATAACAAAAGAAGTTTGAACAACAGCTAGGAAGACAATGAAAGGTCACCTAATTAAGTATTTCTTGGATCAAACACTTCAAAATCTGTCACAAATTCTTAGTGGAAATTCATCATACCAGACATCAATATCTCAAATTAGTCAAACCTATCTGCAAAGATGTTATCACAAACATCTCTATTATCAACAGGGGATGCAGACATTTTAAATTATGGTCACACACTCTTGTTATCTGTTGGTAATTCAAACATCTTTCATATGAAAAAACAAAACTGATAGCTGTTCAAAACACAAATATGGATCCTTTCAAGTACTTCATGACTATGTTTTAGCCCAGGGATCCCTCTGGAGGTGGTGTAAAAAAATTATTGGGGGTGTTTCAGGAATATTTGGAAATCTTTTTTAGTTAGATTATGACTGAAAAGTCTAATACAGTCTTTTACCTAGAAAAACATTAGTTTGCATCGAACAGGTCACAAGATGCTATATTATCTTAGATTCTAGCAATCAAAAATATCTTAAGTCAAAGATACCCTGTCACAAGTGGCAAAAACAATTGAAAGAGGCATAATATGCCATTACAAAGTTTCTTTACAAATGAAATTCTCTGAGGTAGGCAAGTTTTCTTTACAATATTCCATCAATAGTATTAAAATAAGAGAGACAAATATCTCATGACAAAGAGGTCACGGCACAAATGAAAAGAGTTTGAGAAACTCTGTTTATTTTAGCTTAAAGGTTTCAAGAACTCTTTTCTTGAGTACTTAGCCTCAAAGTAAAATCAACTATCTATTTTTAAATCTCATAATAAACAAAATTTTGTTTTCATAAAATTAAATAGAATTTTTATAAACATATAAGAAACACATGAAGTGATACTCACTGACTGTTCCCTTTGTCTAATGCCAGATTATCTAAACTATTATAAGTACTAAAAAAAGATACATATTCATGACAAAATATATTTTACATTAAACTTATTTTATTGATTCTGCAATTTACAGAGTTTTGACATTAACAATATGAAATATAGAAATTGAAAAATAATAATATCCTGGGTATTTGGAAAAATTGAATTGATTAAATTTTATCAGGAACCAACTTATTTTAGGTAGGATCATTTTTTTCTTCAGATATGAATATGACATTAAAACATTTTGTGGGTTTTGTCCTGAAAAAGTAAACTCACAAAATGATCTTTCCATCAAAAGCTTCATTGATGAATAAATAATAAGAATTTTACTGGATCGGCTCATTAGTCAAGTTTTGAAAAATAAAACACTTCATTTTCACAATGTTTTGTACACTGCTAAATACACCACTTTTTTTGTGTAAGGCATGACCCGTGAAAAATGCCTCTAACATGGATGAAATTTTATTTCATCGTCAAAAATCCGTGGCTGTAAAGTAGAAAGTTTGGAAAAAAACCTGATACAATCATTTACTGAAAAGAATCTATACAACCAGAGATTTTTACAGAGAAAGCTGTCCATTTGTAAACATTAAAATGGTACATTTTTCAAAGATTTCTGATATTCATTTAATTTAATAACAGTACTTAAAAAATGTAAAATTGCATTTTTAAATTTGATTCCATTGAATACGTGATTTCCAATGTCTTAATGATAAAATATTGTATAAGATTTGAAAAATAACAATATTATGAGTATTAAAAAAAAAGATCAATTCCGTCATTTCCAATATCTTTTACATTGTTGATAAATTAGATTTAGAATATGAAATAGTTTCAACAATCCTAGATTAGTCTGTCTAGCTGTAGCCAAACAGCATATAAATGTTTTTCAGTGAACAGCATGATTTGCTTTTAAAAAAAAACAACTTTTTCATAGATCTTGTAATTCTATTATAGCTTTACAAGAAAATGGATTTCATGAGATTTTTGTGCAATGTGTGTATTACTATTGTCAAACTTCAAAAATATTTCATCGAATGTATGAAAAGACAAGTTTTTAGATATTTTTATATCTTTAATACACATAATTTTGCTTGTAAAAAGAAGCAATGTGAAAATTCTGATCAATTTTATAAAAACAAACAAAAAACACACGATGTACAATTCTTTTACATTTTTTGGGAAGCAGCACGTTTTGCTTGTAAGAAACCCATAGATTTATCTTTCATAGATATAATGGATTTATAAAAATATAGAAACTCATCATAGATTTACTTGATTACAAAATTATATAATAAAATCAGATGGAAAAATGACAAAAGTTTTTGCAAATAATCACTCTATTCATTGATATTTCATGCTGAATTGCTACAGACCTCTCATGTAATCCTAAGGCACCAAAGAAGCTGGGTTGAGAAATTCTGCTCCAGTGTGTGTACGCATATGCATATTCAAGGTTTTCTGCTGTGAAAAAGAAGAGCTACACACTTCACAAGAATATAGCTTCTCTCCAGTATGCGTTCGCATATGCTGCCTCAAATATGACTTCACAGAAAAAGAAGAGCCACACACTTCACAAGAATATGGCTTCTCTCTTGAGTGTATTAGCATATGCTGCCTCAAATTTGATTTCACCGAAAAGGCAGAGCCACACACGTCACAAGAGTAAGGCTTCTCTCCAGTGTGTGTTCGCATATGTTTCACCAAAACAGATTTCAGTGAAAAAGAAGAGCCACACACTTCACAAGAATATGGCCTCTCTCCAGTATGTGTAAGCATATGCCTATTTAAGATTGACTGCTGTGAAAAAGCAGAGTTGCATACTTCACAAGAGTATGGTTTCTCTCCAGTATGTGTACGCATATGTCCATTTAAGGTTGTCTGCTGAGAGAAAGAAGAACCACATACTTCACAAGAATATGGCTTCTCCCCTGTATGTGTTCGCATGTGTACTACCATATCTGACATCCGTGAAAAAGAAGAGCCACACACTATACAAGGATAAGGCTTCTCTCCAGTGTGTGCATGCATATGTCCTTTCAAAGTTTTCTTCTGTGTGAAGGAAGAGCCACACACTTCACATGAATAGGGCTTCTCTCCAGTGTGTGCATGCATATGCCCATTCAAGCTTGTCTGCTGTGAAAAACAAGCACCACAAATTTCACAAGAGTATGGCTTCTCTCCTGTGTGTGTTCGTATATGCTGCCTCAAATATGATTTTGCGGAAAAGGAAGAGCCACACACTTCACAAGAATATGGCTTCTCTCCAGTGTGTCTTTGCAAATGTTTCCTCAAGTTTGATTTTACAGAAAAGGAGGTGCCACACACGTCACAAGAGTATGGCTTCTCTCCAGTATGCGTTCGCAAATGTTTCACCAAAACTGATTTCAGTGAAAAAGAACAGCCACATACTTCGCAAGAATATGGCTTCTCTCCAGTGTGTTTATGCATATGTCTATTCAAGATTGACTGCTGTGAAAAAGATGAGCCACACACTTCACAAGAGTATGGTTTCTCTCCAGTATGTGTACGTATATGTCCATTTAAGGTTGTTTGCTGAGAAAAAGATGAACCACACACTTCACAAGAATATGGCTTCTCTCCCGTGTGTGTTCGCATATGCACCACCATATCAGACATCCGTGAAAAAAAAGAGCCACACACTTCACAAGAATATGGCTTCTCTTCGGTGTGTGTTTGCATATGTTGACTCAAACATAACTTTTGTGCAAATGTAGCATCGCACACTTCACAAGAAAACAGTTTCTCTCCACTGTGTGTTTGTATATGCTTCATCATATCTGATTTGTATATAAAAGAAGAGTCATACATCTAACAACGTTTGCTTTTTCTCTTGCATTTATTTCCAAATATTGCATTAAATTTGACCTTTATGAAAAAGAAGAACAACTCACTTCAGAAGAATAATCTATCTCCCAGATATGTTTTTGTGTATGCTTCATCAAATCAAACTTCTTTTTTAAAGAGCTACACACTTCACAAGATTACGGTTTCTGTCCGATAGTATTTTTTAAATGTTGCACTTAGATTGGTGTTCACGTAAAAGGGGAGCAATGTGTTAACACACATACAATTTTTCTGCAGTATGTGTTCGGATATGTTCTACCAAATATGAATTTGTTAAAAAGGAAGAAACACAGTTTCCAAGATTTCCTTCCAATTCACAATATTTCATCTGAATAGATTTCTACATTTTCTTTATTTCAGGTCTCCAAGAAAAGTATGATTCATTCAAATCCACAAATTTTTTTGATGCTGGAGCATCTGAAAAAAAAACAAACGAAGAAACTTAGAATATGATATAGTGTCCAAAGGAATTCGATTGTAGTAAAATTTTTTAATCAATAGGTTTTATACAAGCCGATAACACACCCCACAGATGCAATTTTGAGCTAGTTTTTACAGATTGCCTCAATAGAATGTTTGACCCCAATAAGACATCAGAACTGTTTTGCTATGGGTGCTTTGATTTTATACCTTTGGCTACACCATACCATTCCAGCTGCTCAGGTCATATAGAGATAAACAGAATCAGACTTTAAAAAGTGTTTAATTTAAAAATCAAGACCTGGAGTTAAACATGCTTATCTTACATAATGGCAGTTTATAAGGTTTGAATAAAATGAAAAGTGCAAATTGAAAATTTGATTTTAATTTAAGCACATTTACTTTTAGAATGGCGCTTATCACATTTTGGAACCACATCTTTCATATATAGATGAATAGGAATCCAATCATTATTAGCAAGAGAAGCAATGAAAGCAGATCCACACTTAATCTTTTCTTTATTTTCAAAAACTGGAAAATCAAATCTTTCGAAAACTAAAAAAGCAGAGTGAAAAACAGAATTATCAAGAATTTTTGAAATGGTAAATGGAAGAAAGATCACATAGCAATTTCCCAATAACTGTAAATACTTGATTCTTTCTGTAATCAAACCACACATCACCAAAATAGGCTCCGTGACCATTTATTGATGTCAACAATGACTTGAATAGAGATTAACACTTGGGCTTCATGACGTTGGGCCATTTCAAAGTGCTTGACTTTACTTCAACAGAAATGCTTCAAATATTTGTAAATCAGTGAGCAGATTTCTTTTGCTTCTGACAAAACTGTCTTTTCAGCATTCTTTCAGCATGGAAATTATCTATATTTATTCATATCAGTGTATTAGGAAATAATTTATTAGAATAATTGGAAGATTTGGAGAATCTATGTTACGTAGAAAATAAAAAAATTAAACATTTGAAGGATCAGTGTATTATAAGGTAGGAAGAATCATTTATTAAAATGTTCTATTGATATTGAAAAAGTTGAAAAAAAAATCATACATGCATGTTTATAAAAATGTGCCCATTATATAGTTTTATTGGTCAATCTTCGAAGTCAAAAGTAATGTATGAAACGATATACATAAATTAAAAAAAGTCGTGGGATTTGTTCCATTCCAATTCAATTATAAAAAATTCTTCTTGAAATGAAAAATGTCTTTCGTCAAAAAAATCATTATCATCAACTGTTACCATTTCTAATATTTTCTATTTTGTGTCCAATATAAATTCTTCCTGAAAAAGTATAGCTCATGTTTTTTAAACGAGCATCATGTTTACACCGCTTTTTCAAGTATAAATCCAAGTTCTTTCCAATTGTAATCAAGTGGCAGAGTTTGACATCATCGGCGTTCTTCTGGATCCACTATGTTTAAAAATTACAAGTAAAAATTATGCTTCCTCTGTCATTTTTTTTTCATTATTTTGATTGTAATTTTCCAGTTTCTAAGTCAGAGAGGAGTCAGTTTGTATGGAATTGATACTTTTGGTATGATCAAGTCACTTTAATAATTTTTCATTTGTTTTCCCATATGAAACTTTGAGCAGACACCGACAGACTTTTGATAACAAAGCAACATCTTTTTCCATGATAAAATAAGCAAACCCATGAAAATTTCATTGTAATAACATTCATGTTATTAATAATAAGGAATATTGTAGAAGATTATTTGCAGTGCATCCCCAAAGTTGTTGCCTGCTATTCCCTGTCAGCCATTTATGAAAGTAGGTAAGGTAGGCCTAAAGTGACTAAAGATTCATAAGAATTAAAAGTATCATCAGACATGGGATTCTGGATCACACCACTTGTTATATCAATATCTATTTTACAGAAAAATAATGAATTATTGAATTAAATTGAGTATATGGATCCAGACTGAATGAAATAAAATATTAGAGAGAGGAACAACACAGTATACATTTATGAATATATTTCTATTTATAAAATGAATAAATTAAAATGAAAAAATCTTTTCACTTTCCTATCTTCCTCATGAATGGAACAGAAATCCTTCAATTTGCCTCTATTTTTTCCTCCTCCTATTTTTTTCTTTCAATTTTTTTACTTGAATCCACCTAGCCAAGTTCTGCAGCAGGAACTCAGAATTATTATATGATGGACTAACAAAGAAGAGAAAAAACTTCAAAACTGATTAAAATGGAAAAAATTTTACCAACAATATTTCTTGAATGTAACGAAAGCAAAGAGTGGATATACAAGAAAAAGAAATGCAAGTAACAAAATAATGTTTCATTTTTATCATTCTTGATAGATGATTACATCCAATATTCTTCTTGTCTCTAATATATTAATCTTATCTCAGCCTTGTCACTTAATTTAATTCAATAGTTTCTGAAAAATGAACGTATTCAAATATAATACATGGTGTAATCCTGTCTCAAATATATCAATTTAATCTCATCCTTGTTACTTATTTTAATCCAATAGTTCTTGTAAAATAAATATACTCAAATATAGTAAATAGTATAATCCTGTCTCATGTCCAATTTAACCTTTATAAATTTAGGCGTATTAGGACAGATTTTTCAGTCTTTTAGGGGATGCCATACATATTTTCACAAGTGACTGACACAGCCAGCGACAATTTTTTAAAAGAATGCCCAGAAATGAATACCAAAAGATTAAGTGAAATTGGCTTATTTTTTAAATTTATGATAAAAATTTGAAAATTGCAGTATCCTAGGCTTTTTAAAAAAAAAAGTAAACATAACCATGTTTTCTAAGACATGTCTGACTCCGTATGGTCCAGGCTAATCATTTTTTCATCTAAAATCCGTTAACGTTCTCTCAAAGTTTCCCTCAGAAAGAGAGGGGGAAATAATTGATAATATGACTAAAACATACCAAAATCTAATATAAACTGGCTGTCCTGTATTCACAAACTGAACAAATTTGCAAAGAAAGTTTCCTTACACTTTTACAACACAGTCGAGCTAGAAGATCACCGATAACATCAGTGCTTTCTACTCTATTACCTTGGAAGTATTGTCTATCAAACAATTCTTAGATTGAATTTTTCTTAATCTTTCTTTTTATTGATAACAATAAGATTATAACAAAAAAAATTTCATCGATATGTTATTGCTTTGTTGTCAACAGTTCACTCATGTTTATCTGTTGTCTACTCGAAATTCCTGACAGAAACAATGAAAATTTGATAGAATGACTAAAAGTCATCAAAATTTCTTATTCAGTATAAACTGGTTGTCATATATTGATAAACTGAGCAAAATTGCAGTCAAAATAAACAAAAGCAACAAAAAAAAAAAAATAGCAATAGGGTCCCTACTGTTTTTCACTCTACAGTATTGATTTTCCATGAGTTTTTTTTAATGACAAATTTTTAAAAAATATCCATGATTATCTATAACTGGAGAAAAAAATTGGTATAACAGCAGTTCCGTGATGATTTTTCGCAGACGGTTTCATTTAGCGAATTGGGGAGAAAAAAATGTGCAGAAATTTGCTTCTCTTGTATTGAAAAATTCTCCAAAGAATAAGCTTGCATTTTGCATCCTTTTCTGTGTTTCTATGCACAAACTTGCATCTTTTACATTCTATCAATACAACCCCTACACCTAACACTAACCCTACCAACCCTACCAACCAACACTAACTAAACCTGACGTTAACCCCAAACAAATGGACAGAGCTTCTTTCGAAAACATGGGGAGAAAAAATAACAAAAACTTTTTTTACCAGCTTTCACGATCTCTCCGATTAGACTCTCTCATATTTTCGATATTCCCCTGGCTGACATGGCATAATCCACAAATGCAAAATGCAAGCTGGTCCACAGGAAAAAAAAAAATTCTGATAAAAGCGAAGCAAATTTTTTCCCTTCAAATTCAGAAGACGAAATGGTCAGCATAAATCAGGAATCATATTCAACGCGTGCGCGATAGTAACTTGAACCAGCAATGGAGATGGCGGCCATTACGCTTATGATACAAGGTAAATATCTAATTAAAAAAAACAGAAGCATTACACAAATAATACTTTGAAAATAGTTTTTTTTTTTAAAGAAGGAAAAAAAACATTACAGTAATAATACAATGTAAATGGTTAAAAGAAGAAAAAAAAAAAAAAACTTCTAATGAAATAAAATGCTTGTTTTTAGTCCAAGCAAGCTGAAATTCTTCTAAGCAAACCCATGAAACTTTTGAATTCTTCGATATCCAATTTGAAAACGTAATTAAAAATAGGAAAAAATATGTTCACAAGTTTTTTTTTCTCAAGTTTTTGTTAAAAACGGTAAAGAGAATCGGCCAAGTCGTGGTCAAAATGAAAGAAAAGCAAATTTTCATTATTTATAACGTGGAATTCAACTTTTTAAAATAAATGTTTACTTTTTTTATGCATAAGCAATCATTTAGACGCCATTTTTTGACAGGTCATAAAATTGAAGAAAAAAACTGATATTCTGTAATTGAAACATCTAAAACTAACTCACGCATGAATTGAAATGGTTATAATTTTTCTGGAAAAATTAGTTGGATCATAAATCAACCGAAATGCGGAAAATATCCTAACGAGATGTGTGAAAAGAAAAAAACCAATGAAACTTGGATTTTCGATCAGTTGGGGTGGGTATCATGTCAACAATAGCAGACAAGAAGTATGGGGAGGTTGAACCGTAGAAAGAAATGATGAATAAAATTAGCTCAACAATTTCTTTCTGATGACTGGAAGTCACTTGATGGTTGAGACTTGATTCGTACGGCCATCCGTAGAAAAACAACCAGAAAACAATGATAGAATATATGAACTATTACCTGAAGCAGAAATTTTCCAAAAATAATTTACGATTGCATAAATTTCCACCTTTTAAAGGAAAGAATGTAACAATAATTGAAAATTGAAAAAAAAATCCTATCCTAAGAAACAAGTAGGTCTGATGTGGCGAGAGATTGCAGTATAAGCAGATATTTTACAAATCAAATCTTCAAAGTTCTTTTTTATGATATAAACTTTATGAAATCTAAGCAAACATATAGGATTGAGAAGTTTCAGTTCCTTTCGTTATTATAAGAGTCAGTTATCTATCTCTGAGTTATTGTCCCCTATATAAAGGCGAGATTTTTCCTGTTCACATTCAGACAATTAATAAGAAAATGAATAAAACTTATCGACAGAATTATCAAACTATCGCCAACAAATCTTAATGGATTATTATTCAACATGGATCAAAACGATAAACAATAAAGTGGTTGAATGTTTGAGTTAATAACGATCGAATACAGAACAGCAGGCATTAAAAATGAATGAGTTTGTAACTTGTTCAAGTTAGTCAGTGAAATGAAATTAAAAATACTTACAATATGATGATAACATGTATTTAACGTTCGGTGTTACTGTATTTGATGTATGGAGCGGTGTCGTTTAATTCCTATCCCTTGCAAGAAAATGGACTGTCCTTCTTGACTAAGTTGTAGTAATAATTTTACTTTACCAATAAACATGATAAATCATTTTTGTATATCATTGTTGGGGATGGTGCAAATAAGGCTTAATGCCTCACGAGTAGTACCAACCTTTGTGAATTTTTTTGAAACAGTATCTCGCATTATATACATATTTTCCAGACAGGTGAAATCAACATTTCCATACTCATAGATTAGACAACGACTGGTTCAGTTTGCACCAACTCAGAGCAGATAATTGAATCAGATTTGGACATTAATTCATCAATACGAATTCATAAAAAATTTGGGGGGATTATTTTGAAACTGCTTTTGCTTATATTCCTTAGTTTTATAGGGGAAAAACTCTTATGAAGTTGTTCTAAGCAAGTACATTGCTTTATGTTTGATAGAATTTCCTCCAAATATTTCTATCAGTGAGTCGAGAATAAAGATTCTTTTGATGGAATTCTTGTATCAATATAGCTTTTTTCTGAAAAAAAAAAAATTTTTTCAAACTGTCAGGAAGTTTTTGATTGGTATAATCATGTTCTATTGAAAAATTATTTTTAAGGTTATGCTATCTTTTACTTTGAAGATTTATAGCAAATACATTGTCTTTGTCATTAATGGTATCCTGAAAATTATCTGTGTTTTGCATAGAATTATCATTATATGCTATAATTTCAATTGTTACATTTTGTAGAGTTTCAATTCTCTTTAGTATAGTGTGAGGGGTAGAGCTCCAGACCTGAAATCCATATAAAAAGGAAGAAAAGAATGCAGTATAGTAGAAAGATAATAGTTGGTGAGTATTTAGATATAGTCTAGTTTTAAACCATCTAAGTTTGATTTCTATCTCAAGACAATGAGCAGAATCATCAAGAAATTCAACTGTGTGCACACCAAGATATTTGATGTTGGAAGTCGAATAGATTCTCTAGCCATTTGATTTGATTTTTAATTCAAATATATATATATTATACTTAAAAATGTGAATATGAATGTTTAAAAACTAATAGAATAACCCAGTACCTTCAGATATTATTTGGTCTCCATCTGATCCCCTCTGAAATCCTCAAAATATTTGTATATGAGGACAAGCACTGTAGCTGTACTTTCTGAGTGTAAGTGATGGAACTTTAAAAGTGTTTATGCATGTCTTCTTCCACAATGGTTCCTAAACTCTAGTCTACATCACTGTTGAATAATGTAGGAATGAATCACATGATATTGTAAGAAATAATCTTTTGAATGAATACCAGAACTAAATATCAATGAATATATTTTTAAGAAAAAAAAAAGGGATTCTTACATAGTCCAACATAAAGATTTACCAATCATTTTCACATCATGATATCTCATAAACTTGAGTTTTTGAACTGAGATTCAAAACTTTCCACAGAGTATCTCAAATATCTGTTTTTTCTATCTTTAGAGTCTGATAAGTCTATTCTGAACTGGTACACTTGATTTCAGAAACTTCAAAACAGATGTGACATGACAGAGGGATGAAAATTTTGGAGGAAATTCAAAGGTTTGCAGAGGAAGTCATCAAATGGTCTGATGTGAACATTTTCACCACAAAGGCTATGATGAATTCCCTAAATGATAGGGTTTATGCAGCTGATATGGGAGACCTTTCTGAAGGCAGAGCCTATTTTCTATGCCAGAAGCCTGCTGGGATGACGGTGTAGGCTACAATTCAATCAGATAGGACAAAGTCTCCATTGTTGTCAATTGAAGGTGTGAAGGTGAATCTCTAAATGCTTGAAGGAAAGTCGTTACCTTGGGTCATTGAAGCCTTTCGGGAGTGTTAGAGCTTCAATTTAATATAATCACCCAGGCGTGGTGCAAAGTGCATTTCTGAAGGTCATGAGACAAAAACATCTCATTGGCTTCAAGCTCGGGTATCAATCTCATGGATTTCACAGAATAATGTTCAAAAGTTCTCTCGCAGCAATGTTGCCACTCTGAATCAAGCCTTTGTGACATCCTGGTCCAATTTAGACAAAAGAAAAGGTATTACCTTCATGTAGGTCAGTTTCTTAATGCCAGGATCAAGCCAAAAAATGGTTATATCAAAAAAATGATCATAAATACTCAGTAAAGACAATGGAATATTTGTGCTTTTTATTATACTTGTGCCGATATTCAATTTTGGATAAATTGGAAAACCACATGAGTAAATCAAGTTGATTAAATTCCATAGAGATCCCTATATCATACCTATCCTTGGCTCGGTGGCCATATTTTTCATTCATTGAAAATATTTAGACATCCAAGGATGGGGGAATGAGGGATAAGGGGGAGGGGGTACTTTTAAAATATTTACACAAAAGTTTTTTGACAAAGTAACCTTTTTATAGAAAAATCAGTTATCAATGAATACCCAGAGACCAGTTGAATATCAATTCATTATAGAGTAAGCGTTAAAAGTCATGGTAGCAAGTAAAAAAAACACAACTAGAATTTACCCACTCAAATGATACCCGTGGGTGAAAATTTGGCTCTCGGTTTATACTCTATACCTTTAATGTTGTTCCATTCTTTCACAAACAATTGTGAATTATCTGAAATGATTTTTTTTTTTTCAATTACTGTTTTGGGCAATTGTTCATATATTTTTTTGGTTGTTTTTCTTGATTGAACAATTTTTTTTCACGGATGGTTGTAACTAATTAAATCTTGACAATCAAGTGACTTCTAGGGGTTAGAAAGAAACTGTTGACCCCATTTTGTTTATTTTTTCTCCTGATGCTACATCCTACATAATTGTCATCTGTTATTGTTGACATGAGCAGTCAACCATTTTCTTGACTGAATCATTATACCGACCCCTACTGTTGAAAAAGTCATTTCATTTGGTTCTTTCAAGCAGCATATTACAATGTTTTATTTCATTCTGGTTGAGTGATGATGAAACTACTTTTCTTTCAAACTAGATTATAACCATATCACGTGTAAATTATTTCTAGTGTATTTTTTAATTTATTACAGAATTTCAATTTGCAAAAATTTTTACGAGCTATCAATTGATAAATTAATAATAATAATATGATTGATCTATTGACTAATAAGCTCCATTGGTATGTACTAACAATGATTGAATGGCAGAATGAGAAACGCATGACATTTAGTTTCAAGTACGATTGAATTAATGAAGCAGTCATCAAAAACACTTTGTTTGTTCAAGTTGATAAATCAAATGAAACTCTAAATACTCACAAGATGATGCAATGTACAAAGTTCAAGATTTACTATGATAATCTGTTCAATGCTTGGTATGGTGTTGTTTACCAATCAGTTGAGTGGTATGCTCTCTGATACCATGCTGATGGTAGAGACTTGTCAGAAAAGGAAATTACACCATCAGCTAAATTATGGCAATGGTTTTTTGATATTTTTTTTCTTCATCGTCTGAAAATTCATCTTTAGATTTTACAAGTACTCAAAATCTTCCAAATGATTTTTCAAATTGGCACATTTGAATGGAAACAAGATTAATGTTGAACAAATACATGGTGGAAAATTTTCTACTTTATGCTGAAAAAACCTCCCCAAAAAACAAAATAGATATATTTTCAGCCATCTTCTTGAGTGTGTTCCTGGAATATCACTTAACATCTTTCTCTTTCATCGTACATAGGTAATTACACTACATCTTAATTCTTTTCTTTTTATTTTATAATTAATATTATCAGGTGGTTTTCACTGGAGATCAGATGGCAGTAAACCTTCTCAATACTCCAGGACTCTCCTCTGTTTTCTGGCTAATTTCAGTACTGATATTATCTGGATTTCATTGGCTCTTCCCTAGATTTCTAGTTCCTCCAAATTCTTAGCTAGGTTCTTGGGGACTGTTCAAAGATCACCAGCCACTATTGACATTACTGTCACCATTAAGCTCCACAACTTCTCAAACGCTCTGGCAAGGTCTAGATACTCATCTAACTTTTCACTTTATTTCAGCTTCATCCCATAGTCAGTGAACTCCACTGTCTGATGCTTTCTTTTATCCTTGCTTCCTACTTTTATATGTCGATGGATAGAGTATTGATGAGTTGTGATTTGATCAAAATGAAAGTAGAGACAAGACAAAAAATACACGTGTATCTAGTTGAAAAAGATGATCAATACTGCATTGTGATTGATGTCACAGAAAAGCAATGTAATTGTCTCTTAGCATTAGTATTATTTGGGTGTAGTTTCAGCAGCAGCTTCATCATTTAGTAGGAATATCAATATGACCTCATAGAACACCTAGCACAACATCTGGTTTCTAGCCTAGATTGAGTGATTGATTTAATTCCAGAGAATCTCATGCAGTTCATTCTCGAGGACTGATTCTGGTTTTTGCATGCACAATTGATTTGCATTGTAAAAACACGGTAGCTTGCTGAGTTCCCAGTGGATTACCTCTCCCATCCAGTCATGCCAGATTTATCTTGCATTTCTTCTGGGTTAATTTGCTGCATCGGCTCACTAGGTTGATTATTGTTCAATCCTAATTCCTGCATTGTGAAAAGTAAGTAAAATCTTTCATCATTTAATAACAATCAGTGTATCGCCAAATGATGAATGGTCATCACTACCTCATTGTTGAGCATTGAAATTTTTTTGTTTTTTAAACCCTCTGAACCGGCAGTAAACAACAGATTCTCATATAATTAGGGATTTTATTGATTTTACATTCTGTGGTAATGTGTTGAAGATTTATAAATCCATGAATTGAATCATGTTAGGAATTCTTTTTATTTCAACAAATAAGAATTATTTGAAATTGATCAAATACTTGGCCACTTTCCGTGAAAATATTACATATAATTCCATTAAGACAGATAAATGAAAATAAGATTGTAATACTGGATGAACTGATAATTCACAATTGAAACATCCTTTCAATTCAAAACTGAGAGATTCATCAAAGAATAATATTTTGGGTTTTCTAATTATTCATTGCGAATATATACATATATATATATATATATATGTATATATTGTCCCTTTTGAGGAATTGGACTTCTATTCATGAAAATAGTTTCATTACCCTCACTCCCAAACTTTATATTTATTCAGATTCACCCGAATGTATTTCAAATCAACGCATTTTAAAAGCGACAGATATTCCTGAAAAATCTGATTTCATATCAGGGAATATTTTTACTTTGTTTTTATCATTTTCCTCTGACTTTGGAAAACCCTATCTCAGGCATATGGTAGATCCCTCCCCCAGGTACTCAGGTCCCTGAGCAAAGGGGCAATGTTGCTGGTACTACAAGCATGCCCTATTGTAATAGTGAGAGAGAGATGAGATTTTTTCAAGAAGGCCAATTGGTAAAGATAGGAAGATACGGAATAGAGAGTGAGCAAGGAAAGATGAATTTTTTTTTTTCTTCTCACGTCAAACATCATCACATTATTCTTTTTGTTAGATCCATTCTTATTATGAAAATAAAAAAGAAGTACTACAAAAGGAAGAGGAGGAAGAAAATTGCACAGTGTTTATAACTAATGTGTACACTCCATATATAACTTTTTCATTTCCCAATGAATCATATTGCATTTGGTAAGATACATTTTACTTGTCAAACAATATAGCAAGAAATCCCATAATAAGATAAATAATTTTTTTTTTTTTTTGACTGAAGTACCAAGATGCTCAACTTCATCACTGTCGATCAAAGTAGCCAGGAATCACATGATGTAGTAATAAAGATTCTTTTTCCACCATAGTTCCTAAACTCTCATCATCACTGTTGAACAACGCAGAAAGGAATTGCATGATATAGTAATAAAATCACATGAATGAAAAAAAAAAAAGAATGGATACTATTTTCAAATAAGGTATTTAATTTTGTAAAAACAAACATTAATTCAACTAACATTTTTTGATTGCTGGAAAGAACATATTTGAAATGGATATAAGAGTCATTGCTGGAGGATGAGGAATTTGAAACAAGTGGCATACTCTAGCACAAGAAACAAATGTCCAAGGTAGGCCAGTGTAAATTTATTTCTTTTGCAGAGAAAGAATTGAGGTACATCATTAAATATGAGATGATGGAATGAACTGCACAACACAGATTTCTGAGTTGCAAGTACAGTAAATATTGAAATGCAGGGAACTGATCAGTATATTTGCGGAGACATTTTTTGAAACAAAACAGTCTTTTTATGCATTGAGGACCTGAAGGGCATTAAAGGATTAGTTGAAACATTTCAATAACAACATATTCGTACCAACAATTGCAAAGACGATGAGAGGTAATCCAAGTGAATAACCATCAAATGACACACCTCATAATCAATCACAGATTCTTTATCCCAGACCTCAGTACTGGTCATTTCTTTGCAAAGTGAGTTTGCATATGTCTCATTAAGTATGACTTCAGTGAAAAGGAAGAGTCACACATTTTACAAGAATATGGTTTCTCTCCAGTATGTTTTTGCATATGTTTGCTCAAATGTCCCATCTGAGAGAAAGAACAGTTGCACATTTCACAAGAATATGGCTTCTCCCCAGTGTGTGTTCGTATATGCACCACCAAACTTGACTTCTGTGAAAAAGAAGAGCCACACACTTCACAGGCATATGGTTTCTCTCCAGTGTGAGCTCTTGTATGGATCACTAAATCTGATTTCTGTATAAAGGATGAGTCACACAGTTCACAGGAATATGGTTTTTCTCCAGTATGTGTTAGCATATGCTTCCTTAAATTTCCCTTCTGTGCAAAGGAAGAGCCACACACTTCACAAAAATAGGGCTTCTCTCCAGTGTGTACACGCATATGCATCACCAAAGCAGATTTCAGTGTAAAGGTAGAGTCACACACTTCACAAGAATTCATCTTCTCTCCAGTGTGTGCTTGCACATGTCCAACTAAATCTGATTTCCGCTCAAAGGAAGAGTCACACACTTCACAACAATAAAGTTTTTCTCCAGTATGTATTTGCATATGGTTCCTTAAATTTATCCTCTGGGAAAAAGAACAGTTGCACACTTCACAAGAATATGGTTTCTCTCCAGTGTGTGTTCGTATATGCACTACTAAACTTGGCTTCCGTGAAAAAGAAGCACCACACACTTCACAAGAATATGGTTTCTCTCCGGTGTGTGCACGCATATGGACCACCAAATCTGATTTCTGTATAAAGGAAGAGTCACACAATTCGCAAGGATATGGTTTTTCTCCAGTGTGTGTTTTCACATGCTTCCTTAAATTTCCTTTCTGTGAGAAAGAAGAGCCACAAACTTCACAAAAATATGGCTTCTCTCCGGTGTGTACTCGCATATGTCCCACCAAAGCTGATTTCAATGCAAATGTAGACCCACAAACTTCACAAGTATATGGCTTCTCTCCAGCATGAGCTCGAATATGCCCCTGCAACTCTGATTTCCGTACAAAAGATGAGTCACACACTTCACAAGAATATGGTTTTTCTCCATTATGTTGCTGCATATGCTTTCTCAGATTACCACTCTGTGAGAAAGAACAGCTACACATTTGACAGGAGTATGGTTTCTCTCCAGTGTGCGTTCGCATGTGCACTACTAAATTTGGCTTCCGTGAAAAAGAAGCGCCACACACTTCACAAGAATATGGTTTCTCTCCAGTGTGAGTTCGCATATGCACCACTAGATTTGATTTCTGTGCAAAAGAATAGTCACATAATTCACAAGCATATGGTTTTTCGTCAATATTGGTTTTTGAATGTTTTTTTGAAGTTGAACTTCCAGACATGCTCTTTCTAATCCGGAACATCTGTAAAAAATGAGGATTTATTTGAATTAATAATTATGATATATACAATAATGTTCTTCATCACAAAATTATCTTTCATACTTTAAAGTGTCGATAAAGTATTATGGGAAATTTTTTTTTGGAAGTTACCGGATCACACTTCTGCCAATAATAGACATTTATTTCATTTTAGCTATATTAATACAACTGCAGAAGACACTTATCAAGGCAATAAAGTTAACTGTATCTAAATGTATTTTCTGTTTCTTTTAAGGCAGCCAAAGATAAACTGGAAAATTTGATATTTGAAAGCTAAAAAAAAAATCAGTTTTTTTATGATATCCATCAGTCAGGTGCACCAATATCTATACAAAGAAGTAATGTTTACTGTGAAAATCAAGAAAATTTCAAGTTTGAGTATTGAATAAATACCATATTCAAAATAACTGCAAGTATTTGATTGTTTCTGTTATTGAATCAAAATTTATGTAGTATTCAATTTATTCACACTTCACAATATCAAGCCGTCTCTATGTGCTTCTTACTATGACTTCATGTACAGACAATAATGCTTCAGATGTTTGTTAATCAGTGAAAAAAAATAAGGAAATCCTTTTGTATTTTGTGAAATAAACTGAGAAGACTCACTTGCCAGCATCAATGAAACAAAAATGTTTATAAGAAGTAAAGAACTTTTTCTCACAATATAAAAACTGCAATTATTCATATTTTTCATCACCCACGGGACAATAGCAGTGTAGTAATAGATCGGATTGCACGTCGAATTGACAAAATCTCACGGGTTCCAGCAGAAGGGTAATCTACTATCTGTTGTGATTCTAAAGTTCAACATGAAGAATGGTTAGTGTATTCCAGCAAAACAGATACCAAAGTTAGGCAAAGGTATGATTTTTTGGTTGTATGAGTCAACTCAAATTATTGACCCCCCAATCTGCATTTTCCTGACACCAAGAACCAATACCCTTGTCTGCTAAGTCTGTTTTTTCCTACTTTCCCAGATTATTGTGCAACTGTTGTATCATTTCCCCTGGGTTGATCTGACCACTGCAGGGTCACCGTTGTTATCCATGTGCAATGCAAAGAAACTTTCACTGCTCCATTCAATCAGACTATTTTCAGGTACTTAAAAAGAAGACTGGGGAAGACTTAGTTCTTACGCAATTATTTCTCACTTGATCCACTTGATTACTTCTTGAGATTTAAGGTATCAAAAATCACTTCCCTTATTACTGATTGTATCTCAGCAGGATTTGAGAGTTATGTACCACATACAAAGTATCAGAAAACAAAACAAAAAAAAGCCAAATTCTCAACCTTGGTATACGGCTGAATGTGTTGCCACTATCACGCATTGCAATCACTGTTTCCACCTCTATAACAAAAATAAAAATAAGAACACGTTGGTATCCTTTCCATTTGGCCTATAACCACTGTCACAGAGTGTTAAAGAATGCCAAGGCAAGTTATGCGGAATCTGTTCATGCCAGAATTGATCAAGAGAGACTTGGTTCCTACAAATTTTGGACAATAGCTAATACAGTTCTCAACCATGAAAAATCTATCTCAGCTTCAATCATTAGACCAGAAGTTATTCCCTCTTCCTCAGACAAAGTGACGCTGCTTGCTAAGAACATTGCATCAAACTATGTGATAGTTGACTCAAACCATCCCTTATTACAGTTCCCCCTCTTCCCGGCTTCAGAGTATCAGTCAAAGTGTTCAAACTTAATTGTGATCTTGATTTGTCAAAAGCAACTGGAAGAGATCAAATCTGGCTTATGATTTTGAAGAACCTATCATCTGAGATATCGCCAGTAATGGCAAAGTTATTCATCCGTTGTCTCAAGCTAATGGAAGATATTTTCTGTTTGTCCAGTCTTCAAAAACTCCAAGGAGTGCCTCTCTGCAATACAATGCAGACCAGTCTATAGTGCATCAATCCTCAACAAACATATCATTAGGAAGAAGTCTTGAGGTTGTAGTCAGTCCTCAGAAGTTGTTGAAATTGATACGAGGGTTACTTAAAGATCCATCTTGGGAGCCTAGACTTTTCTTTTTATTCATAAATGATCTACCCAACCATATAATTAGGTCTTTTATAGACATATATGTGGATGGTCTTACTTCTAAGAACATCCAGGCCTAGCATCAGATCTTTCCAGTGAACACACTGTGATTCTTAAACAGGGTATCAAATGGCTCATTATATTCAATCCCTCTAAAAACAATCTTGTACCTTTCCACCATCACTGTGCAAAACCTGACTCTCAAACTATCTTTGGCTGGATAAACTTTTGGGTCTCAGATTCACACCTGATTTAAAATGGGACACTTACATTACTTCTGTAGCCAAGAGCACAGCTGGAATGGTCCTGATCGTTTTATCTATCAAGAACGTGCCAAATGCCCAAAGCGTTATCATACCTAAATATGAGCCAAATCCGAAAAAAAAAAATGGAGTATTGCAGGTTCCTCTCATCAGGCACTTTCCACACTCGATAGAGTATAGTGGGTGAAGAAATTTTTTCTACACCCCAATCACTATGTCATTATAATGTTGCAAATTTGGTACTTTTCAACAATTACTTCCATGGAAGATTTTCAGACAATCTACATTCCCTAGTTCCTCCTATCTGGGAATTTTCAGTTAAAACTCAGAACGCAATCAAGGCACAACCATCCCTTCTGAACATATGAAGGACTCATCGCAAGTCCCATGGAAATAGCCTCTTTTTGAGAACATCTATGAGGAATGAACTCACTTCTGAAAGTTTTCTGGACGAGTAAAATCTCAAAATTTTTAAATCTGAAGTGAACAAATACCTTAACCAACCTCAATGTTTTCGTTTTTTTAAACATAATATTTTTGTTTAAAACCCATAAAAATTTCCAGCTGATATTTTTTTGTAAAACCGAAAAGTGTAAACTGTATTTCAATAATAAATAACATTAAAATCAAAAATTATTTCAGTTTTGTTACTTTTTTTTTTTTTTTTTTTCCCCAATTCTGATTCAATTTGAGAAAAATAGTCTGCTTTTCTGAATTAAATTTTAACTAGATTTATTTCTCAGGGGACCTATAATTATAGAAAAAAAGTCAATGATTCAAGCGACAAAAATATTTCAGTTATTAAATAAGATGATTTCCATGAGATTTTCGTCATGTAATGTGAAGGACGGATACGTTTGAAGAAAAAAAAATCAGTGGAAGAATCCAAGTGGAAAGTGGTCAATAACTACCATATATTTTGGTGCCAAAGCACATAGTTCCAGAGGGAAAAGGAAATTATCATTCTCTTCCCTCAACCAAGTATCTTATATTTTTTTTAAATATCAATCATAATAATAATAATAATCCATTAAACCTTATTAAATGAAAACGGGGTTGTAGGATTATTATATGAACTTATTTCCACTACTTTTTTTCATGCAAAGTAACTTTTTTTATTAAATCAGTAATCACTGTATAAATACGAGAAGTTTTATTGAATTTGATTAGTTAAAATCCAAAAGAATTGAAAAAAAAAAGAAAGGAATATATTTGGTATACTAATTGGTTTTTGTTGACAAATTCAAAAACAAAAAATTCTGTCTCCATGAAAAGTAAGAAAATAGGTTGGTCATAAGGTTTTTTTGAAATTCTACTTCTTTCAAACTATCGTCAACAATTTTCATTCAATTGTTACGATAAACAATGAAGTGGTTGAATTGAGTTCAGTACGATCGAAAATGATGAAGCGGTCATCGAAAAGACCAAGTTAAATCTATTTGTTCGAGTAAATAAGTTGAAAAAAGCTTTAAATACTTACAAGATGATCCAATGGATAAAGTTTGGTGGTTTGTTTTAGAATTTACATGAATTTATTTGGGATTTGCTGTGATAATCTTTTGGACGTTGAAGGCGGTGTCGTCTGCCTTTCGTCCCGTTTATTGAAGAGCACCGTTAGAAAAAAATTAAGTTACACCATCAAATGGATTAGGGTAATCGTTCAGCTTCGTTTTCATTCATTATAAAAAAAATTTTTAAAATAGATTTTACAAATATTCAAGATCTTCTCAATGATATTCCAAGTTGACAGGTCTTACAAGAAACAAGATAAATGAAAAACAAATGCCAGACAAATTAGGAAAAAAAAAAAATGAAAAAATAAAACGTACATTTTTCAATTCCATTCCGGCGTTTAAAGAACGAAAAAAACAAATTACATCTGGTTAGTCATTCGATAGAAACCGTCACGTGACCAACGTCTTTTCGTAGCGTGCGATGTTGGGTGTGATCAGTGAATGAATTATTTCTTTCACCTTTTGTTGTAAAAAAAAAAGGAAAAGGAAAAAAGTTTGCATGGGAAAAAATCGCTTTTTACGCTGCAGCCAGACACAGACTGAAGGATCAATTTAGCAAAAGTTTACATTGCAAATTAAACTCCCTACTAAAAATTGCTTTTTTGGGGGGGGGGTTCAAAAACTAAGGAATTTTTTTTCTAAATATCGGAGTAAATGTTGGAACTTTCAGCTCTCTAGTTCCATTGCAGTGGTCTGTAAATATAGTATATACATAGCCAGCCAAACCAACTTGAAAACTGAAGAGACATATGTTGACAATTTTGATTGACAGTTAGTAACAAATCTTTTTCAAGTTTTTCAAAGATCAATTTTCTGGTCGATATATATTTTTTTTTTTCACGTGTATGTTACATCCAGTGGTCTTCAGAAATCACTCCATTGTTTTCTTTAATTTTCGTAACTTTTATATTCAAATTTCAAACTTCAAATCATTTTTTATTTTTTGGAGCTTGAGAAGACTTAATATAAAATATCTTTTTTTTTTTCAAAGTATCATTTTATACACAGATCTGGAAAAAAAAATATTTAGGCAGATAAAACAAAATCCAACGGATTTCATAAGCCCCCCCCCCAATATTTTGTGGAGATCCAGAAATAAATGTTTGTACTCCCCTTTTCTATTTCTTAACCATTTTGGGGGGGGGGGCGTTATAGCAAATTAAACTTAGCTGGTGACGGCCCAATCAAACAGGAATCAATCTGTTTTTTGTATTCTGAAAATCTTTTCTTGTGTTGTGAAGACTGAAAAAACTGTTTGAACTTCAATATAATCAGCAATGGAGTTGCAGAAAGTGCTACATAAGGGGTGATCTGTCATAAAATATTTTGTAAACAAACTGAGCAAAGCTTAGGGTATGCAGTTATCTACTTAATTAAAATCTGATTCCAATTGGTATTACCTATAACTTAACCCTACCACATTAACATTGATTACTAAGTAAATTTACTTGGCTTAAAAGGAGTGTAGCAATATTCATAGAAATGATAGTTGTCATCTCCTCAAAGAACCATGGCTGTTGGTGCTAAGATCTCTAAATGCTTATCCTAGTAATCGGTTACTGTTTGTTCAGAGATATAAAAAAGGCATAAATTTGGGGGCATAGGAAAAAAGATTTGTTCTACTTATCTTTCTTTTCAAGTTTTACAGTATAATCATAATAAATCAAATGCATTAGAGAGAAAACATTCTCAGTTGCATGCCAAAATGAAGAGTAAAGATGCAAAGTAATTTAACAAGAAATTCATCAAAACGGGCATAAAATCAGGTGGATACAATTACCTGTACAAAGATTGATAACATTCTGCAGAGTTTCAAAGACCAAAGATGATCAGTGTTCTAATCAGAACAAGATTTGTATGAGTGAGGAAGGAAACATATTCTCAAGATATTCATACATTGGCCAAAAGATGCAAAAAGTACTGATATCTGGAGATATATATATATATATATGCACTCGTGTGTATACATGAACATTGATCAAAATGATGTCCACATCAAGACGGTGAGTTCGCAATCCTGATTAGCATAAATATGAGACTGAACAAAAATTGCTGTGTGTACTAATATTCATTAAAAACAATATATTTTGATACTCATTTGCTTTGAGAAAAGATTCAATTATCAGAGATAAATAGGATTTCACCTTACTTTGAAATGTTTCCTTTAAAAGGGCCGATCTCTGCATCTCGTTTTATGTTTTGTCTAAACTCTGAATAGACTTGTTTGTAAAAGATTTTTCAGTTACATAGAGGCTTGTCCAAGGCAAAACATTTCTGGGTTGATGACTACAATTCTTGCAATACTTGTGGATTTTCATCCTCAGTCAATGCAGATTTAAATGTGCACAAATGTCTCAAAAATAGAGGAATTGAAAATACAGATCATTTGGAAATGTTTCTTTAGAGACAAAATTGTACCATAATCAAGGGCAGAGCTGAAAATTTGGGGGCCCCTCACTCCAACATTCACTTTGGTATTTCCCGACCTTGGAGTCCATGAAGATATCAAGGATTTCTGCAAGCAAATCTCTCAAAAGTTTTTCTGATAGGTGCATGTCTGTACTTTATGGTTTAGATGTCTATTCAAATATATTTGTGGATGAACAATTTCTTGTAGAATGCTGAATACATAGCTACATGTTTTGACTGTAACTAAACATGCTGAATAGATACAAATTGACAAGATACCCTATTGAAACACCAATGAAATTACCTCTCTAAAAATACATCTATGCGTGTACATGCCTCCATTAAAGTCTAAATCCATAATCCATAAACTGTGAAATATGATATACAGGTATAATTGAAATTCCGTAGGAAAATGCTAAATACCTAGCTCCACATTTTTGCGCAACAGATACAAATTAACAAGATACCATGATGGACAGCTGGTTAGATTTTCTTTCCAACAGTATGATAGGTCATCTGTACAATCTTTCATCAGCTTTCCAACAGTATTTGCTGATATATATACTTTCATGTTCTTCACTGTAAATTTTTATGCCCAACATATATACAAATCTATCACAAATAAAATCACTATTAATAGATTGTGAACTAAAAATTACACGTAAAATTTCCTGATGAATTGCTGGGATTCCAACCTTTATGATTTTGGTAGTAACCTTTTATCCAGAACAGATACATTGATAGGTAGCAGATAAACTATCATTTTTGTGGGGGGAGGGGATTTTCAAAAACTGACTCAAAAATAGGTTTGGGGGTCCCATTAGTACAGAGAGATTTAGTTAGATGGAACCCCAAGCTCCCCATAAATTTCCAGCTTCGCCTGTACAAAAATGAGTTAAACAGATTGATGAAAAAACAAAAACATCACAAAAACATAAAACAATAATATTATCATAATGGAACAGTACCTGGAGATATTTATCAGCTTTTTTTTGCAGGTCAAAATTTGTATTACTGCACTTCCAAAATCTTTGTATATGTTTACAGGGGTTGCGATAATGTTTTCTTATAAAAGTGAGTAGATTTTCGAAGCCTTTGAACATGTCTTTTTTATTTTTACTAAAGCTCCTAAAGTCTAACCTCCATCATTGTCAAACAAAGTACCAAGGAACCACGATATATTCATAAGGAATTTTTGAATGGAAACAGAAAATTGATGGATACAATTTTTGGAAATTTTTTAAGGTTTGAATGAATTAAAGCTTACATTAGTGAATTACTGACAATGTCAGCAGGGATAAACATTCACATTATTTCACAGGGATGATGTGTAAATGATAATGTTATAGAACAGTGAGAAAACTGAGAGAAGCAGCAAATATTAGCCTAAAAAGAAAATGTTAGAGTCTGGCAGGAGTAGATTTCTCTGCTTAGCAGAGAAAGAATTGATGAACATCTTTCCATGTAAATATATGGGGTAAACTTTGTTACTCAATTTGCTGAAAATGAATTTGCATGCATAGTAAATGTTTGTTGACATGAGGTTAGCTGATTATTTTATTTGAGATATTTTGTAGAAAGACACCCGCTCATTTGAAGAGAACATCCAGAAAAAGAGACCAATCTCTTCCTTATGAATTGAAGGGAATATTAGTTGAAACATTGTCGTAACAAAAGAAGAATGCCTATGGTCTGAACAATACTAGTAAAGATATTGAAAAGGTAAGAAAAGTTACTTCAAAATCTGTCCTAGAATTTTGGTAAAAACTCTCCTTTATTCCAATTATCAATATCTTAAAATAGTCAAATGTAACTTCTAAAATGTCACCTACAACTCCATTGTCAACAGGGAATGCAAGCATTTTGAATGATACTCACTCAAGTGTTTACAGTTCATATTTGGTCTTTGATGAGGATAAGACAGCTTTTCTCCAGTATTTGTTCTCATACACTGTTCTCAGGGAAATGAATGCCTTTCAAGTGCAAATACCTATTTCACAAAACATCATTTACAAAGAGGGCATGACTACATGCAACAGATCATAGTCAATCTCCCATTTTGAGTTGCATATGACACAATATGGCTTCTCTCCACTCTGTGTTGTTATATAACTTCAAAATCAAATTCACTGAAAAAGAAAATGCACATATTTTTCAATTATGTTATCTCTCTCTTGTGTGTTTGCATATGCACCACCAAATGGGTTCATGAAAAAAAAGAGAGCCATGCACTTCTCAAATATATGTCTCCACTCCAGCATGTATCTGCATATGCACCACTAATATATGTATCTTCAGTGTGTGTCTTCTGTAGGAAAAAAACAAAAAAAGTGCCACACACTTCCTAAGTATATGGTTTCTCTCCAGTGTGCATTCATAAATGTTTCCTCAAACTTGATTTTTGCGCAAAAGAAGAGCCACACACTTCACAAAAATATGGCTTCACTCCAGTGTGTGTTTGCAGATGATGGTGCAAATCTGAATCATTTGAGAAAGAAGAGCCACACATTTCATAAGAATAGGGCTTCTCTCCAGGGTGTGTTTGCACATGTCTCAGCAAATATACCTTCAGTACAGAAGAAGAACCACACACTTCACAAGTATGTGGTTTCTCTCCAGTGTGTATTTGCATTTGCTGACTCAAATGTGACTTCTGTGAAAAAGAAGTGCCACAAACTTCACAAGAATATGGCTCCTCTCTGGTGTGTGTTCGCATATGTACCACCATATCTGACTTCCATGGAAAAGAAAAGTCACACATGTCACAAGAATATGGCTTCTCTCCAGTATGTGTTCTCATGTGCACCACAAAATTTGATTCCTGTGAAAAGGAAGAGCCACACACTTTGCAAGAATATGGCTTCTCTCCAGTATGTGTCCGCATAAGCACCACCAAATTTGATTCTCATGTACAGCAATAGCTACACTTTTCACAAGAATAATGCTTCTTTCCAGTGTGTTTTTGCATATGTCAACTCAAATGAAACTTCTGTGTAAAGGAAAAACCACACACTTCACAAGAATATGGCTTTTCTCCACTTTGTGTTTGTACATGCATCACTAAATTTCCTAGTAAAGCAATAGCCACACTCTTCGCAAGAATATTGTTTTTCTTTGGTATAGTTTTGTAAGCGTACTGTTAAAGTTGAACAATTGGCCATATTTTTCAATCTAGAACACCTGAAAGAAAAAAAGAAAATGAACAAATACACTTGAAATATATGGTATTTCAAGAAATTAGACTATATTCAATTTTTATATCAATATGCCAATGCAGAATTTAAACCAAGTCTATATCGCAATTTCCCATAAATTGTAAGTAGTCGATTATTTCTGTTATCAAGTCACAAATCAACAAAACATGCTTTGTGATGAAAACATATTCATGTTTATGATTATTTGTGTAGTGATAAAAATATTTACATATCATAACTTTTGAGTTGATTATGAATTTATGTACAAGCATCAACACTTCAAACATTTGATAATCAGTGAAAAAAGAATCTTTTCATCCAACATATAAATTGAGAAGCAACTTTTACCAGAAGCCAAGAAATCTTGGTAGTGAGGAAAGCAATTTTAAAAGATCCAACTTCAGTTATTTTGAAGAAAAACATGCTTGATATAAGGATAAAAACTGCTTTCAGAATCAGTTATATGAATAAGAAAACATTCTTATTTTACCTGAATTCTATTTTCCAGAACTCTTTTCAGCTTGACAATTGTGTGATGATGAGACCATGCATTTCTAAATGATTCAAATTCCACTGTTCAGAAAATAGTGTCCAATTCCAAATGTCCAGTTTATCACTCATTTAACGTATGATGCAAATATTTTAATCAATTAAAAACAGAACTGCATACTTCTGTCCCCCAGGACGCTATTTATGCCAACATAACATAATTCTCGAGTTCTGGACTCGAGAAATTCCTTTAATGCATTCTCTGCATCTACCATGAGATTGAATCTCTTTTGTCATGGAGGAATGGAAATCATTGAGTGACATATTCGGGGTGTATGGTGGATGAGACATAGCTTTGTTGTTCAAGTTAGTGATCTGCTGTTGTGTCATCTGTGCTGCGTATGGCCGAGTATTGTCGTGAAGTGAGATAGGACACCATTGATTGACTAATACTGGTCACATTATGCTTAATTTGATGTGCATTTTTTTTTAATTATTGGCAATAAATTTCAGCATCAGGAAGTTTTCGGAAAATATACCTAATATACAGAAGGATCAAATGAAATATTAGATGGGAATGTACCACATTCATTTCACATAAAAACATTAAATTATTGAATTAAAACAAGTATTAGGGACAAAATTGAATAGAATGAAATATTGTAGATAGGAATGATATTGAATGTATTTTTTTCATTCATAAAAATTCAACATTATCTCTTCATATTCAGTTATTCACGTTTATATTTCTTGTATACCAACTCTTTGCTTTTGTTATATTAAAAAAATTTTGCTGTTGATTTTTCCTCGACTTAATCAGTTTATTAACTTTGAAGTTCTCCCTCTTTGTTGGTTGTCTATCAAAAAATAATTCCTAATTCCTGTAGAACTTGGCCTGGTGGATTCAATAATGAAAAAAAAAAAAGGAAATTGAAGGAATTTTCCTTCATCTTCAAGACCAAGGGAGGAGGATTTTTCATTTTTATTCATTTGGTTATGAATAAATATATATCAATACATTCAATGTTGTTCCCATTTCTGAGATTTCATTCAACCCCATCCCCAATAATTAACTCTATTCAATATTTTTTGTAAACTAAATGGCATAATCCTGTGGTCTCTAATGTCATCAATTCCTTATAAATTCCGGCTTGTCAAGACGTAAATATTTTAGCCAGTTCCGGATTCCATAGTTGCTTTCAGAGCAAGGAGGCTGGTTCCGGCCACGACCATCTATGGAAGATCGCCCGGGATTGAATAGTTTGTTTTGTCGATAGGAGTAGTCTAATATCTATCTTCGTAATGTATGTATCTACAGAAGGGAGGTATTTCTCATGTCCACACCTAAACAATTAAGCACAATAAGAAGAAAATAAATCATACTTACCGACCGACAGAATTATCAAACTATCGTCAACAAATTTTATTCATTCATTCAATATGGCATAAAACGATAAACAGTAAAGTGGCAGAATGAGAATGTATAAAAATATGAGTTAATTACGATCGAATATGAAGCGGTCATCGAAAAGACAGGGTTTGTTACCTTAGTTCAAATCAATTAGTACAATAGAGCATCGGATACTTACTAAATGATCCAATGTATATACGTTGGCAGTTTGTGTATTTGAAAAATGAAGAGAGGATTAGGATTTACTGCGATAATCTGTTTGATGCTTTTGAAGGTGTCGTTTGCCTTTTGTCCCCCTAGAAAAAGTGGACTTTCATTCGCAACTGACCAGGTATCACAAAAATCATCAACCGAACAGATATGGGTAGAACCGGTCAATCTTACCTCTTAAAAATATAAGTACCATCACTTTTACAACTATTGTGTAAGGTTTCCTTTTCTAAGAGACCAAACACTTATTTCGTTTTCGGAAACATAACTGTATTGCATTGGAGCTTATGTTTTCCAAGGTAGCAGGGGCCTAATTTAATCGCGGTGTAACCAGATTAAATTAATGAACTCCTCCTATAAAATGGTGATTTGCTGAAGTTTATCAACCTATTTGAATACTATCCTTTGTTTAACTTGATCTCAGTATGAATCTGCATAATTTTCGTACCTGCAATGATTCAAGATAAAGTATTGAAATATTTTACCTTCTCCTGTATGTAAGTTCTTGAATCGCCCAAACAATTTGTTCTAAGTGGGTATGTGGCAAAAGATTTCGGAATAAATTATTATTCTAGTGAAACTTTGTGTCCTCTGAATGAGCTTTCCAATGGTACCAAAATCGCTGATGTTCTGTAATTACAAAGAAAGTTATCACGATTTCATGTTCAACTAATTAGTGTACGTATAAAGCAATAGAGAAGCTGGTCGTTTGTGACCAAAATGGTATTGTGGTAGTCGGAAATGTCGTAACTTGACTTGAACATTTTGAAGCGTTTTGATCGGTGATTCTAAGAAAGTTGATTAATTTATCACGAAAATCAACGTATTTCCTTGTAAATCGCCATCTTTATCGCTGATATATCATAGAAGAGCCCTGGTGATGTTTTACAAAGCTGATTGTATTTATACATCCCTTAAAAACTACAATCTACTTCGTACGTGCAGTTGGTGGCACATTGCACACGGGAATTCAGCAATGTTTTTTTTGCTAAACTATTCAACTTTTCGCGTAAAATAATAACATCTAGCAATAATAGGAAAGACAAATCAGACGACAATGCCGAGTGTGCTGAAATGGAGTGAGAATATTAAATATAGTGTTTGGTCAATCCAACACTTAATGGAAAAAAATCAAAACGAGGTTGGACTTTGAACAGCCGGGGACTTCAGCAGACGATGACTGTTTATGACTATTCTAAGATGTTAAAGTTTCATCTGTTTTTTTAAAATAATAATAAAACGTTATTATTTAATCAGCAAAGTTTAGTGAAACAACTGTAAGGGTCACATTCACATATGAAAACGATGCAAATACTTGACAAAATTATGAAAGTTTCAGCCAATATGCCATAATATGGGAAGATCAAAATAAGATAAGAGACATATGATCTGATCCCTGCTCTGAAAACATACATTCAACACATGCCAGAATTTTAATGTTTTTTTAAAAAACGTATAGAATTTTGATTCTAGATCGTGAATTAAAATATCATTGATACTTACATGTTTTATATCACATTTCAAAAATAATATTCATTCATGTATTTGAAAATCAAATCATTAAAAAAATGAGGAATTTACAATGGAAGAATTTATGTAAAATTTTGGAGTTGTAATTTACGGTGGAGGAATTTAAGTAGGATAATTTATGTAATGTTTTGTGGGGGGAATTTACTGTGGAGGAATTTATCAAAAATATTGTAACAGGAATTTACTGTGGAGGAAGTAATGTAAGATTTTGTGGTTGAAATTTGCTGTGGAGGAATTAATCTAAAAATATTGTTGCAGGAATTTACTGTGGAGGAAGTAATGTAAGATTTTGTAGTGGGAAGATACTGTAGAGAAATCTTTGTATAATTCTGAAGCGGGGATGTACTGTGGAGAAATTTATGTAAAATTGTGTAGAGGGGATTTACAGGTCACAAATGCTGCATGCACAAATCAGAAAAAAAAAAAATCTTATAAAGAAACTACCCATGCCGAACCTACGACCATTTGTTGACCCTCTCCACTCCAGTGTCAAATGCTGTCGTCAAGCTCTAGTAACAGTCTGGAGTTGACTTCGTTTTTCTATTATAACAACAGCAAAAACAATTTTCAGTAAATTTAGGGAAGTTAACATTCTTCTATCATGATTTGAATTTACTATCAACTGATTTGTAGGCAGCACGCTCAGTGACTGGGCTAAATTGACAAGTCTTCCATATCTACAAAAATTTGTTAAAAATATGGAAGGGCTCATTTCATTCAAATTGATAAATACATCTATAAAATTATTCCCCAACCTTGATTTGAAATCACAACAAGAGATTGGTAGCCAGATCCCTTACCGATTGAGCCAAACTGACAAATCTTACTTATATACAAAATTTATCATACAGAGGCCCCTCTTTTAAATAAATGAATACATTTATTCGGAAAAAATTCATTTTTATGATTTTTATTTATTATACTTACAATACAAAACTTGCAATAATCATCTTCAGTTGAAAAGAAGTAGGAGTGAAGCTTGATCTTGCAGCAGTCAGGCTTGTTTGTATTCAGTATTATGAGGAAAATGGTGTATGCCTTCTGAAAGATATATTTTTGGCTGGTGCAGTTGATCACATTGGTCAAAATACCAGTTCAATAAGATCTCAAGACTTTCCACAGCACATATAGATCACTAGTCCAGTTTCCAGTGGACAGACACAGGTCAGAAAAGGATTGTGCTCTTGCTATGATTCTATACACCAGTATATCATGTCCCAGTTATTTCAAAAACAAAAGTAACTCTATCCCAGTTTTCTGTCAGTTTTAGAGATAATATCTGGACTAATCCAAGAGATCAGAAGATTGAGAGGTTTTGTTTGGTTGAAGTCTTGTTGGAAACAGATACCCTTGAAAATGATGGATATATTTCATAGGGAGCATTTCAGGCTGCAAAAAATTCACACTCTATCCCAAGGGGTTATTGGCTCTATTGCCCTTATTCCACAGTGGTGATGATGTTTTTACAAATACAAATGTAATGTCCATCAAACCTTTAAATCCCATATAAGTCCCTGTGATCAGCCACTGTTAGCTAAAAATCACCAATTACGCATCGATCCAATGAAGAAAACAGAATTAATTTTGATGGTCAGGTTTCTTAGATTTGTTAATCATCCTCAGACAATAATGTTTCCTCATGAATATGTCAGACAAGTAAATTTTGGCACTAGGAGGTATAGCTCAGTGAGTGAGCAACAACTATCACATTGGCTACCAAATATCTAATCTCACGATTCTGTCTCATTGAATATATCATCATACAAGGAAGTGATTTAATGACTATTTAGATCATTAATAACGATGGGAGGGAACTAAAATCATGAAACAAATTTTACTTGATGAAAACCCTTGAGTTATAGAATGAATACTAATATTTAAAAAGCCACATTTTCAAATAACTTCCATAAAATATATTGCAGTGATTCAAACACTTCTAGAATTTAAAATATTTTTTCTTCCTTCTGCTAAAATTGAGTTTTTAACTTTTCTCACTCTGAATCATGATTGCTGGTTGAAAAAACTGATCTCCAAAAAAAAGAATTGGTTTTGGATATTTCAAATAAACTCTGCACATCAGGTCTGATTAATCTAATTGTTATCCTTAGATATTTCGTTTTTCTCTGCTCCTCAGATCTGCTAAATAAGGCAATTTTTGAGTGATGTGGCTTCAAAAGAAGGGAGAAAGTGCACTTAAAAGAGAGAAAAACACAGTGGAGGTGTGTAGGGATCTGTGGAGAAAGAAGACATATGGAGTAGGGGTGCATTTATAGTTCTGCAGTAATTCCGCCTCATAAAAAGTCTAGTGTAAAAGTGGGTGATTGTCACTGTATGCTTCTCAGATCAGCATTGTGATAGGATTTTAGTTACAAGATCTGCTCTCCCTGCCTAATTTGCGGTTCGGTTTTCTGTTTTCCTCCACTATGCAGGATGACAAAGCGTGGTACCAGAAGGTCAAGGTATATTCCTACATCAAGGTAGGACAGGTGTTCACTCCTTGGTTTTTCTCTCTAACACTTCTTTTTTGACCAAAAGAATCAATATGAAACCAAAAATCCAGAACCATTCATTTAGTATTGTTGAAATGTGAGCAGTATAAAATCACAACTATGCAATTGTGAGAGATAAGAAATTAATTTTGAACAAATTTAGATTTTTTTTTACTTTCGATGAGATGAATTCTGGAACAATTGAGGAAATTTCATTCTTTGTCAAACGAAAATAGTGATTGAAAAGAACACAAAGTTTAATTTCATCAGGGATTACCTTTAAAGCTCAACTGGAAATAAATCGTTTCATTGTAAAAACAAATATTGACAAATGCTGTGTACAACGTTTCAGTCTTTGAACAGAACATGTTCATTTTCTGGTTTTGATAAAGAAAATTGAGGTTTTCCTCATACACCAAATCCTAAAAATATTTGCCAATGTGAACAGGGACTGTAGCTGCTTTTTTACAATAAAGGTCCAAAGCACTCACCCTCACCAATGTTAATCAATGATGCAAAGAATCATGATATAGTAATACTTCGAAACTCTCATCATCATCATCACAGTCACTGAAGCAAGGAATCCCATGATACAGTAATAGGGAAGCTTTTTTGTCACTAAAGCTGCAAAAGGGTCAGCTAGGTAGCACTCTCAGATTCAACTGAGAATAAGAAGAAAAAAAAAATCACAGGTGCTCCTATACAAAATTTTCTTCTCATTTTCTCTGATCATTTTTTTCAAATAGCGATAATTTATTTGATGTTGGTAATCGAAGGAAAATTGTGAAAATAGCAGATGTTTTGAATAAAACTGATTACTCCACTTGAATCAAATGTATCTAAAGGTGATCTGACAAAAATTTGGTCTTGTTGCTCAACTTCATTCTGGAGTCATGATTTTTGAGATGTTGAGCTATCATGCTCTTGGTGTTGAAGAGTTCTCATCCTGACCAAGAGAAGAATACAAGAGGAGATATAAATTTTTCAAAATGGTCAAATATTCTGCTAATTGGCACTTTACAAAATAGAAGAACACACTTCCTGGCAAAAAGGACAAAATTTCGGGCCAAAGACTGACATCGATTTTCAAACAAGAACTTTTCAGCAACCACTCTCTGTATGAATTTAAAAAATCATTTCTCCTCAAGAAAGCTTACAACAGCATCAAACTTTTGTCGAATAATCTCAAGGTACATAAGAATACAAAGTAGAAATGTAGAATTATTGATTAACTGTCGACATGAAATTAGGCAATTTCGAGGATACCTGAAAATCAAACACATTTCAAACAATCATTCTGACTTTCCTATAATAGTCATAAACATGGTCACTACAAACAAATAACATAACATGTTATATAAGACTGGAAAAAATCTTTAGTTCTTTATCTTAATTATTTTTCAAGTGAGAAGCTTTAAAAGTGGGCATTATCTTTTTATATTTGAGATTTCTGTCCATTTTCAGAACTATGTAAGGGTAATAGTAGATAAGATATATATGATCTGATTACATATTTCCAATTCTACAGAAGTTATCCCAGTCACAAAGTTGTTGAAGCTATACATGCCATATCAAAGGAGCTAAAACTGTCAGGGTTTGACTGAAAAGTTTTTCCTTTCCTCAAAATGCATAAAACTGAGTGAGATTTCACAGATTTCTCCATAAGTTTGATATAAGAGCACCAGTGATTTTTTTGCAGTGTAATCTGAGAGGGTGACCTTCAGTAAGTTTCTCAAATCGGGTGATTTGATATGGAATGACTTCAAACTCTCATCACAATCTAACAATATTGTAATAAATGATGAGTAATCTTCTTGTATTGAAGCACCTGAACACTCAAATTCATTATCAAATAATATTGCAAGGGATTGAATGATATAGTTATAAAATCACAAGAATGAAAAACAAAGGAAAATAAATACAAATTTCTATACAATATCAAACTTTCAAAATAAAATTTATGAGATGCAGATTAATCATTTCAATGCGGTGTGTTTGCATATATCTATCAAATATAACTCAAATAATGAGGGGGAGTCACACACTTTAAAAGATTATGGTTTTTCTGCAGTATGTGTCTGCATATGGTTCCTTAAATTTATCCTCTGAGAAAAAGAACACTTGCACATTTCACAAGAATATGGCTTCTCTCCAGTGTGTGTTCGTATATGTACTACCAAACTTGACTTCCGTGAAAAAGAGGAGCCACACACTTCACAAGCATATGGTTTCTCTCCAGTGTGTACTCGCATATGGACCACCAAATCTGATTTCTGTATAAATGAAGATTCACACAATTCGCAGGGAAACGGTTTTTCTCCCGTATGTGTTTGCATATGTTTCCTCAAGTTACCCTTCTGTGAAAAAGAAGAGCCACACACTTCACAAAAAAAAGGCTTCTCTCCAGTATGTACACGCATGTGCATTACCAAAGCTGATTTCAGTGTAAAGGTAGAGTTACATACTTCACAAGAATTTAACTTCTCCCCAGTGTGTGTGCGTACATGCCCAATCAAATCTGATTTCCGCTCAAAAGAAGAGTCACAGATCTCACAAGAAAATGTTTTTTCTGTGGTATGTGTTTGCATATGCTTCCTTAAATATCCCATCCGAGAAAAAGAACACTTGCACTTTTCACAAGAATAAGGCTTCTCCCCAGTGTGTGTTCGTATATGCACCACCAAACTTGACTTCTGTGAAAAAGAAGAGCCACACACTTCACAAGAATATGGTTTCTCTCCAGTGTGTGCTCGCATATGGATCACCAAATCTGATTTCTGTATAAAAGAAGATTCACACAATTCACAGGAATATGGTTTTTCTCCAGTATGTGACAGCATATGCTTCCTTAAATTTCCCTTCTGTGCAAAGGAAGAGCCACACACTTCACAAAAGTAGGGCTTCTCTCCAGTGTGTACTCGCATATGCATTACCAAAGCTGATTTCCGTGTAAACGTAGAGTCACACACTTCGCAGGAATTCAGCTTCTCTCCAGTGTGAGCTCTCATATGCTCAACTAAATCTGATTTCCGCTCAAAGGAAGAGTCACACACTTCACAAGAATATGGTTTTTCTCCGGTATGTGTTTGCATATGATTTCTTAAATTTACTCTCTGAGAAAAAGAACACTTGCACAATTCACAAGAATATGGTTTTTCTCCAGTGTGTGTTCTTATATGCACTAACAAACTTGGCTTCCGTGAAAAAGAAGCACCACACACTTCGCAAGAATATGGTTTCTCTCCAGTATGAGCTCGCATATGGACCACCAAATCTGATTTCTGTATGAAGGAAGATTCACACAATTCACAGGGATATGGTTTCTCTCCAGTGTGTGTTTGCACATGCTTCCTTAAATTCCCACTCTGTGAAAAAGAACAGCTACATATTTCACATGAATATGGCTTCTCTCCAGTGTGTACTCGCATATGCCCCACTAAAGCTGATTTCAATTTAAAGGTGGAGTCACAAACTTCACAAGAATATGGCTTCTCTCCAGCATGAGCTCGAATATGCCCCTGCAACTCTGATTTCCGTGTAAAGGATAAATCACACATTTCACAAGAATATGTTTTTTCTCCATTATGTTGCTGCATATGCTTTCTCAAATTACCACTCTGTGAAAAAGAACAGCTACACAATTCACAGGAATATGGTTTTTCTCCAGTGTGTGTTCGCATGTGCACTACTAAATTTGGTTTCCTTGAAAAAGAAGCACCACACACTTCACAAGAATATGGTTTCTCTCCAGTGTGTGTTCGCATATGCACCACCAAATTTGATTTCTGTACAAAAGAATAGTCACACAATTCACAAGAATATGGTCTTTCTCCATTATTGGTTTTCAAATATTTTTTTGAAGTTAAACTGTTAGCCATGTTTTTTGGAACCAGAACATCTGCAAAAAACAAAGATCCATTCAAAATATTAATTTCTTATCTGTAGGCTCACATGCATCAATCTTTTTTTATTCACAAATTCCTTTCATATTAACTATAATGTTATACATCAAGAAATAATTTGTCTTTCACACTTTCAGATGTTAATGTAGGATTGAGAAATTTTAATGTAAATTACTTGATCTTACTTCCTTCAATAAAAGACATTGATTTCATTGTATATGCATTAATATAACAGCAAAAAAAAACAAAAAAAACTGATAAAGGCATAGTTAATTGTCTAAATGTATTTTGGTTTCTTTCAACTTAGTTAAAGATTAACTTCCTTCCATATTTTCATTTGATGATAAAAACTTGAAAATTAAATACTTTCAAAGCTAAAACAAAACAGTTTTGTCCTGAGTGGAGATCTGAATTATCAATGATTTTTCCAAGCAAACATACAACTGTCACATCCATTCGGTTCGAGCACAAATATCTACACAAAAAAGCAAAATATCCAAAGAAAATCAAGAAAACTTTTGAAATTTGGGAATTGAATAAACACCATATTCACAATAATTACAAGTATATGATTATTTCTTTTATTAAATCACACATCAAAATTCACGTAGTAACTAAAATATTAGTACATAACAATTTTGAGCTATGCTATATACTCCTCACTTTCCCTAATAAAACAAATGCTTTTAACATTTGTTGATCAGTGAGAATATTTCTTTTGCTTTCAAGGAAACTTAGTTTTTTTTAGCATTTTTAGTATGGATATTTGGAGATTATTTGTATATATTTGTGTATCAAAGACAATTCATTTGAATTCTCCTTGTATTATCGAAGATTCAAAATACTCGTGTAAAATAAGATCAGAAGTATCTGTACATGAAAAAGAATTATTGAAATCGAATAATTTTTTAAAATTATCATACTCATGAAATATGACCATTAGATAATTCACTTGGTTATTTTCTAAATTCAAAAGTTTGGTGAATAGATATATGCATCAGTAAATGAAAAAGTAATAAGGTTTGTTTCATTATGATTTATTCATTTAAATACAGGAAATTTTTCCCAAGAAGGAAAAAATATCTGTACTTGAAGGAAAATTATCTTAACTTACTCTAATACTTATCAAGGCCTATACTTTTCTATGAGAAAACAAGGTCAATTGCAAAAGCATGCACAGCAAAACTGAAGAATTAAAAAATATTCATGCAAATACAACACGACAGATGTTATAGACTACAAAAGACAGGATCCTCTCATTAAAAGTTAATAAAGTAAATATTTCATTAATAATAAGTTTCTTCCATTGTATCTACATTAATGCAACAGCAAAAAGCAATAGAGTTAACTGTGTCTAAAAGTATTTCAGTTTTTTTTAAACTCAGCTGAAGATTAACTTCCTTTCACATTTTTATTCAGCGAGAAAAACTGGAACATTAAATCTTTTGAAAGCTAAATAAAAATAGTTTTGTCCTAAATGAAAAGTGAATAGTCATTCACTTTCCTAAACAAACATGCAATAGTCATATCAAATAGGCTGGAGCACCAATGTCTACATCAGAAACCTGAAGTCATTTCCTCTTCCTCAGACAAGTGAATCTGTTTGCAAAGAATTTCACATCAAATTCTATACCGGATAACTCCAACCACCCCTCGTCACAGTTCCCCTCCTATGGTGACTGCTTTATTCCCGACTTCAGGGTATCAGTCAAAGTGTTCAAACTTATTTGTGATCCTGATTCTTCAAAAACGAATGGAGCAGAACAAATCTCAATCATGATTTTGAAGAACCTATCATCTGAGATATCGCCAATATTGGCAAATTTATTCAACCGTTATCATGAGGAGAAGTGTTTTCCCAGCTCATGGAAGACATTTTCCTTTGTCCAGTCTTCAAAGACTCTAGGGAGCGCTTCTTTCCTACTCAATAAAGGCAAGTCTCCTATGCATTATGAGCAAGCTATTTATTAGTTACCTGAATAATCTCAACCTTCTTAGAGATGCAAAATATGGTTTTCGGACTTCCATGTCTACTGCTAATATACTATCATTACTCAGAGGTTTAGTAATACACTGGATAGTGGCTATGATGTTCCTCTCATTGACTTGGATAACTCCACTGCATCTGACAATGTTCGGCACAGGGATTTGCTCCATAAACTTACCAGCTTTGTCACAGCTGGTAGAGTTAACTCAACTATCAAATCTTTCCAATCTTGAAAAGGTTGTAGTTAATATCCTCAAAGGTTCCTGAAATTAATGCAAGGATAACCCAAGGATCCATCTTGGGGGCCTACACTTTTTTCTTTATTCATAAATGATCTACCCAGCCATGTAATCAGGTCCTATATAAACATATGCTGATGGCAGTAAGCTGTAAGGTCTTACTTCTAAAAACATGAGTTAATGCATTAGATCTTCCCAATGAACACAATGATTGTTAAATAGAGTATCAAATGGCTGGTTAAATTCAGTCCCTTCAAAACTTGTCTTGAATCTTTTCAGTCACTGCAAAAAACTTGACTTTCCAATTATCTTGATGGACGGCACTACTTTGGAGGAGTCACCTTTCCTGGATAAACTTCTGGGTATCAGATTCACACTTGATTTAAAATGGAACACTTTCATCATTTATATAGCCATGGATACATAAAATGGTCCTGATCTTGTAACTGATCAAAAACGTCCCTAACGCCCAAGGCACAATCATGCCTCAATAAAAGCCAAAAATAGAATACTATAAGCAGATCTGGGCTGGCTTCTCACATCAGGCACTTGAAACACTTGATAGAGTACAGTGGGAGGATTTTCAGACAAACTATAATCCCCAGTTCCTCATATCTTGGAATTTTCAGTTAAAACTTGGTCTGCAATCAAGGCACAGCCTTCTTTTTTTTTATAAACATCAAGGATTCATTGCAAGTTCCACCAAAATAGCCTCCTTTCAAGAAGATCTGCTATGTGAATAAACTTCCTTTCCAATGTTTTCCTGACAAGTAAAACCTCAAAATTTAAAAATCCAAAGTGAGCAAATGCCTTACCCTATGCTGTTCACATTTTTAGAGCAAGTAATGTTTCAGAGTTTAAAACCCGTAATTTTTTTTTCCAGCAGATATTTTTTGTAAAGCCATAACGTGTTCACTGTATTAATCACCGTAATAAGTAAAAGCAACGAAAACAATAACTATTTGGGTTTTATGGCATTTAAGATTATGTGAAAATATTCCACTATTTTTTTTGACAATGTAACCTTTTAATTAAATCAATAATCACTTGATACAAGATGTTTTATCAAATTTAATTAATTAGACAATTCCAATAGATTTTTTAAATACAGATGTATATTAGGTACTCTAATCGATTTTTATGTTGTTTTTGTTGACGTATAACTTCGTTTCTATAAAATGTGGAAAATAAGTTTTTCTTCAAGATTTTCTCAAATTCTCCTTTTTTCAATGACATGAAATAATGAAATTTAAACAGACCTTATTATGAGATTGGATAATTACTTTTGTAATTATGGGCGCAATTTAATTATCTTCGTATTTAGATTATGTTTTTCAAAACGGCGGGATTTTTCATGTCCACACTTACACAATTATACCCAATGAGAAGAAAATAGATAGAAAACTCACAGACAAAACAATTAAACTATCGTCAACAATTTTCATTCAATTACTCATGAATTGTAACGATGAACAATTAAGTGGCTGAATTATTAGTCAAGTACGATCGAAATTATGAAGCAGTCATCGTTAGATCTATTTGTTCGAGTAAATAAGTAGAAAAAAAGCTTTAAATACTTACAAGATGATCCAATGTATAAAGTTTGGTGGTTTGTTTTAGAACTTACATGGATTTATTTGGGATTTACTGTGATAATCTTTTCGACGTTGAAGGCGGTGTCGTCTGCCTTTCGTCCCGTTTATTGAAGAGCACCGTTAGGAAAAAAAAGCACGTTACACCATCAACTGAATTTGGACAATGGATTCAGGGTAATCGTTCAGCTTCGTTTTCATTCATTAAAAATATGAAAATATTTTTAGATTTTACAAATATTCAAAATCTTCTCAATGATTATCAAGTTGGCACATCCTTCAAGAATGAAGATAAATGGAAAACAAATACCAGATAAATTTTAAAAAACGAAAAAACAAAAGAAACACTTGGCGATTCCCTCATTAAAAAAAAACAAAAACAAAACAAGCCTGTTTAGTAAGTCAAAAGAGACCGTCACGTGACCAACGTCTTTTGGTGGTAGCATGCAATGTTGGGTGTGATCAGTGAATGAACCACTTCTTTTGTTGTCCAGTGATCCCTAAAAAAATGTCTGTATTAAGAATAATACAAATTTAAAGTGTGCTGCTGCCGGAAACTAACTAAAAGATCGATTTGGCTAAAACTTACATTATGAATTGACCCCCCCCCCACTGAAAACCTTTTTTTTTTTTCCTGGAATCGGGTGGGTGAAAAACCAAAGAAAAAACATTTTCCTGGGAAATATAGGAGTAAATGTTCAAATTTTTCATCTTCCATCTCTATTTGTGCAGCCTGTATCTTCAATACATACACGCATAGTCAGCCAGACCAACTTAAAAACTAAAAAAAATCTTTATTGATAGTTTTTATTGTTTGGTCTCTAAGAGATGCATTTCAAGTTTTTTTTTCGATTATTATATGTTTCTTTTTTTCAGGTGAGTGTTACAATCGGTGGCCTTCAGAAGTTACTTTGTTTTTTGTGGTCTTTTCTCTAATTTTCTGAACTTTCAGAATTTGAATTTCAAGTCATTTTTTTATTAAGGGCTATAAAGGACTAAATATGAGCTATTTGGGGCTTTTTATAAGTATCATTGTGACTTGTTACAAGTCAAATCGTGCAAATGCATAACCATCCAATTCCTAAAACGTTCAATCTATCAAAGGTCCAATGACAAAAACAGTCAACAAACAAAACTGTCCAATGCAAAAACAACCAATTTCAAGCAAAGTCAATGCAAAAAGGCTAATGTCAAAAGGTTATTCATATATACACACATGTACACTTACAAACATACACACCCATTACATAAGTACATGAATACACATACCACATATACACATGCAACATACGCACATGCATACTCATATATAGTACATCTTATGTGCATATGTCACATACATGCACGTATATACCATATAAACACAGGCCATATACACTTATATAAACTACATATACACATACACACACTGCATACTAACAGTGTATGCTCACATGTATACTTGCCCACACGGCTCACATACTCACACATACATGTGTCATATAAGCATACACATAAACATACAAAAGAACAACATGCAAATACAGGGCAACTTACATGCATACATAGAAGCGCACTCACAAAAACACACATATACTACAGACTTACCACAGCATATAAACATCCATAAAACATACTCCCAAGCACACAACTTACATGTATGTACATACAGGAATATGACAAATTCCCACACCCATTCACTTAATCACGTATAAAATGTAAACATACATAATATAAACTGACACATACACATATGACATATGCATTTATATATACACTTACACTATGTCTAAGAATGCCATATATACACACATATGATCCACCCATACCACATACAAGCCACATAAACACACTAAATTCAGGCACTTGCCTCTGTATGTGCATGTACATCCTCGGCGTACACGTTTGCATGAGAATGTATGTGCATACATGATATGTGTCTGCATGTAGTTTTTGTATGAGTGTGTATTTAGAGAGAAGCGGGTGTTATATCAAAATTCTTTTATTATCTGGTGGGCATGTTTCAATGCATTCCAACAGTTGCTGGAAGGCATCTTATTCAGAGAATCTTGCAGCGGTGTAGAGAAAATTGTAAGCTGTTTACATATTTGAGGTTGAGGAAAGAAATGGGGATATTCCTATATTGTGGATTATTTAGTAGGAGTGGGAGGAGAGGTGTTTATATCTGTGTAGGTGGGAGTCAAGTTTGGTCTGGAATAAGGAGTGTCAATGATAGGAGGGACCCTGACCCTTCCTCTTGCTGCCCCTTATCTAAGACAAACATAACACTAAAAGACAAACATAATTTAGATTTGATGTTTTGACTTTGCTCTTTGTGACTATCTATCAATCTTAGTTTGTTCATATCTATGTATCCATGAACCGTCAAAAAAGTTGTTGTGTAAATAAGAAATTTGTAACTGAATATAGTTTAAATCAAATTTTATTTTCTTAGTCATTTTCCATCTCGAAATCTAAATGATCTCTGTAAAACTGTAATTGTAATTATCTATTGAAGAAAAATACCTTATTTAGATTTCAAAAATTATATTCATAAATATATATATATGACATACATGATTAGTAGAGAGATGGATTAAATTTTCTGGGTCAATTCAAGCAAGCAAGTGAAACAAAGTGAAGCTTGGGTGTTGATAGAGGCTTATTTGTTACATAAAGAAAAAGGTGTTCATTGCAAGTCAATGTGTGGCTTATACTCAGATCTAGAAATTACAAGAATATAGATGCAAATCAAAAAAATCCAGCAGATGTTATGAGCACAAAAAAAAACAAAACAGTATCCCACCTCTCATTACTTCGCTAAGATTTTGATACAGAATGATTTTTGTGCCCCTTATCAAAATTTCAAGGATTTCTTCTTTTCTTAACAGAACAAATCGAGTTTAGCTGGTGATGGTCCATCCAAACAGGAATATTTCAGAAACAAATGTTCAAATTTAAGTTTCAAACATATACGAATGGGTTTTGGTATAAGCATGTCATTTGCAGTCATAGATATTTCTTTTGCTGATAGAATTCCCTTTTACTCCCTCTATATATATATATATCATCAAGAATTTAATTCAAAATCCATAGACTGGACTATAAGGTATATGCATACTTGAAATTTCTTTGAAAAATGCAAAATACCAAGCTTAACATTTGGTTGTAATCATTCATTCAAGCTTGTGAAATTTTCTTCCTAATGGTAAACCATATCAATATACGTTCATTTTCTCCTTGGTTGACACTATCTTGCTCATAATTCTACAGGACTATATTGGAGTGACAGCAGACAAAGACAACAAACTATTATTTTCAATAACTTCTCAGGAATTATTAAAAAATAACCTGATAAAAACATGCCTGGCCATTCCATTAGCACATGCTGAATATTTCACGGGAATATAGTTTACCCCAAATCAGAATCGGACTATTCCTCAATGTTTCAGAAAATAGCATCCCCTTAAATCATAGAAGATCCCTAAATATTTTTGAGTATCTATCTAAACCATAAACTACAGATGATTGCCTATCTGAAAAACTTTTGAATGGGCTGTCTTATCAACAGGCTCACTTATCCCTGGCTTTTGGAAGGCCAGCCCAGGGAGCCTAATCATTGACTTTGAGGACTCCAAAGGATTTTCAAAGTCCCTGTGCTGGTCTTTTTTCATTTAAGCCTCTCAACCCTTATCTTCATTATTGTTGAACAATGTAGCAAGGAATCATGATGTACAAAAGAAATTTTTTATGGTTTGAACTATGGCTTGACAATTGTGTAATGAGTCCATGGATTTCTGAATGATTCAAGTTACGTTGTTCAGAAAATAGTGTCCAATGCCTAGTTTATCACTCATAAAACGTATGATGCAAATATTTTAATCGGTCAAAAAGGAACCGCATACATCTATACACGTGTGTCCCCCAGGATTGGTGCCAACATAAAATGATTCAAGAGTTCTGGACTTGAGAAATTCCTTTAATGCATTCTCTGCATCTACCATGAGATTGAATCCCTTTTGTCTTGAAGGAATGGAAATCATTGAGTGACATATTTACGGTGTATGGTGGATGAGACAAAGTTTTTTTTGCTCCAGTCAGTGATCTGCTGTTGTGTCGTCTGTGCTACGTGTGGTCAATCTAACCCAAGGGATATTTTGGCTCTATTGCCGTTGTTCCACAATGGTGATGATGTTTCTACGAATAGAAATGTAATGTCCATCAAACCCTCTAAATCACATACAAGTCCCTGTGACCAGACACTGTTTGCTGATTATCTGCAATTATACATTCATTGATCCAATGAAGAAAACAGAATTAATTTTGATGGTCAGGTTTCTTGGATTTGTTGATTTTCCTCAAATATTAACCCATCATTGATATGTTAGAAAAGCAAAAACTGGCATAAGGAGATAAAGCTCAGAGAGCAATAAGTATTAGATTGGCTACCAAATATCTGATCTCCCAATTCTGTCTCATTGAACACACCATCATACAAGGAGGGTAATTCAAAGAATATTTTGATCAGTAAATACAACAGAAAGAAAATAAAGTCATGAATCTCATTGTATTTGATGACAAGCAACAAGTTAGAAGATTCACATAAATTTTTTAAAAAGCCACATTTTCAATTGATTTTTGTAAAATACATTGCGGGGATTCAAATGCTTCTAGAAATTAAAAGCCTTTTTTTCTTTTCTTCGCAAAAACAAAGTTTTGAGCTTTTCTCAATTTTGTTGTGCAAAAATTGATCCCCTATTAAAGAATCATTCAAATAAACTTGTACAGGGATACGTACCTCAAAAATTTACCTTTTGCATAAAATCCAAGGGGGGATTTTGTCTTGTTTCAATGTAAGCTCATGCCTAGAAAATTTCTTCCTGATGGTTCAAATATTATAAGACAAGAAATCATACTTTAAGTAATAGTTTTTCTTTCAAAAAAGTACCCAACTCAGAAGACAATTAGACATATTTACCCATAACTTGAAAATTATTACTTCAATAGCCCTAATTTGTATAATATATCAATAATGAGTAGATTTTTGTTCATATTTAAAATAAAAAGAGTTTTCCAGTTTGCACAGGGTATTGAAAGTTATAATCTAATACAAGTTTTCTGTGTACCCCAAAAGATACAGATACAGCGTTATCTTGGTACCGGTTTACCATTGAACTACTATGACTTATAGGGTTGTGTGCAGATTTTCTGTTCAAAATTAAAGGGATGAGATTTTCTCTTATAAAATTTTAAATTTGTAAACTCAAATCAATGCTCACTCACTAATTTCAGGAGCAATCATGCAAAAAATTGTGCTGTTATCGCCCACCAAAAATCATCATTCCCATCTCCCTGGTTTAAATAGAATATGAAGAGATGCAATTGTTATCAGTTTTCCAAAGAGATACACGTTGTGAACAAGAACCTGTATGTCAAATCTGGTGTTATCTGCACCTCAGATCTGCTAAAGAACTCTTTGACATTTAGTGAAAGTTGATTTATTGCTGAGTAAAGAGATCTACATTGAACAGATCTCTTGTTGGAAAAAAAAAAAATCAAAGTTTCAGCCAATCCATTTTACAGCATTATTCAAATAAGAACCTATACAGAAAAAATGGGTCTCCAGTTTGAAAATATGCTGAACATTTCCAAGAAACAAACATATTCCACACGTCAGCAAATTGTGAAACACAATTGATTCTATATTTTTTTTTACGTGGATACTCTCCAATTCTTTCTTTTCTAAGTAAAGAAATCTATACTGGCAGGATAGGAATGTTAATCTGATTGCTCATCCAATGATCCCCACTGAACCTTTCCACGATTTCCCCAAAATTGTATAACCTATACCATATTTTATGAACAACCTCTACCACCCTTATATTAATAAGACATGCGTTCGAATAAAGGCAATACTTCACATCACCAAACCTGACACCTGTACCCCACTATCCTCTTACAACATTGCATCTACTGAGGTACATACATTCAACTGAAGACAACACTTTACATCGCCTAATCATTTCGAAAATGATGCAAAACATTTTTTCTAATTAATTTAAAACAGAGAAAAATTAATCATTTCACGGGATCCAGTTCGCAAAACACTTGTCAAATGTATGCTGCTTCCTTCAATTTACCAACCTTTGAGATCATTTGAACATCATCCCAATGAGTGTAGTGTGAACATTTCTCTGTCTGAAAATTTCTATGATAGTAAGCATCAAATCATTACTCATAATAACATGTACACCATGAATATGTTCTAGTTCAATTATAGTTTCTCAAGCTGGAGTTTTTTTTCATGTATGCTGCTTCCTCTAATGTCCTCACCCTCCAGCAATGTTCCCTATCCATCATCACAGGGAGAGTAATGTAAACATTCTTCCCATCATCAATTTCCCTAATTGTAACTTCTAATATCATCAGACATGTACAATTTGAAAGTTTTGTGATATCTAATTCTGAAAAACAGCTAAAACATGTCCATATATGCAAATATTCAAAGGATTTTAGAAGTAAAGAAACTAACAAGTTTTCTTTATCAAAATAAAGGCTGATGAATAACTACAGTAACTTTAAGAAACCTTCAATCAAAACTCACTGATATGTTCCGTCAGTTTTCAAGTCCATCTGTCCTGCTACATATGTAATCAGGTGTACAGGCAGCATAAATTGAGCAAGAAAGCTGAAAATTTTCTCCTCGATATATCTTGTAAAGTATTGTTTAGGTGTTCTGACATTTTTTTCCAATGACTGATCTCACAGAGAGCAAAGAACCTGCCTCAATTTCTGCTCCAAGATCTAGAACACGGCGACAAAAACTCACCGGTTCTTTCTGGAAGTCATTGATGACATTGTCATGTCCGAAAGCAGAATTTTTTTCTTCTGGTAAAAGCGTTTCAAGGATGGACAGATGTCTGTAACAACAATCATTCTGGACAACCATCAACAAGTACTAGTCTGGATGGATAGATACATACATATGTTAAAAACATGAATGACCTAAAGCTGGAAACAGTGATTAAACTCTCCTGTTATAGGTAATGGTGGTTGATATTAGTGAATATGAATGCAACAACAGAGATGACTTTAATCTAGAGATTTTTTTTATTTGGATGGAAGATTTTACAGCTCCTAATATCCAAGATACCAAAAGAAAATTAGGAGAGAAGATCCAATAGGGATTATATTTTACCAGAAAGTAATTTGCTTTAACCACATCAACAAATAATGCAAAAGTTCCAATCATAGCAACTCAATATTGAATCATATGAAATGAAATGACCATACAAATAGCAGATGTGCAGAAGAATTCTATTTGATTGTCAATTTTTACCCGCATTTTATATCACAGTATATTGGAATAAAACAATGCAAACACAACTTAGTGAAACTTGTGATCATTTGTTAAGACCAATGCTCAGATAGCTTATCATTGATTCACATTTGCAAATACACAGGAGAAATAAACCAGATTCTTGTGACACTTATTGAGATGTATACTTTTAATACACAAGAACTAAGAATTACTTGAAAGGAAGAGCCATATATTCCATAAGTATATGGTTTATCTCTAGTGAATATTTGTATGTTGGCTTAATGCTCAAGATATGTATTGTTATAGTTGAAGTTAGACATGAACATTGACAGAATTTAAAAACATGCTTCCAAGTGAGTATTTAGGAAATGGAAGATCTACAACTGACAAATGAATATTATTTCTTCCCAGTGTGCATTTTCATGTGTCTCATCAAACTTGATTTGTATGCAAAGGAAGACTCACACACTTCACAAGAATATGGCTTCGCTCTCGTATGTACTTGCATATGAACCACTAAGCCTGTTTTGTGTGAAAAGGAAGAACCACACATTTCACAAGAATATGCTTTTTCTCCAGTGTGTATTAGCATATGTCGGCTCAAGTTTGATTTATCAGAAAAAGAATTGCCACACACTTCACAAGAATATGGTTCTTCTCCAGTATGTGTTCGCATATGTAAGTTCAAGCTAGACTTTTGTGAAAAAGAAGAGCCACACACTTCGCAAGAATACGGTTTCTCTCCAGTGTGTGTTAGCATATGTCGGTTCAAACTTGACTTTTGTGAAAAGGAAGAGCCACATACTTCACAAGAATATGGTTTCTCTCCAGTATGTTTTCGCTTGTGTCCTCTTAAATTTGACTCCTGTGAAAAGGAAGAGCCACACACTTCACAAGAAAATGGTTTCTCCCCAGTATGTGTTCGCATATGTCGGTTCAAACTTGACTTCTCTGAAAAGGAACAGCCACATAGTTCACAAGAATATGGTTTCTCTCCAGTGTGTGTTCGTAGATGATTTACTAAATGTGCTTTTTGTAAAAAGGAAGAGCCACACACTTCACAAGAATATGGTTTCTCTCCAGTGTGCGTTTGCATATGGTGATTGAAATGAGACTCAAATGAGAAATGAGAGTCACACATGTCACTAGAATATACATTCCCATCAGTTTGGATTTTTAAATGACTTTTTGAAATCGAATCGGACAATTCACATCCATAAGGTTCAGGACAATATTTTCTTTCTATGTAGTTTTCCATATTTTCTTGGTTCCAGATCATCAAGAATATGATGATCTGAATTCACAAAATTATTCTGCAAGCTGAATAATCTGTAAAAAAGATTGAAAAAAGTAATCAGATGATGTCGCAATTGAAGAAATCATGCAGATCATATAAACTTCATCTTTCAAGGGTTTTAGATTTTTTCAGATATCCAATATTTCAAAACTTGATATAAAAAGTATTTTCTTACATTAAATAGAAACTAATTTAATACAACATTCTTCATTTAAACACTGGTTATTGAATTTATGAAAGGCTTACTTTGTAAAAATCAGTAAATACCTCTACTTAGTCAATTTTTTAAACTCTCAAACCATCTCTTGGGAAGGATTTTTTATATTTATAAATAGATAAATCCCTGAAAAATTGAAGTAAAATAAATTTTTTTCTAAAAATAATCTATTGTTTATCAATTTATGACTTGATCCAGAAAATTTAAAACTGCAATATAAACTGAAACTTAGCTTTCTTTTGCAAAACAAAACCATGTTTTAGTTTATATTGTAGTTTCAAATTCAATTTTTCATAGGCATGAAAAATTATCAGCAGAAAATACACACGTGAGAGAAAGAAATTTGAATTTGTATAAAAGTTATTTTCGTCAAAATTTCAGTGCCATGAGCTAGAAAAGATATTGGAGAAAAGTCTGATATGAAAATCATCCATTCTCATTATAGATATAGTCCTATTTGTAAAAAGTGACAACATGAAAAGTTGTCAACCTGTAAAAAAAAAGTATTGTGATGATTTTCAATAGAAAATCTTGAGCAAACAAACAAAAAGATACTCCAATTAAAAATTTAAAAAAATGAAGTCATTATCAGATGATATGATAAAAAAAATTTCATGATTTCTCAACAGAATTATGAAAATGAATTTCCTACTTTCTCTACATTCAAACCCATTAACATTTTTTACTATAAGAGTCTTTTACTCAGGGATGTATTGAGTTGACAATTCCTTATCTCCCACAGGAGGATAATGAATCCTAGAAAAATCATGGAGGAATAAAACCTAAAGAGAAAGGAAAGAGATTCGTAGAGAACTCAAGGAAGTAGGAAAGGATTGATTAAGGGGAAAAAGGGCAATTTCATTAATGCCATTTATATCACGTGACTATGTTAGGATTAGTGTAAGCATGATAAAATAGGGATTCCATAATCTAACAGATAAGAGGTATTGATTGAGAGAACAAACTCCATTCTACACATACTTCAAGGAACATGTGGGAGAGAAAAGCTTAGGTGTGAACATCTGGGCTTAAATTAGCTATATTGTAAAATAGTTTATTAGCTGTTGCAGTATGAATATATCCACTCCTGCAGAATGTATATTTCTACAAGACTTTGTTGGGAAGAGATAAAATATAGTGAGGGAAGAAAATCAAACAAAATGAAGGGTGGGGAAAGGATAAAAAGGTGGCGATGAAGAGAATGAATGTCGGCTCATCTACATATACCCCTGGTTTTACCTGTTAGGATCTTTTAAAGATCATAGCCTGGTTTCAGGTGTGATGTTTTAAACCCCCATGCTGATGACAGACACAATAAGCCTTCATTGTCCAAAAGAGGCAGAGTCTGGGGCTTTTCTGCTGAGCTTATACTATGATACAGGATTTTTTCTTCACATTTATTGACAAGTTTTTTAATGGGAGACAATACCCTCAACTGTTATATGCAAAAGTAGGCTTTCAACCTTAAAAAGGTTGAAAATTTCTGTCAACAGACATTAATAATGGAATAATAGAAACATTTATTGATGACAGAAGAAAACTATTGAATTAAAAGCAGCATGAACCTAAAGTTTGAAAATCTTTTTATCTTGTTTAATTTTTTTTTTTTTCAACAATATTTATGGTTTTCCTCACAAAAACAAAATTGAATCTTCAAAGTAAATATTTGAATAATTGCAATATGTTTAAATCTAAAAAATAGTTGTCTTGAGAGGTAAATAGATGGATGTTTTGCATACACATCTAAACAATCAATCATAATAGTAATTTCAAAGTAAATTTCTTTCAGGGACATTCATATCACTGGATGCACTTGGATCTTTCAAAAGATCCAAGATTTTGAGATTTCGTTATTATTTAGAAAGTTATCAAGATTTTACATATCTTGAATTAGAGTAATTATGACTAACAAAAAACAATAAGTGGAGCGATTGATATCTGTAACTGGAACGTAGGTCATGAAGGTTGTGATAGTAAAGTTAATGTAAGTTTTGATCAGAGAAATTTATACATCAATTAAGTACATTGGATATAGAAATTTTTTGGGGGGAAATTACCACATTGATAGCAGATATATATTAGAAGATGTGGCCAGGTTTCCTGGGATGTATGTTGTTTATACTTCTCTTAAAAACTGCAATTGAGTTTTGTATAACCTAAGGTCAAGTTGTACTACACCCAAATAAGTTTTGATCGATGCAACTGTCAAATCAATTCATTGAAAATCACCAGATCAATAGCAGTCTTCCAAGTACTTTAGAAATTGCACAAAACTGATCATGCTGATTGTACTCTTCATTGATCAGGTGCAAATCACTGACAGGTGTCTTTCATTTGATCTCTTGAAATCCACATTTTCCTGGCAGATAGACCCGGCCACATATCATTGGATTTAGTTGGGAATTTTCTAAAGACAAGGTCATATCTGCGATCGATCTAGCACAAGGATTGTAGCAAAGTTGCTCTCCAGCCAACTCGGTGATAGTAGGTTCTGCCACTGGAGTATTTATAATGTTTCACACAACCAATGTACCAAGGTCATGTTTGAGTAATATGTAACTGCAAAGCCATGTGTGGATCTGCTTTTACAGTAATTTGAGAATCGAAGGATGCAACTCCACAGAGAGTGATCAGAGCATTGTTTAATGTGTCTTTCACATAAAATCAATAAAAGTCAATGGTACCACTTGATTACGTCAGCAGCAGAAGTCAAATCATTTGAGTTTGGCAGATTGCTGGTTGACTGTGTCTGAATAGTCAATGATATTTTCTTAGAAGTAAACTCTTCTCTGCATTCCTAATCGAAAAACAAACCATCTGGGTCCACCTACACATCATTTAAATGGAAGTCAGTAAGATTCTTTGAAGTATTGAACTTATTGTTTTGATCATCATCAAAATATGTATCAGGATGGTCACATGTGGCAATAACTGGGCAGACTTGGTGAAAATGTTCATTCATGCACAGTAACTTTGGCTCAGATGGAGTGTTTGATAGTCTCACTTTATCACTTATATTGTCTATAGAGTCAGGCTTAGGCCATGCATGGAGCACTTTTGAATCTCTGCAAAATAAAGAGTCAAATCATGGGTCAATGGCTACCACTGTATCCATACCAATGTCTGGAGTTCTCAGAGTTTATCTGACCAAATGGCCATGACTTTCCTAGGAGCACACCAGATGTATTGCATTGTTTGGACTGGTTTGGGTTATCACAATATTGAATAACAACAGAATCTCAAATCACAATCTGATATTTAGCTGGTCAAACGGCTACATGATAGGCAATCATGAGGAGCCTACCAGCCAGTATATCAACATCTGAATTCTCTACTATTAAACCTCCAAATTTAAGATTAATGCCATTCCCGAGGCAATGTCAGCAGATATTTTTCAGTGATGAACATGAAAGTCTGGTTATCAACTTGTAGGGTTAAATGTGCATTCTTGTTGATTTAGGCGATGATAGATTTGGCCAATGATGCTTGAATTATAAATGCTTATAAAATGTGCAAATATGGTGACTGTTTCACATTGACGTACCTTGAAGGAATATGATTCATGGGAATAGGGCTTTTGTCAGCATTGCGTGATTATGTTGTGTTTGTATATGCATTATCAGAATATTCCTCAAATTTGCAGTCATCTATGTCAGCAATATGACATTTCAATGAGATACTGTTGCTTTTTGGTAGAAACTTGCCTTTGCTCAGAAAATGAGAATGATGTTCTGCATGATCAGCTATCTGAAATTACGTAACTGAAGGCAACTACAAGAACTGCGATTAAAAAAATCATAAAGAATTATCAAATAACATATCCATCAGAAATTAATGCAATAATGGAATTAAAACATTTTTAATCATACTGAGGACAAAGGAAATCACAAAATGATGTTCAACATAATTAGATCCTTTGAGTTCAAATGTTCAGTGACAACACCCCATTTGTAGAAAAATATTGAAATTTTTCAGTCCCAAACACTCATCTTTAAAAATCCATAATACAAAACTATTGCTTCACTTAGCAATTTTAGTTATATTTGTTAAACCACATTACAATTTTTGGTGTGTAAAAATATTTACATAATTTCAGGTAAAATAACTTTTGAAGATATCAATCAATTAAGAAAAAAAAAATCCCTCAAACTCATGTTCATATCTGAATGCAAAGCAACATTCAACCATCTTGGTATATTTGTTAAAAGAATTTATATTTTCCTTTTATTGCTGCATAAATGTCTTTGCCTTTCATGTAGTTCACAAATTAATGATGTTTAATTAATTCATTATAATTGAAACAGACAGTTCTGGAAAAACATTTTTTTCTCACTATTTCAGGTGCTTTCAATCCATTAGACCCAAGAATCATATGGAAATCTTTTTATCGATATGGAAGTCTTTAGGAGGGAGGGATTTTGTTTTACAACGTAACTATAATGATAAAGCAGGCACTTACTTCCCACCATTTTTGCAGAGGTATAGCTCATATGAATTATTTTCTCTTCTCCCAGTTTCTTTCTCAACTACACCAACTCTAAAAGATTTCAAGTTCTTATAAGATTAGAAATTTTATAACTTTCCTCTTTTTATTTTTAATATCATTTTTGAAACCAAGGGGGAGATAGCTCATGTATGTTGTACATCTGTAAAAATGGTATGAAGGTCTTCCAGCTTCATCATTATAGTTACATTGTTAATAGGATTTCAGTTATGAAACATTAAAATTATATTTTTACAAAAACTAGCAAATTTCCTGGAGGTTTTCTGGTCCACTGAATTGGGGGCACATAAGAAAATAATTCCTGTAGGACCGTGCGGTTCTAACAAACATATGTTCGTTCTCTCTTCTTTCTGATAGTACAGAGCTTATGAAAATTGAATTACTTTACAATTTAATCTGAACGGATTCTTTGGCCTCAGGTACAAATATTGCAAAACCAACCTCAGGAAAGAACTGATCGAGAAATCAAAACAAACTCAACTAAGCTCTGAAAGTACTTGACACAAAGTGGAAATTATTATTATATTGTCTAATTTCTTCAGTCGTCTTTGTTACAATTCCACATACGAAAAGTAAAAAAAAAAAATAACCTTTGTTATTAAAAAAAATCTGTTAATTTTCGTTTTCGCAAAGTTGAAATATCATTTCTTCGTATTTATTGTTTTTCTCGAAAGGCAGGGTTTACACATTAAGAAAAAATAAATAGCAAACTTACTGCCTGAATTATTAAACTATCACCAACAAAAATTATTCTCATATCCAACATGGATTGTGATGATAAACAATAAAGTGGCTGAATGAATGAAAGAGTTCGGTATCATCGAACATGATGCGATCACCGAAAAACTGAATTTGTCACTATTTTTCAAAATTAATAAGTAAAATAAAACTCCAAATACTTACAAAATGATCCAACATGTAAAATTTGGTCGTTTCTGTATTTGAAAACAATAGGATGGATTAGGATTTACGGCGATAATCTGCTCGATGTTTCAGAAAGCATTGTTTACCGTGCATCTCTCTAAACGAAGTGAAATTTCTTACCTTACTTCTTGAAGAGTGGCATTAGAAAAAGAGGAAGTGACGTCAGCCATCAATGGTGCATTTATTGATTTTCTACGTCAAGTATTTCCGTACGAGAAGCTAGATGATTTGACAGTGGGCAAGTTGTGGGTTGCATCGATAATGATATTTCGGTTTAGGTAATGGGAAGTTGCAGATCACTTTGACTTCGTGAAACTATCGCCGAAAAATAATTACGGATGGGTGGAAAATTTGAATTCTAGAAATGGAGGGAATTTCATAAAACAAGGGGAATCCACATATTTAGAAGCGCCCTAAAAATTCCCAACGCTTCCAAACATCTTTTTTTTTTTTTTCTAACATTATCAAAAATTTGTTTCTCAGTGAAATTTTTTTTATACAACTGATACCCGTTTTTTTTTGAAGAAAACTTTTGCACACACACGTAATATTTCAAGGAAATTTCTTTTTTTTTTTTTGCAAGAAACTTTTTTTTCACGAGAAACTTTTGTACGTACCTATATATTTAAATTATTAATTTCATCATGTCAACAGACTGAGACGTAGCCAAGGGAGGGGGCTATTTTAAAATACCCTCAAGCCATTAATGGAGGAGAGAGTCAGAAAACTGAACAATAGTAGTTCACCTGTTTCAACCGACATCATACATAACAATGAGAAGGGTATATTTGTAAATACATTGGTAGCAACTTCAACTTGTTACATCACAACAGATTGCTAGCGATCCACTTCTTCAGATCAAGGAATTATTTTTTAAAATGAAATGTGTGAGCCTGGGAAGAACAAACAAGATTAATGTTGGATGCTTTGCCTTTTTTTGGAAAGCCTTACACTGCCACTCTCTGTCATCTTCACTTTTTTCACTCAACGAAGCCTTGGGTTATTTGTACCACTATTCATTCATTTCTTGCCGCTTCCAACTAGACCAGTTAGATTTGGGTGGAGGCTTTGTCTTACTTTATTGGGTGTAATGTAGAGATTGGTTTCCTCCTTGTATAGATTAACAGGGTCAACGGGGGGGGGGCTTTCTACATGATACCCAGCTACTTATGGCACCTGGTATTCCCAGATGGTCACTCATCTAGATACCAACCAATCTTGATATTGCCTATCTTTGGTGTTTATACAAGAACCACTAATCCTTAACTGACAAACTATTTTTGTTGGATTCTTGTCAACAGTGATTTAATGTTTATCTCGCATGAGATACTTTTGAGAAGATCTATAGGCATACAGGAACTCTTTCTATTGTCTCAGAATGATATGATAGTAGGTAAACAAAAAAAAATTAAGAATACTGTATAGATTAGTATGAACATGTAAGTAGGTCAAAGTAGTAGGTTTTGGCCTGAGAAGTCTTAAGAATTTGGGTCATAAGAAGAAATGGCAAACTACACGGTGATTGGTTGGGAGGAAACAAAGGAAAATTTGGGATTTTGTGTCAGAGTTTGTTAGCGACTTACTGCCAGGTTGGAAGGCCTTGAACAGAGTGACTGTTATGAAAATGAAGAGTTGTCAATAAAGGACAGGGAGGGTGAAGGAAAGCCATTGGGGTAGGATGAAAGAGAGAGAGAATGAAGGATAAAAGTGGCAAACAGTAATCCACTTAGTTGCCTTCACATTTCGATCAATCTAAAAAAAACTGCAAGTAAATCAAAATTTTCTTATCCAATATTTTTGGCATTGTCTCGCTATATTTCGAGATGACAAAATCTTAGCTGTGAGTTGAAGATCATACTGACTTTCTGAGAACCAATAGTTGCCAATGACAAGATGGACCAGACCTTTACCAAAAGCATTTCAAAAGTACATTGAATAGGTGCATCATTACATTATTGCCCGGAAAATACACTTATTTGCCTGAAATTCAACATGTTTTGTCCGAACTTGCATGGGAGGCAATTGCCCCATTGGATCATATGCCTATGAGAACATCTATTAGTATTACATTACCACAGATAGAAGTTTGAGTGACATGAAGACAAGACTCTGTTGTTGATATCATATTTAAAGATTTTGGGCCACTTTGAGAAGCCCCATTCAACATTCAATGTGATCTGATTAAAGAATGAAGTTCGCAATAAATAGGCATTTACTATCACTCAATTTGTGGTGAACAATCGCAAAGGCTGACTTATAATTTTTCATTAACTGGTACGATAACTTCCAGAATGTTACATGCATGGATGTCATTGACCATCTAAAGTGCATTTGAAGATCATTGAAGGCAATTGGTCCATCATCAAAATGAAGTACCAAAGCCTTCATGGCAAATGGTTTTTCAAATACATATTTAGAGGAGTTTGTTTTTTGTTGAGCTTTTGTTGACAACTTTCTTATGAATTTGATGTTTTGGATTAGACATCATCACCCACAGTAACAGTGATAAACAAATTATGATAAATATCTAATATTAATGAATGATGATCTAACTCACCATCACAGTTAATAATTGAACCACAGTAGCATCAAAAATTAGGGTCATCAATTAAATTCCATTGAAGAATAAGTGTGGTCAAAATAAATTCTATTTATGTCATCACTGGCATTTACCACTAGAAAACATGAAAGAAGAAAAAAACATACTGGAGGATCTGGATCTTTTTATTGAACCCGTCAAATTAAAGCCTGCAAAAGGTCATAAGGACATTTTCTCTTTCAATGAAAAATACAAAGATTTTCAGAATGGGTCTTGTGGAATATTGATGCTAATTTTTCAGTCCATCAACAAAACGGTGTGGCAAGGTGTGCTGGAACACATAAACACAAGTATATATAAGAAGGGTAGAACCCTTTACCATCTTTGATGGCTATGGGTGTTCAATGGTCATCTACATAAGTAAAGATAAATAGCAATGTAAATGAATAATGGACAGAAATGAAGAGAGAAAGAGGAAATCAAAAGCTACAGAAATTAGATTGAATTGTTTGGTGTTACTAAACAGATTATTCTAATTAAAATTTATTGCTTTTTCTTTCTCTACTAAAAGTTCTTTTCTTTTTCTATTTTCAGTATACTTCTCAGCCTTGTCTATCCATAGGAGAAACTAAAAATTTTGCACACACACTTCCACCAATGAGTAGGGAAATCATTTTTTGTTTTTTTGAAAATTTGTGGCTGGAATAGTTGCATCCAAAGTAGAGCTTGACCTTGAAGAAGCCAACCTTGTTTCCTTGTTGAAATGTACTTGTATTTGCAGTGTCAGTGAACATTTGAAAGAAAATTCAAGGTTGAAAAGAAATTGAATTATGTCTTTTTAAATTCTTTATGCATCTATCAAACAAAGAATGAAATTTATTGACTCAAGTATGGATTTCATCTCAGAGGAAATACACAGTTGGAACAATTCTTGTACAAAGTAAATCTTTGTTCTCTAATAACTGTTTAGTTGTAGTAAATATACACTGCCCACTTCTCAACAATATTGGAAACTTGTCATCACTGTCAATGATCGAATTATCATAGTGTCAAATGCTAGATTTCAAGTCTGTAGATAAAATAGTATGGCCAGGAGCGCTGGAAGACGCAAACACACATACAGATGCACATATAAATGAAATAGGAACCTCATAACCTTTGAATGGATTTAGAGACTTGTCATTAGTGGAATATATTAAGGTATTTTTTAATGTTTTTAAAATATACGTATTTTGAAATAGTTATGTGTTTTCATGGATTAGATTTTTTGTATAGAAGACTTTGCTTGAAGAAAATGATACCATGCAAAGACTTATACAAAATGAATATCTTCCACTCAAGATTGTATAGTTGCATTCAATTTTACACAAGTCACATTTAAATGATTGGGCAAGCGTGTTTAGTGCTCTACCCTTAATATGACTTAGTTGAATTTTTACACAAATTGATGACTTTAATTTTATGATAACTTAGTAAAACACAAACAATTTTAATCAAATTTATGTCATCTTGTAGAGTTCTTCATGGAGGATGATTTTTTTAAATCACAGAAATTGCCCTGGAAATGCTCAATATGAATTTTTACTTTAAATTCTATATAATACAATGCATACTTCTACCCTAGAAATAAATTGCTCCAAACTTTCCATCTACTCTTAATTTGATTATGCGAATATATTTAAGAAAAAAAAACAAAACAATTAATTTTAAATTTGTAAACATATAACAAGAGTTTTAATTTTAGATATGAGGAAGATTTCAAAGTTAAAATGATTTTTATTCAAAAATTTTTTTTTTTCCAGTGTATATGTCTCCGTGGCATACTTGGGTTGTGTGTTCATTTTGTAAACTAAATTTACCCTTCAGTTGATGTCCTGAAGCATTCATGCTGCTTTTTTGAAAGTTTGAACTTTCATAGTGATTGTCATCCAGAAAAAAGGCAATAGAGGTAACTAATTCATTGATCACCCTCTTTTCCAATATTTTAATTGATCAAAGGCTCTAAAAAGTATAGATTTTTTCATTACAAATTATAATCAAACAACATATCAGAAATTACCTAATAAGATTTAGACATTAGATAGATGAAAATATATCAATGCAGAGGCAAAATTACTCTTTATAATCCTTCCATGGCATTAATATTTTTTATCTATTCAATATTGAAATATTTTTTGTTTCAATATAAAGATAAAACATTTTGTAGGTACGGATATTTCTCACTGGTATACTTATGACTATTACAATTCTAAAACAGATTTTAATAAATTTCTATTTCAAAACTGATTTATTCAACTGTTACAGGGGCCCAGAAGCATCAATCTGGTTATTGCCTTATTTTTGATAAGTGAATGAATTATTCACAGTCTAGCTACTTGAAGATGTCTCCTCCTTTGCTACAGAAACAGAACACAATTCCTGATATAACTCGTAAAAATCAAATCTTTCCTTTTTTTTTTTATTCAATCAAGCTAATAAAAGTCTTATTTTCCTGGCCCCACAATCCCTAATAGAGCAAGGGGTTGAAGAGCCCCTCCCCCAACTTCTTCAAGACTGACCTTTGTTTTATGCAGAAATGAAAAGAAAACCATGAGGGTCAGAGTAGAATGAGACTAATCCACAAAGGCAGAAAGATGAAAAATTTTTAAAATCATGTCACCTCACCAGAAGTGTACATTTTAGAAAATACAAAATACATATATTGTAAGCCAGTGTTGCCAATTTAGTGATTTTCTTATTTAGACAGTACAAAATTTCACTGAGTGGCCCTATTTTCAATGTATTTTAGCACCATTTCTTTAGCAATTTTTTGCTAATTTTAGATGTTTTTAATACTAATGTGGCCATTTAAATAACCATGAGATGGCTAACAATGTTCTCAGTGCATCTGGGCATTTTTGAGGGTTGATTTGGTGAAAAAAATTTTTTGAGTTTGCAACATTGCCTGAACCCTCCGGAAAACTTAACTTCAGCCACTGCAACAATACTAACTCTCAATTTGAATGGACACTTTTTGAGCCAAGTTTCTAATTTTTACTGAATGTGTTCAATGTGTTTTAAATGAAAATCTTATGGCTCTTGTAAATTCTTGTAAAAACATTGTTATTGAAAAATATTTCATCGGTTGAATCCAAGGGACACTTCATTATCAGAAACCAAATTTGACCGTTCACTATTACTAGTAGGGGAGACTGTGGACAGTTGCAACACTTTTTCAATTTTCTCAGTTACCCAGATACTATTTGCACAAAGTCAAGCAAACTTTATATCAGATTTACATCCGTCAGTTACATATGACATATCATTTACAGTATTTGTTTGAATGGAAGAAGTTAGATGTTGCAACTGACCCATGCCCTAGGGACAGTTGCAACACTAATCATGGACAGATGGAACATGGGATGGGGTGGTACAAGTGTATGTGTGTAGTATGAGTGTTCACTCTAGTATTTTATTTTGGGAGGAATAAGATTTGTTGCAATCGTCCCCAGTTTCACCTACTACTATTCATCAAGTTAAAAAGATATGTCATTCAGTTCGACAAACTGCTTTGTTTGAGTCAACAATTAGTTAAAGATAAGTCCACTTTATCATTATAGTCACATTGTAAATAGAACTCCTTCGTAAAGATGAAGATAATGAGTCTAATGGATTGAAAGAATGAAACATTTTCACGCGAATATATTGAGTCCGTGTTGCCCGAGGAACATTTGTTTATCAGGAACATAAACTGGCCGATCACCGTTTGTAATGTAAATCGAATGAACCTCCGTTCATCAAGTTTCAAGGAGAGGTCGTTCTGTTTGACGAACTGCTTCGTTTGAGTCAATAGTTAATTTCTGTCAGAAAAACAGAATAATTTTACTTCCAATTCGTATTGTAAGTTTTTGAAAAAAAATTATTTTCATTTTGGGATTTCATGATTTGTAATAAGTATTTTGAATGATAACAAATTTATTTTCCCGGCAGGTTTACATTAAAAAGAAGAAAAAAACTGAATGAAAGACACACATCTTGTTACACTTCAACATTCTCCAGATACATATCTTATATGTAGGAATATTTTACGTATTATTGATAAATTAGATTTGACTCCCATCATCAACATTTACTTTATTAAGATATTACTCTTTTGATCAAAAATATTTCTTGTTTCATTTCTATAAATATGAAAATATTACTTATTTTATTAAAAATCATTCAATTAGCAGTTTAAACACAACCAAAAATACCGAGATTTAATCGGAAAAAAATTTAGTTTTGCAACTCTGCACAATCTTTATGTCTTCAACATTACTTGCTCAGCTCTTTGACTGAATAATAATAATAGATTTCAGAATAGCTCGGATTCGTCACAAAGAATATTTAACCGGATTTTTAAAAATCTATTTTACCCCTGCCCCCCCTCATACTTGGCCCTTGCTTTTGTTCTTAGGAACACAACTCAGGCAAATAAAAAAAAAAAATGAAGAGTAACTATTTCTTTTATTTTTTTCACATTACTCACTTAGCAAATAAACATTGAAATTTGTGCTCAGAAATTGTACCGACATAAATTTTGGGTAGAATTTAGTACAGTGCAGGTTTCCTTAATATTGTTATCAATCGGATAAAATCCGAGTTCCTGTTCAGATATACTTCATTAATTTTTGAAAATTTTCTGCCTTTTCACTGCATTATCCATTTTTTATTTACTCGAGCTTTCAATTTAAAGTAGTTGATATTATTTACCCTGCCTCATTATTCCAATATGCCTTATTCAATAATTTTCAAAGATTCTCAAAATCATACAAAAGAAACAATGAAATCCTGGTGTAACACTAAAAGCCTTTTCACCACTTTTATGACTAATGAAAATATTACAACAATAACGTATTATAAACCGGGGTTCATCTGATCAATTTATCCATAGTTTTTTTCCCTTGTTTTTACTGCAAAATTGAGAGAGATTTCTTATAAGACTAGTTATTCACTGTGAAACTGGAATCTATAAAACTTATTATATGTTTGTAGGAAATGAACTCTACAAAATACGTCTGAGAAATAATAAGTAAAGACAACTGCATGATTTACCTCATGAAACACCCGTTCAGAGACCTAGATGTTGACCTGTTCACTCTGCTCTAGAAATCCCTTGTTATACTTGGAATATTCATCACCAGTATGGAGTCTTACATTGAAGATTAATGTAGAAAACAGAGAAAGGAATATTCTACCATCCTAGTATCAAAAATCTCACATCTAACCTTATATAGGAAGGCTTCAATACCTAAAGTTATCTTCTCTACAATACCCCCATCTTTTTACTGATTCTTTATTTATCTATAAACTTTCATACAACACATTTGCTACAATAAAACCTACTCTTCAAACTGTGAACACAAACTGTAAATGCTATGACTCTGAATGAATCTAAAGATAATTTGAGCAACAACCTCTCAATACAATTTATATACACTTTTCACTCACACAATCACATAACATTCCTACTAAGCTTACAGATGAGTCTAATATTAGCTCTATGCTAGAAACAACCCCAACAATGAATTATGAATGTATTTGAAAGTAGATAAACATAAGAGCAGTAACACTTTATCATCATAAATTGAATGTACCTTTTTTCTCAGCCAAAATTTTGTCATTTTTCTTTTTGGACTTTTGACCCTGATCCTAACTCCTGACCCCGGCCATATAGACTTACACAGTTATGCAGCCAGGCACTTCTATGATATATTCAATTTTAAAATTCATCGAGTGCCATGATATTATAAGTTTTCATCTATGTGTTTATCATGTATTGCCAAGAAATGGCAGACATAAGTTATAATTCTACATTAAAACATAAATGTAGACTATCCTGTGCAGTAAAAATTCAATAATTTTGAATGTCATATTATTACGTTTTCTATTTTTCTCTGTTGCTTCAATCATAGAAGAGAAAATAGCATAGAAAATTATCAAAAATATTTTGATAAATATGACATAAGGTTTGTGTTACGATAAATGATTTGTATATGTATAGATTTGTAATAATAATCCTAGTGTATTAATGTGAAAAAATTATGAACCCTGCCTTATAAACAGATGCTTAAATATTCACTATATTTTATCATGATAGTCTTCAGAAGTGTAGCTAAAGATTTATGGTCCTGTGGTGGGGTTAACTCTGTAGCAGAGACTTTGAACAGTATTCACCTACAGTTAGACCATGGTCGCTTGCATATTTTGTCAGTTGAAAATGCAAGCAAAATGGAAGCAAATGCATATTTTGTATAATTATGCATTTCACTGGCAAGTATGCATGCGTCATTTAATTTAGCTGAACTGATAGAAAGGGCTGAGTGTTGAGTAGAAGATTTATGACTTGGTAGTAAGTGTTTATGCAAATTGACAGTCAGTTGGGAGAGATAAAACCAGATATATTTGAGTTGCACAGTAACCACTGGTGTTTGACTTATCACTGTGTCTGTTCCAGTTGTCCACCATTTAATTTTTGGTGCAACAAGTTGCGTCGTTTCCAGACCTTTTTAGGCATTAGTTGGTACACTAACCCCACTGTGACCGATATTTTTTTGCAACAAGTTGTGTCATTTAAGTTTTTCGTGCATTGGTTGGTGCACTGGCAACCAGTACCTTTTTGCAATAAGCAGTATCATTGTTGAAACCTCCACAGGTTTGTTGAATGGACCCTTCTAACTTTTAGTGATATTTGTCACTAGAAATGCTGGAGGTGGACTATATTTAAAGATTGTAGAGGCCTAGATAACATTTTTGAATAGTCCCCTCTCTCCCTTAGTTATACCCTTGATAGTATGTGTACCTTGTAATATATATCATGAAGTTTTTTCAGTAATGTTGGAATTCATCTGTACGCAAATGATTTTCATGTCGTTTTAAATAGAAAAAACATTTGATATGTTTTATTTCTTACAGGAGTCCATCTCCTTTGCAGCAAACAGATAAATCATGGGTGACTAATGACAGATTTCCCACTCTGTATTCTTTTACCTGTTAAATCAGAAATATTGTTCTGTTTTTATCTTTTATATGTCCATTTTTTTGTTAGGAAATCAACTTGTTCGAAAAAAACTTTTGTTGATACTCAGCGAATTTTTATGAAATTTTGAATTCAGATAAACTAACATTGAATAATTTCCTTTTTGACGAATCTATTGGACTAATGTAAAGCTGAACTTTCCTGCATTTCATTTTCTATTTCCTTCTCATTTTGGATATCTGAAAGGATTTGATACGGTTATCTAACATAACAACTTTTATTCATTTACAGATACTGACTGCAGTAGAGAGCGAATAAACCCATCTGATGACTGTGCATGAATATTGTATAAAGAAACTTCAATCCCTTTTTCAGGATTCAATTTAAAAATACATTGTTGTTTATTGATTTAATGTTTATAATTTTGAAATGTAAAGATACTGAATAGTAAAAAAAAACAGTATCATGCAATATGTTAATTTGCCTTTTCAGAATGTTTTTGTAGAAAGACATCTGCTAAGAACACATTCAATGCGTATCATATTTGAAAAGTGTCTATATGTCATTAAAAAGACTATTCTCTTATGAATTGTCTTGATCAGCATTTTCACAAAGCATACCTCTAAATACACATCAAAGACAAAGCACAGTTTTGTGACGTGTGGGGATCAGAGATTCCCAGAGAATTCAAATACGTTTACAAACATGTAAACCTAAACTGGAGTAAAACATTTTTCCAGTTAAGTATGTGGATCATCATCTCCAGAGGACACACATTAAAAAACAACCTGCAGAGAAACCAGTTACTTTTCAAATGCACAGATCAGCAATTACTGATAATTCACATTTACACTTGCCATCCCAAACTGGAAAGAAACCATATTCTTGTAAAGTATGTGAGACTGCATTGGCAAGGATACCTGACTTGAAGAGACACATGCAAATACACAGTGGAGAGAAACCATATTCTTGTCAAATCTGTGGATCTTCATTTTCAAAGAAAATAAGTTTAAAAAGCCACATGCGAGTACATACTGGAGAGAAACCATTTAGTTGTGAAGTTTGTGGATCTTCATTTTCACAGAAAAGAAATTTACAAAGCCACATTCGATTACACACTGGAGAGAAACCATTCAGTTGTGAAGTATGTAGATCCAAATTCTCACATAAATCAAATTTAAAAGTACATATGCGAACACACACTGGAGAGAGACCATATTCATGTCAAGTATGTGGATCTGCATTTGCAAGGATATCACTTTTAAAGGGACACATGCAAATACACACTGGTGAGAAACCTTATTCGTGTAAAATCTGTGGATCAGCATTTTCACATAGTTCAACTTTGAAACGCCACATGCGAACACACACAGGAGAGAAACCATTTAGTTGTGAAGTTTGTGGATCTTCATTTTCCCAGAAGATAAGTTTGAAAAGACATAAGCGAATACATACTGGAGAGAAACCATTTTCTTGTAAAGTATGTGGACTTGCATTCTCCAGGAAATCAACTTTGAAAGAACACATGCGAACACACACCGGTGAAAAAGCTTATTTCTGTGAAATGTGCACATCAGCATTTACTTATAGTTCACAATTAAAATCACACATGCAATTACATACTGGAAAGGGACCATATTCTTGTGAAATGTGTGGATCTGCTTTTACAAGGATATCAGATTTAAAGACCCACATGCGAACACACACTGGAGAGAAACCATTTAGTTGTGATGTTTGTGGATCTTCATTTTCACAGAAAATAAGTTTGAAAAGACATAAGCGAGTACACACTGGAGAGAAACCATTTAATTGTGAAGTTTGTGGATCTTCATTTTCACAGAAAATAAGTTTAACAAATCACATGCGAGTGCATACTGGAGAGAAACCATTCAGTTGTGAAGTATGTGGATCATCATTTTCACAGAAAATAAGTTTAAGAAGTCATATGCGAGTACACACTGGAGAGAAACCATTCAGATGTGAAGTATGTGGATCTGCTTTTGCAAGGAGATCTGATTTGAAGACCCACTTGCGAACACATACTGGAGAGAAACCATTTAGTTGTGAAATTTGTGGATCTTCATTTTCACAGAAAATAAGTTTGAAAAGACATAAGCGACTACACACTGGAGAGAAACCATTTACTTGTAAAGTATGTGGATTTGCATTTTCCAGGAAATCAAGTTTGAAAGCACACATCCAGACACATACTGGAGCAAAAACATTCTTGTGAAATGTGCACTTCTGCATTTACTTACAGTTCATAATTAGAATTACACATGCGATCTCATATTATGAAACCATTTACTTGTGAAGTGGGCAGATCTGCATTCTCAATGAAAGGAAATGTTTGAAAAATTATTTGCAAATGCGCACTGGTGAGAAACTGTTTACTTGTGGAATGTCTGGATCTACACATTTAAGAGAAGGAAATTTAAACATATGCACACAAACACTGAAGAGAAATATTCTTATGGAGCGTGCTGATCTACTTTCTAAAAGTCATCTAACCCTAAAATGCTCTTTAGAGAATCCATTTACTCTTAAAGAAATTGGTTCACATTCAAAACTATGCTTGTCGAGTGTGTACTTCAATATCTTCTCATAGATCTCATTTGCAAACTCGTACTGGAAAGTAATTGTATTCTTGTAAAATATGTGAATCAGTATTTACCAACTGTTTTCTTCTGAGGAAACTCATTACTTTTAAAGTGCATGGGTCTGCTATCTGAACAAAATTTTAAAAAAATAAATATATATTCAAACTGAAGATGAAATCATATGAAAATCCCATATAGTATTGTAAAATGTGCTGTAATTGTTGAAAAAGTACTGATACATCCACTGATAGGCATTTACCTCCAGGCAGCTATGTCCTGGTCATTTGCGGCCCAAGACATTTGTATCCAATTTTTCTTACGAAGGGGTGGAGACAGAAATTTTCAATTTTGGACCTACGAATGAAATCATTCCAATCAATAAAATCAACAATAATTGTATCAAAACTAAATAAAATGATAACTCCATAAACAACAAAATAGAAACTTTTTCTTTTGTTTTTGTTACAAAAACCAAAATGTAATTAAAAAATAGGAACTTCTTATTTTCACTTTGTTACAAAAATCAATAAAAATGTATTTATATAATAAGAAGTTTATCTAATCAAAACTGTTTCTTTTTCATAAATACCCTTTCCCTCTTTCTTGTAGCAAAAACAATGAAAATGAAGTTTCCATTTTATCATAAATGAAGTTTTGTTTTTTTTTTCCAAAGTTTTGATACAGTTATCCTTGCAGTGTTCATTTTATTGATTGAAATGTTTGATTTGTAAGTCCAAACTTGAAAAAGTCTTCCAGTTGTCAGTAAACCCCTCATAAGAAAAGAAGGATACCTCATACCTGATGCTAAGTCTTAAACAATACTTCTTTGCATATTCCATTGTAAACCGATGGAGCAGTTTCCAGGATTCCAAACTTTTAAGCCTGTGGTGACTGCCCCTAAAATGGCTTGTTTCCACCATTGTTTTTTCAAACAAATAACCTGATACAGGATGCATTTCAAACAACCAATATTTCTTTTTCATTGTTTTGTTCCAAGTTAGATATCAAATTACATTCATTTGATAGAAAAACTTTCTTACTACTTTTAAAATTGGATGAGCTTTAATAAAAGTGTCTTGGTTTCAATATTTTTTGTTCTGATAATTATCTGCCAGATGGTTTCCTCTAGATGTTTTGAGTGAAGAAAAATCTTCTATGGACACCAATTTGATTTCTTCTTCAAGTTATATTTTCCTTCCTTTTTCAAGAAATTGATCTTGTTGCAGAAAATAAAAGCCTGACTTATGGTCATTTATTCAATGTGGAAAAATTAAGATTAAGTACAAGTCTTAAACAATACTTCTTAGCATATTCCATGGTAAACCAATGGAGCAGTTTCCTGGATTCCAAACCTTTAAGCCTGTGGCGACTGCCCCTAAAATGGCTTGTTTCCACCATTGTTTATTCAAACAAATAACTTTGGGTTGATCCAAATATTCTCATCATGCTGTATATCATTATTAAGCTGAATGAATAAGTTGATTAACTACACTGTTTTTGGTTCCATTTATGCATATTTATTTATAATACTGATTAATTGCAAGTGTTATATTGCACAATACTAGCAAACATGGACTAAACACTACAAAAGTGGCATTTTGTTACTTTCTACATAAAAAAACGAAGCTTATTGTGCAATGAATACGTGTAAATAATTTCAAACAAATATCTCTTATATTTTCCGAGTTATTGACCAATTTCTGAGTGGTGTCATAAGCCTATCCATGGCCTTTATACAATATATGAGTTGTAGTATTTATGTAAACACTTGCTTTGAATAAACTCGTCCCTCCCCGTTGTAGGAACAGTTCATCCAGATTCTAGCGATTGATTATAAAGATTTCCCTTTGAATCCCACCAAACACAAAGAACTTTAGTAGTTTCCATTAACTTTCCTGCAAAATGCTGCAGTGAGCAATTGGCTTGTTTGAATGATGTATTGGAAAAGAAATCACCTTCTTTTTCAACTTATCAACTGATGATCTTACTGCATGACAACATCTTTCTCTCTGTTGCATGTGTGATGCAATAAATGATCATCTAGCTGGAATGAGAAGTTCTCTTTCATGCAGTGCACACTCCAGACATTTCGGCTTTTAGACAATCAATTGTTTCATTCTATCGTAAATAAAGAATAAACTCTTGGCAAGACTTGAGCTCACCTCTTTTTCACCTCAAGAAGCTTGCCTGTGTATAATGACTGCTCTACAGACTGAGCTGAGAGAATGCTTCATTAAATAAAAGTAAATATTTTACTTCATTTTCTATGTTATAGACTGAGAAGACAGAATTGGTTTCTCAATTTGACAAATGTTCTAGAGACATTCTTTCTAAATTTTGTCATTTCCCCTTTATATAAAACTATGAAAAACATAAAAAGTGTCAGTTTGACTTCTGAGTTACCCCTCATTTTTTTCATTCATTTTCTGTTTTAGCAAATTTTTTCCTTGACATCTCAATCCAGAGACAATGATACATTTAATGGTAATAAATACAACACCTCAAATTTTTTGTCACTGAAAATTTCATCATATAGTTTATTTAACAGACAGGATTAGGGGTTAGTTCAGACTAATTTCCTAATCCTTATTAGTTTCAACCATTAATCAGGAGGTTTACCCATTTAATTGGAAGGTTATGGGTCCAGTTGGTAGGTCAGGTGAGAACCACTCCAAGAAAAGAAAAAATGCAGTCACCAAATCTGACATGTATGAACTAGAAAACACATGCCTTCTCAGAGCAAAGTCTGACTTTCAAAAACACATCAGACATTCAAGAAAGGCTGAATAATTGTGATGAAAATTAAAAATGAGGAAATTAGTTCAAACTTATAAAAAATGGTCTGATTGAAACACATCTAAAAAGTTTCAGAAAGGGATTATTATTTTTCTTAGCATTAAGCTTACAGTAGTCCTTTTTTATAGGGTTTTACACAAATTCATTAAATACCATTGTATACAATGAATCCTCTTCACAAAAAAGCTCTTTCTATTTTTTTTTTTGAAAATCAAAGTAATTTCTCTTAATATCTAATATTTCCAGAAGGAAAAGATGAAAAAGACAAGCTGCATGTTTGATATTTCAGCTTTTGATATGAATTTTTCTGTCATAATATATTGAAATCTATCCAGCATGTCTCTACATATAGGAGGGAAATGAAGATCTTCAGTCTTTAGTGTTTTTGTCTACCTATACAAATACATACCTGTGAGAGACCACCCAAGATTTCTCTCAAATTTCACAGTGTAGAAGGTTTTGCCTGAAAGTCCAGAGAATTTGATCATGAAAAGAAGAAATGCCATAGAAAAATGAAGAATTTTTCATCTACATTTGAAGGCAATCAAAAATTCATAAGATTCGCCTTCAAATTATTTTGCAGGATTTTGGTACTATTTTATTTTCAATTCAAAGTTAATAAAATATCTACTACGATTTTATTTTACATTTTTATGCTGTAATATCTTTGGTAAAAAAGTACATACTTATCTAAGGCGAGTAATTAACGTCATATGATTTCAAATAAACTTATTTATTTTTTGACTCGATTCATCAAGCATAGAGGATTTGCTTAAAGGAGATGTATATATCATCATGTACACGCACTTCTCAAAAAAACTCTTACATCCGATTTCAAAAACAATATCAAATCGTTTTAATTTTATTCTTAAGCTTTTGGTTTCATTTGCATAGGCTTTCGTGAGATTTATCAGCATTTTGTAGAGATTTGCCGAGTCAATATTCATCTCCATCCAGTAAATCGTCCTCACTCTACGAATCTCAGCATAAGGCTATGCATCCTATGCAAAGTAGCGAGTATATCTTTAAAAAGGTTTAATATTTATTATAAAGTCCGAAAGAGATTCTTTTCAGTTATCATTCATCTCTGTTCGGTAAATCCTCTTCTTTCCATTCAGCAAGTTTTTGCCGATATCACTGTAAACAAAAACATAGTCTTAAAAAAAATATTACGTTATAAGTATTCAAAAAAAATTTTTGGCAAGTTTCAGTCTTTTTTCTTTCAAGGAAAACAGGAAAAAGCTCAAGAATAATCTTGAAAAATCATGATTATATTTTCAAAATAGGGTGTCGAAGATTTTTCAGAAGTGCTTGTGTGTCAACATCGGCGAATCGAAAAATAACGTCGATAAAACTCACGAAAGCTTTTTGTAAAGTTACCCAAATAGAATAATCTATCTGTAAAAGGGTGTAATTTAACCAGAAACTTTATATAAGACTCTCCTTGGTATATTATTTATCTCCATTCGGGTCCGACCGATTCTGTTCTGTGCATCTTTTTCCTTCGGTAATTTGTCTCACCAGGTAATTTTTATGATATCTGGACATGAACGAAAGTCCATTTTTTCTAAAGGGACAAAACACGAACGACACCTCCTAAAAGTATCAGTCAGATAATCGCAGTAAATCCTGGTTCATCTCGTCTTTGTTCAAATACAAAGACCACCAAACTCAATACATTTCAGCTCCTTGTGAGTATTTAAAGCTTTATTTTACTAATTAACCTGAACTAATAATAAAAAATCTCAGTCTTTTCGACAATTGCTTCGTATTTGATCGTAATTAATTAATATTTTATTCATTTATTCAGCCACTACATCGTTTTGTTCTAGTCCATGTTGAATAATTGAATGAAATTTATTGGTGATAGTTTTATAAATCTTTCGGTAAGTTTACTGTTTATTTAATTCTTATTGTAATTGATTGAGGATGGATATGAAAAATACCTCCTTTTTGTAGAAATACAAGGTAAATGACTCATTTACAAAAAATATTTAATCGATCTCTCATTAAGGTTGGTTCAAATTTCAAAAGGTTTCATTGAAAAGAACCCGAGAGAAATCTGATTGTATTTTTATTTTCTTCAATTTTATAGATACTGAGTTATTTGTTTTCGGAAAGTCTAGAAAAAAAACCCCACTGAATCTCAATTAGAAAATATTCAGTGATGTATGGATCACCCCAGTAAAACGGCATCAGGATTTCACCAGTGCTGCTTACTCAAAAAAATTTCGTGGAAGATTTACTTCCAAGAAGCGCTAAATTTGGTAAAAAAAACCAAAAAAAACACAAAAAAGTTCAAAAACGTCGATAATTGGTCAGAAAATCGCTGGAAGTTGCCAAAATGCGGTCAGAAAAATGGCATTTTATAGCTAACTAATTTTTTCTTCTCAATCAAAGATTATCAAATATTTCTATAAAATAATTCAAAGATCCAATAGTACCATTGTAGTAACCACCCTATTGCTGTTATCATTTCTTTTGGTATATTTGATTGTTCCCAAGTGAGAAAACCTGACTTCCTGAAATGTCTCAGGAAATGTATGCAGACTGATGAAACATATGAGGCAGGCCGGGGGGGGGGTTGAACCTTCTTGCAACATAAACCTTTTTAGCGACCTATCTCCAGTCCCGTCAAACGAGTGACTTCAGGTCATTAGAAAGAAATTGAGTGCATCCCCTTTTATATTTGATGACATGACCTGTAATTCACACATCAATCTCAAATCATGGATTATACCAACCCTTACTGCTGGAAAAAAGTTATATTTCATTGTGTTATTATACAAGTGACAAAGTTTTACATTTCAATTAAGTTAAAAAACTAATTTCTACAGATTGAATTATAACCATTTTGAATTTAATTTATTTTCATTAAATTTTTTAATAACGGGATTTCATTTTTTTTAAAATTTCAAGACCTGTCAACAAAATAGCATCAAAATGATTGATTTATCCAATAAATAGTCAGTATTCATTTTAAAAGGTAAATTCGATAATGTAATCAATGAAAATTCAAGCTAATTGTGTACTTCGTGATAAAAGCACATAATTTGGTGCACACCCCAAAGGAATTGAAAAAAAAAATCGGATGCTGAGCCATCGTGAATTTTCAATATGTAGCCCATGGCCACCACTTTCAAAAGATCAGTGAAGAACATAATTAGTTGATTTTATTACCATTCATAGTTATTTGTAATTGCCATTTGAAAAATACATTGTCAAAAATTCAACATTCAACATGGCTGGTATGGAAATTGTAATTGCAGTAAAGTTGCATAGACAAGCTTGATATGGATGATTTTGGTATCAAATCATACATTTTCATGATGCATGATTTGATTTTGGAATGGTAGAATTGCCTGGGATTTTCATTCTATCTTACAATTGGAGACTCGAACTAAGTGATAACAGTAACTGCCGAAAGCTAAGGTCTATCTGCACCCCACTTCACAATAAGAGAGGACAATGCAGTCTAAGGCAAGATTTTTAGACTTGCTCTTGCACTACCCTACACAACCCTCTTTAGATCTGTTCAGCCTATCCAGAAAGGTTCATAGTACCAGTAAGATGTCTTGGACTAGCCCTGTCTACACAGTGAAGGTAGTTCTGGTGTGGACACTAGAATCTGGCCTTACACATAACATCCTTGGTGTACTGCTCTCTTGACATGCTCACTGAGGGCAACTTTTCTTGGAGGGTTTGACCACACATTGTGCTTTTTCACAAAATTTCTTCCTCCTTGCCTTGTCTATTTCTGTGCATGTGCTGGTTTGGTTAGAAGGCAGGATGACAAACCTCTAGATCAAGGACATCACCTCCTGTGGTATGTTCTCTGGAGCAGAAGATCGTTTCAACAGGGCATGTGTAAGTTGTGAATATACAGTCCACACAGCCAATACAGTCTTTTTCCCGTGACCAATAGAGCTTGTCAAAGCCCATCAATGCATGGAATAGAAGAGTGGAAGTGCACTTCTCAGGCCCTAACTTTGCAGCAATTTCATTGGCTGCTAGGTATCAGAAACTCTTTCAAGTTCCAAATCCCAACCATAGCTCATCTGGCAGTAGACCCTGAGCCCCTGCAACAGCCAACACCAGCAGTTTGAATTTTCTCGTGGCCATTTCTTAAAATACAAACCACTTTGAAACTACCAACCAAGTTTAGGGGATAATTTTTACGTGCAGGCCATTCGCGCCATCACTACTAATTATAGGAAAAAAATGTAATCACTTCAAAAAGTTTTGACAGTGGACTATCACAATGTACAAAAGGAAAGGCTCTTCACATAAAGTAAAATAGATACAAAGCGAACGGCGTGGATTATTCCCCAGACATCTTTGGTCATTTCAAAGTCAGCAAGCATTGAAAATAATCATAGGTGTGTTTGAGCCTGGTGTAAATGTTGGCAAGAATTTAAATTTTCAGTTTGCGCGGGCTTCATCTAATGTAGGACTGCTACTTGTCTGTCTTTGGAAGCTGCCATAAGAGAGTTCAACTTACTCTTGCATGGTTTGTAAAGGAGGATGAACAGCTGGCCATAGATGACGCGGAAGTCTTCAGGGAGCCATTACTTCCAGATCTGTCTTTAACTGCCCCATGTAAGCATGAGGGAGCCAAAGGTAACATGTTATGGCTCATGCAGCACAAGGCCATCAGAAAATCCTGATTCAAATTGCTGATACTGATATGGAGGGGCTTGCTCTTACAGGGGCTCAGGGCTGCTGAAATACTATTCAAACATCTTACAGTTTGTATTGAGTTGTTGCTTTGTGTAGAATTTTAGGTCATTCAGAAAATGATAGTTGACACAAGACATCAATTTTCAGTCATGACCTACAACAGAACTGTGTATTGTGATATATATTGTGTCATTACACAAATCCTTGTCAGAGAATGACCTGTGTTTCATCACAGGCCATATTTTGTTTGTGTGTGACCTAATAACAGAAACAATCAAGTACTTGCAGGTGTGAAGAAATTGTTTTATGGACTTTGTTCAATTTTCCAATTTGGAAATTTTCTCTATTTTCATGGTAAATTTTGCTTTTTTGTGTGGACATTATGCTCCAGCCTAATTGATATGACTGATGTATGTCTATTTTTGAAAAATGAAGATACTTCAGCTCTCCTCTCAGAGAAAAACTGACTTTTTAGCTTTTAGAAGATCTTATTTTTCAGATTTTTTCATTTTTATTGTCAGAAGTGAGATCCAGTAACTTACATGAGACTTTACAACAATACTCAATTTAACAACATCTAAAAGTATGGAAGATGAATTATTTCTTGAGGAAGAACATTATTATCTATATTATATCAATAGTAATTAGTGTGCAAAAATCTGATGTACATGAGCCTATTCATAGAAAAATTGAATATACTCTAATTTCTAGAAATGCTATATATTTTAAGTATATATTCATTTTTTTTTTTCCAGTTGTTCCAGTTTGAAAAAAAAATGGCCAACAGTTCAACTTCAAAACAACGCTTGAAAACCCATCCTGGAGAAAAACCATATTCTTGTGAAGAGTGTGGCTATTGCTTCACACGGAAATCAAATTTAGTGGTGCATATGCGAACACACAGTGGAGAGAAGCCATATTCTTGTGAAGTATGTGGCTCTTCTTTTACACAAAAGTTTCATTTGAGTCGACATATGCAAAGGCACACAGGTGAGAAACCTTATTCTTGCGAGGAATGTGGCTATTGCTGTACACGGAAATCAAATTTGGTAGTGCATATGCGAACGCACACTGGAGAGAAGCCATACTCTTGTGAAGTATGTGGCTCTTCTTTCTCACAGGAGTCAAATTTGGTGGTGCACATGCGAACTCACACCGGAGAGAAGCCATATTCTTGTGAAGTGTGTGATTCTTCTTTTCCACGGAAGTCAGATATGGTGGTGCATATGCGAACACACACCGGAGAGAAGCCATATTCTTGTGAAGTGTGTGGCACTTCTTTTTCACAGAAGTCACATTTGAGGCAGCATATGCAAATACACACTGGAGAGAAACCACATACTTGTGAAGTGTGTGGCTCTTCCTTCGTGCTGAAGGTACATTTGTTGAGACATATGCGAACACACACTGGAGAGAAGCCATATTCTTGTGAAGTGTGTGGTTCTTCATTTTCAAATAATTCTATTTTGCACCAACATATGCGAACACACACTGGAGAGAAACCTTACTCTTGTGAAGTGTGCGGCTCCTCTTTTACACAGAAATTGTATTTGACCCAACATATGCGAACCCACACTGGAGAGAAACCATATACTTGTGAAATATGTGGCTCTTCCTTTTCACAGAAGTCAAACTTGAATGGGCATATGCGAACTCACACAGGAGAGAAGCCATATTCTTGTGAACTTTGTACCTCTTCTTTTTCACAGAAGACAACTTTGAGACAGCATATGCGAACACACACTGGAGCGAAAAAACTAACTCGTTAAGTGTGAGGCTCCCCTTTTACATGGATATCAGATTCGGTAAAACATTTGAACACACACTTGAGAGCAACCTTTCTTATGTGAGGTGTGTAGCTCTTATTTTTGCTCTTTAATCAAGTTGGAGGCACAATTTGTGAATGCCCACTGAAGAGAAACTACATTGGAAATGTGTGCGCTCTTTTGTTTACAGAAGACTGATGTGAACACACTGAAGAAACCTGTGTAAGTAGTGCATGTGCAAATACACCCTGGAAAGAAGTCATATCTCTGAAGTACATGACTTTTTTCTACCAAAAAAAAAAGTTGATGTTGCATATGCGAACACCCTTTGTAGGCAAGCCATTATCTTGAGTGACTTTTAAATTCGGGGCAACATTTGTACACACCATACCTGACAAATATGTGGCTTTTCTTTTCAAGAAAATCTAATTTTGAAGGGGCATTTCATAAAACATACAAGAAAGAGACTTTTTCTCAATATCCAAGTTAGAAGCATCATATGCAATATCTCTCAATGAAAAAATGACGTTAATTTATAGATCTTCTTCTTGTATGGAAGATCAATTATGAAGATTAAATTCTTGGGTGAGTGAGTCTTATTTAAAGTGCTTGGATTCCCTGTTGACTATAGAGGTGTTGGTGACAAAATCTCAGTTATTATGTTTGACCATTTTAAGCTATTGATATCTGGAATAATCAATTCTTACCAAAAATCTGGGACAAAGTCACTTGGGTCACTTTTCATTATCTTTCAAAGAGTTCAGACTGTTAGAATTCTTTTGTTATGACATTGTTTCAACTAGAACTTCATACAAACTTCAGGTTCACAATTCATCAAGAAAAGAGTTTTTCTTTTTTCTTAATATCTTTTCAAATTCATCAGGAAAGAGGCAGATCTCTTTCTCAAAAATATCATCTAAAAAAAATTCAGCTCAACCCATTTCAACAAACATTTGTTATACATGCAATTTCATTTTCAGCAAAGAAAGTAATGAAGTTCATCCCATATATTTACTTGCAAAGATATTCTTCAATTCTTTTTCTGCCGAGCTAAGTTATCAGCTCTGGTCTGACTTGGACATTTGTCTATAAGGCTAATATCTACTGTTTCCTTCAGTTTTCACATCCCCCTGTAACATTCACTATCATTCGCACATCATCCCAGTGGAAGTAATGAGAATGCATCTCCCTGCAGAAATTTCTCAGACTGCAATTATTTTCTGTTCAGTAATCCATGAATTCAAGCTTTGATTCATCACTTATTGCCATAATTCAAACAGTAAAAAAACTCAAATATTTCTTTCAAAAATTATATTCATTGTTTTCTTTTAAAAACCATCATTACAGTATCATTTGATTCCTTGCTACATTATTTGACAATAATGAAGATGAAGGTTCAGAGGCTTTAATGAAAAAAAGACAAATTTTCTTGCTCTTTTGTGCTGTCTCTGTGCACATGTACAAAGATTTGGGAAATGAGAGAATGCAAATTTTTCTCCCTCAAAATAAAAGCTGATAAGTATCCCAGGGTATTGTGTTATTATATCAATTTTAAAATTTTTAAAATTTTTCTGTTGTTTTTGTTTCCATTGATTTCTTCCTCTACATTTTGTGCAAAGTGATCGAAATTGTCGCAATATCCAAGCTGCAAAACATTCCCGGGAAAAGATCCAGGAAGGGATCATTTTTCATGGGCAGTAAATTCTGAATGGGGAATATTTGCTTTAACCACATTTATAAATAATTCAAATGCTCCAGTCATTGCAAGACTTTGAATTCTCAAGAGGAAAAAAAATCAATACTGAATCATATAAAACCAAAATGAAGAGCAGTGGAAATTGAATTTTCACATCTAACATCTAACCAGTTCCATCAGAAATGACTATACCAGTGTATGTGCCCCAAATGAAAATGATTGATGCTAATTTCTAATAATGTTTCTTAAAGCAGAATTGATTGCACATTCATACCCACAGAATACATGGACATATAATCCAAGAGCCAGATGTGTACCTTCAACATCCTGATATCTTCCACCATATTGTTTTTTTGATACATAAATATCTGTAGTTTATGGTTTGGATATTTACTCAAAAATATTTGGGGGATACTATTGTCCTTAATATTGATTATTTGGAAATGTTTCTTCTAACACAAAATTATACCACAGTCTAGGATAGAGCTTGTGATATAGGGGCCCCGGTGATGTCTTTTGAGCCCCTTCTTCAAATATTTAGTGTAGTATTTCCTAACCTGGGGCCCTGTTTACTCCTTGGAGTAAGACCTTTTGAAAGTCTAGGGTCCATGAGCTTGTGGATAAGGGAAACTATTCAAAAGTTTTTTTCTGATTGGTACGTTGCTGTAGTTTATACTTTGTATATTACTGGAAAATATTCCAAGATGGTCTATGATTTCATTGGGGTACTGTTATCTCAAACATTGAGGAATAGTCCCGTTCTGATTTAAGATAAACTGAGCATATCCCCATCAAATTTTTCGTGTGTACTAATGGGGCCTCCAAGCATCTTTTTAGTGGATTAGCTTCTGAAAATTCCTAAATGAAATGTCAGAAATAATGGTTTGGGTTCTGCATCCACACTCACACGAACCTTGTCCCGTAGAATTTTGAGCAAAATACAAATCCACAAATATCACAAGAATTGTAGTTATCAACCCAGAAATGTTTTGCCTTAGGCAAGCCTCAATGTAACAAAATACCAAATTGCCAACGAGTCTATTCAGGGTTTCAAGAAACCAAAGAAAACGATCAAAATTGCAAGATACAGAAATTGGTCCATCTAAAGGAAATATTTCTGACAAAAGTGAAGTCCTGTTTATCTTTGATAAATCAGTTCCCCCTCAAAACAAGTGCTCATCAAAATAACAGATCCATCCCCACATTCACAGCAGATAATTCAGATTAATACCTAAATAGTCAATAATTGAACAACTGTAGTGTCAAATTCTGAAGTCATGTTAAAAAATCCTAGATGTTTTTAATAAACCCATCAAAATGAGGCTTTCAAAACAGGTCAAAAAAGCTTTTCATTCATAAATCAAAAAAAAAATTGTTAAGAGGGGTTTAAGGGATATTGATGCCAATTTTCATGTCTATAGACAAAAAGGGATGGCCAGGAGCACTGGAACACAAACAAACACATGCACATATAAAAAAGAGCAGAGCCTTTCTCTATCTCTGATGGCTCTGGTTGTTCAATTTCTATTCTGTTACCCCTGGCCCTTTTCAATAAATACTAGTGCATACAGCGATTTTGTTAGAAATCATATCTATTGCAAATATATATTAATGGATTTGATTTTAAAAATCTTAATAATATATTCTTCTTGAATGAAAAATCATTGGGGTATTACAGTCCACTGGATTAAACGGGATGAGGGATAAATGACACCACCTTAAGCATGGAAGAAATTATCACAGTTAATCCTAATCCACCTGTAATGTTCTAACACAAACCACCAAAGTTTATACATTGGATCATCTTGAAAGTATCTTAAGCTTTATTTTGATAATTAATTTGAATAAGTAGTGAAAAACTCAATCTTTTCAATGACCACTTCATAATCGATCTCGTACCCAACTTGAACTGTTACTAACTCTTATTTTGTTCCAGGAATCATAACTAGAGTCAGATAGAAACCAGGTGTATCAAATGTAAACAATAGCTGAGAAAGTGTCTCTTAGTATTCCTGGAAGAAAAAGCACTCATTATTAATCATCTAAATTTTAACTCTGATATCAGATCCCATTGTCCCAGGAGTGTTGCCAATTTAGAGCTTTTTTCGTGTTTTGGCAGTTCTAAATTGGTGCTGTATTTTGGCCATTCATGACCATTTTTAGCATTTTTTTGCTGTGTTTTGGTCATTTTCCAACCATTTTTTGACCAATATAGCATCTTTTGTTTTTTTTGGGCTATTTTTTTTCTGCCACACTAACTCTGATCCCTGCACTAAGACAAAATGGGGAGAGGACAAGTTTATCGGAAACAAATGATTGAATAAATGCTGCTACTAATCCATTGGTTCATTTTTTATTTAACCACCCGTATCTTTTGGTAGTTGGACTTTTCGTGCATACTCCATTCATATTTTCCCACCAAATGAAAAGTTTGAAATGGGTCCGGTAAATCAGTGGAAAAATTAATTTTGATTATGTTCATCACGGTGTTATACAAACACCTCTTTAGAAAATGCTCAAAACAATTAGATAAATTCTCACTTTTGTCTTAGGGATTCATGCCCCCTTTTGGAGGGAATATCAAAAAAGAATGTAGAAAGATAATTGACAGATTTTCGTAGGCAGTTGCCAGCTGTGTCAGCCATCTTTAAAACCAAATATTGGGAGCTAATAGGCTAAGACATTTATGCCTTGATACGCTTGAATTCATAAGGATCAAATAAATATTAGAGACAGGATTATAGTATTTGTTATGAAAAAAATTGAAATTAAACAAGATTAGATTTTTAAAAAATGTTTGAAACTGGAACAGTATTGGATGCAGTTTTAAATGAATAAATTAGATGAAAAATATTCTTTCTTATCTCTCTTTTTTTGTTCAAGATGAAGGATGAATCTTTAAATTTCTTTTTTTTTTCTTCAAGATGGAGAAATCTTCCAATCTTTTTTTTTTCCATTGAATCCACCATGCCAAATTAGATGGTAAATTAAGATTTGAAAATATTTAATATCGTCAACCAACAAATAGGGGGAACTTCACAGTTGATTAGGAGGAAAAGCATTCAGTACAGAAAATATTAAAGACTTAACAGTAGCATCATTGAATGCCATGGGTACAACACGAAAACCAAATATTTGGGGAATGGGAGCTATAATGTTAAGGTTATCTATCAGTTTTTAATGTGGATAATGGTGAGAAATCTAAGAAGTCAAATTCATGCAAAAATTATCAGGAAAACTTCAGCATGATATAAAACTTCAGGCATATCAAGATAGACATTTTAGTCAATTCTGGCCTCCTATACTTGATTTTAAAGATTGCTCACATAGCTGACAACCATCTACGAAAAATTGTTTGATTGGCTCCAAATGAAAAAAAAAACTGTTGAATCCGGTGTAAAGGTATGTTCAAATTTAAAAAGTTTTATATCATTGAAAAGACGAATTGGATAAAAATCTGATGAAAAACTAATTTTCTTGACTTTTATAGAAATGAGCGGTGATCAACCATAAAACAACAACCCTAGTGAATAAATGTATTTTTTATGGAAAGTGTGCAATATTTTTCTCAAATTCAGTCAATAATTGAATTACCTGATTTTCTTTAAATCTACTTTCTCTGAGGTTAATTCTAATTTTGAATGAATTTCAATTCTCCACACAGTTTATAATTGCTAAGATCAACAGTGAGTTTGCAAAAGTAATTTTTTTTTTTACTTACAATTATCTTTGTGCTATTTTCTCGAAATTAAAGCTAAAATAAAACATTCCAAGAAGATATCTAAATTTTGTAATGCATTTTAATCAAACGTTTAAAAAAATGTGTGGAAAAGTTGCTTTCAAACATCTTTTAATTTTTGGTTATGGAGTTCAATTCAAAATTTTTGAAAAAGTTAGAGAGAAAATGAGAAATTGAACGAGGGATCGAACTTTTGATGCATACCTGGCATTGCCCAGTTCTGTCTGCTCTGGTCAACTGCTGACTGTCGGCTGCCCAAATGGCCAAATGTGCCATCCCTTCCCCTCCCCCAACTGATTGACCGACAAGAACCAATGTCCTCTTTTCTCATCAGATATCATTTCATATAAATCTTCTTCATACCATTGGAAAGAGAAATTCCAGAAAATTTGAATACCTAGTTCATTTATACAATAACTAGATTAAGCCACTCTTGAATTTGAATCGGCTGTTTTGCCAATTTTGATAGAATTTACTTTCCCTTCTTTCCAAATCTGAAATTCTCATTTGTTCCCGAGTTACGAGCAAATTGGAATCAATTTGAAATTCATGGATTCATCATCATCATCATCAGTCTTTTAACGTCCGTTGTTTGACATAGATCTTCCCCAGAAATTGTCACAATTCTCTTCTCAATATTGCTGTGAAGTGTCTGACGCATTTTTTTCACTGAAGTCATATTTGAAGTCTCATATGCAATCTCATACTGGGAAAATGATATTAATCTATTGCATGTTGATCTTCATTTTTATGTGTAAAACATGTGAATATTCACTTGAAAGCTACACCAATTTGTGAATATCCATTTTTATTCTATTCACTTAGGATAAATCTTACTGAATCTGTATACACAAGGCAGTCCTAGATGAGCATGTAAAATATATATACTAGATACTACTAAAACAGGGTCACTGCTGGGATTTCAGACAATTACTGGCTGAGGCAAAGTGTCATAATTCTATAAAAAAGGCAAAAATCAGCCTGGGATGGACAGAGAGTCTTCCCTGATGCAACAGCAGCATTTAAAGAAATAACATGTACAGACATTTCTTGCGGGACACGCGCTCAGTTGATAGAGTTTGTTATCCACACTTATGAAAGGACAAGTACTGCATCTAGCATCAATGTTTATGGGAGAGACTTATTCATAGAAATGAAAAAAATGTCATGAAATCACTTCTGCCTACCAAGGCAGCCCTAGATGAGCATATAAAACATAAGCTACCGTGTAGGTCAATTATGGGAACAGGCTATAGTCCTAAACCTTCTCCATTAAACTGGAGATGGGCAAAAGAGGTTGACACTTGGATGCCATTCTGGAACATCAAAAGGGAGCTAAGTTAATGTATCTGGAGGGCTGTTAAAGTCACTGCAGTTATTTGAGGGTCAAGATACCAGCTTGATATTGTATGTGTATGCAACAAGATTAATATAAAAAAACATATGCTTATATGAATGCTACGAAAGAAATGCAAGGGAAGTTACTTTGTTCAGAATTTACTCCCCTTAAATTACTTTTTGATTCCCTAAAATAAGAGTTGGATTCCTTTTTTGAAAACTGAAGTAAATTCACTTTGTCCAAAAGGGTAGTCGTAATTTGACTATGTTAAAGGGAAAGATTTACAAACAAGTGTGTTACACTTCAAGAATCTTTATTATCATGAAGATACAATTGATGCATTTTGCTGGACATGCATCAGTGTCTTCAAAAGCACTTAGCGGTGCAGAAAACTGTAGAAAAATGTAACTGTTTACATATTTGAGTATAGTACTGAACTGGAGAGGAAGGGATATACGATAAATTTTGGTGTTAGTTGTTTGGAGGAGAGGAAAAGTGGGGGGAGTTGTCCTGGGTGTGAGTAAGAAGGGGTCAGCCTTGGAATGTTCTTTCTATCACAGCTGGGTGTGAATAATAGAAATCAATAGAAAAACACAGAAATGTGATATCTGATGTTTAATGTGATTACACAGAACATTGAAGATAGTGCTAGTGTCATTCAATACCTTATTGATCCCAAGGCAATCAAAATATTCTACTGTGTGGCAACAACATTAGTAACAACAGTCCTTTTTATGACGAACTTGCAGCATCAGCTGAATGCAGGATAATCCTTGTGTCAGCTTCTTCATGCTGGCAGAGAAACGGGTAATTCATATCTGTGGCTGTTGGGTTGCATAATACGTTTTCTTCTTCAGTGATGTACAGCTCAACATTACCATTGTTCATAAACCAATAAATAAGCTTTCTTCAATCTTTTTAAAACAAGAATCTATTGTAGTTTTCCTGAAATAAAGATCATCAAGGTAAGAATTATGTCCGTTGCACTGATTGTGAAAAATTAATATTATTAAAATAATATTTCTCTAGTAGATTTTAAAAGGTTGGAGAAAAAATGATAAGTCGGATATTGATAAAAGAAAAATGTAATATTTATTGCAAAAAGATGAAATGTGATTACAGAAAAGTAAAAAGATGCAGATACAAAAATCAATGGACTCAGGAGAAAGTTCTTAGATTAACCAAGGAATGAAAAACTGAAAATTGCTGATAGTCCTTCGTCTACCTTGGAATATAACAGTCAAGGATGTTGAATTTTGGTAAAGCGAATAATTCAAAGCAGTCTTGAAATGCCAATTAGATAGGTAAGTTCATAGATGGAATTGATATTTGCAAAGAGGATGCTTCAGTGAATGGAAATATCCTTGAGTAGGTAAACAAGTTAAAAGAGAGAGAAAAGGGGAGGAGTACATAGGCCTTACCTCCAACGGTGTGCCTGGACAAAGGGGGTTAATTAAACATGAGAGATAAGTGTTGATCGTCTTGTATGTTTTTCCTCTTAGAAAGAAAAAAAGAATATTACACAAAAAATTATTATGTTTATTATATCATGAAGGAATGAAAAATGGTCTGACTGGTCACAAATAGCAGGACTGACCACCATGGACTCTGGTCCCAAAAGTATTTTGTAGTAAAATTCACAGAATGTTAATTTGGGACGTTAAACTTGCGAGGTTGTCAACAATTGTAAATAAGGTGCATTTGCAAAATGAGATCGATAAAAAATAATATGCAGCCATAAAATTGTAAAATAGTAAAAACTGGAAAACATTAAATCCGAAACTAATTGTTGCTTATTATTCACGATATTCATTTTGAAAAATACATTTTTATTTCATCGAACATGATTGAAATGAAGCTTTTTGAAAAGATATACTTGTTTATTTTAGCAACTTTGCATAGGTTTTTTTGTGTTTGTTAGCATTTTGTAGGGATTTGCATAATCAAGGATATTTACCAAATAAAGCTGAATTGTAAGTGAAGGGCAGGGGCGCCTAAACCATTATGGCCTTTTGTTCAAGATTACAGTGTCATACATGTTCTCACATCAGCAAAATAGAAATGATTCCCATTTTCAATTTTAAACATTATAATGGTTGCATCTTGATTGTTTTCTTCATGAATTTCAATTTGATTCTATTTTTCTATTATTTTCACATAGGTGAAAGAATGGTTCAATGATTAGCTATCTCATGAAAATCACTTCTGGCTTTCTCAAACGAATTTAAAAATGAGTTATAAGTTGAAATGATTGAGTGAAATGAAATGACTTGACTTTTTCACAGAGTGAAATGTGAGTGGGCTACATTTTGAAATTCAAAGTGGGAATGCTGTCACATGGTTCAGTTCAACAAAATTCATTACTACTTTAGTTTTTATCAACTGAATTTTTGAAAAATTAAATTAAGATTCAAGAAAAAATTGAAATACAGTCATAATAGCATTTCTGTTTTCAATTTTAAATGTTATATTACATGATTAGAATGTTTTGTCTTTGTCAATTGGAAAAAAAGAATTCTAATTAGATTGAAATTCATGAAAACGATTGAAATACAATCATAAAACATTTAGAATTGGAAGCGATAAGTCAATGCCATGTTTCATTGAAGAGAGAGGAACAGAGAGGGATATTAAGATAGATCTTTGTAGAAATAATTGTTTTTATGATTACTATCATATTCAGAGATACTTTGAATATTGATTGGATTGACAATGATAAGGTTTTTTCACTTCTTAGTAGATCCTTGGTACACTCCCATCTCTCTAATAAAGATATATCTTGCAAAATCAGTGTTGCCGAGTGTTGTTCATTCTTTATAGCTAAAACTGCCTTACTGTCACTTTTGTTAGCCTTTTTTTAAATGGCTAGATTTTTGGTTATTGTAGGATATTATTGGTTGAATTGGAAAATGATCAGCTAGATCTAGCCAAAACATATCAACTTGACGTAAAATGCGCTTTTTGAAAGGTTGCCCCACTCCAGCCTAAAATTGCATCCAGCACATGTAAATCCAAGTCATAAACAACACCATCAGATGATAATTCATGAACCAATTCATTGGACCAATCTGAAAAGTATTTTTCCACACCAAAAAATTGACTTGGTCTGCCAAGAATTCTGAGTTTCTCTTGATATTATAACTTGGATTAATTTCTAACTATATAAACAAACATCACCACCATCCATGTGGTAGTTTCTCCAGAGTCAGTCTTGATAGATCAGTTTGGCAATTTTTTGCCTTCGTTATCCTCGGAGGCACACCAGTTGCTTACAACTGAGAATTAGTAGCAGTTTACAGCAAAAATTCTTTCCAGTCCACACATGGTACAGCTGTAGCTCACACCAATACTGATACAAGTTTTGAACCACACACCAGACATCAACAACAAAGCCATCTCAGTACCAGAATAAGATAAATACTCACTCAAAAACACATTCTCTAAGGGGTATGAGTTTCAACACACACATAAATCTCAAGGAGACTTTTACTAAGTCACTCAAACACGTTACAGTTTTCACAGACAAAGAAGCAATTTCATGTGTTAAGCTCATTCTCTCTCTTTTTCAACAAATCATACAAACATGATATATTTCCTACATACAACACACATACAACATATAAACTACATAAACACTACTAGTTCTAAATCATTTCAATAAATCCTTCTTTTTTGTTGATACGAAAAATGTTGCAATATGTTGTTTTCATTTGTTTTGTACACCCAAGTATCTTCACTTTCTTTCAACAATCATTTCATTCATGGTTTTCACTTAACTCACATGATTGTGTTTTGTATAAAATTATAGACGCACCACTTAAAATAGTATCCATACAAAAGTAACTCTACTAAATTTGGTCTCTACAAAAGCAGTGCCACTACAGGAGTCTTGTGATTAGAATTCAACTTTTTCAAAGATATACTCATCTATTTGAGCTGCTGTGCATAGTTTTCCATGATTTTATAGCCATTTTGTATAGATTAGCACATTCATGGAGAATTTCTGAACAGAGCTGAATAATAAGTGGAGGGAGTTTTATTTGGTGTTGCTGATTCAAATAAAGACTTTTTGGTATAGTATCTTCTATTTTAGCGACTTTGCATAGCTTTTCGTGTCTTTTATTGAGGTTTTTCATAGACTTGCAGTATCAAGGAGATTTACCAAATGGAGATGAAAATAACAGAAGGGAGTCATATTTGGTGTTCATAGATCAGTTAATCATACTGGCTGTGTTTGTCAGTACAAAACAGCGATAAAACACCAGGAAAGCTACGCAAAGTTGCTAAAATAGAAGAGCATATCATTAAAATGCTCTAATTCTAATCATAAACCCCAAATAAAATTCGCTTCATCATTTAGTTCCGTTCAGTGAAGCCCCTTCTTTCGATTCGATTTTTTTTTATTGTGGTAACAGTATAAGCAATGATACGGACATCAAACCAAAGTCCGCCTACTATGTTGTGAGTGACAAAAAAAAAGAAAGAAAAATGAAAAAAAGTTTAAGGCCTTTTTCCTAATGGAAAAAAAAAATGCCCAAGGATATTTTTAAAAAATTGAAAAGAAAATATCTCTGAAAAGGTATAATTTAATCAATTAAGATTCTCTTCCTTCTATCATTTATTTCTGGTTCCATTCGATTAATTCGCCCCGTTCAGTAATTTGTCTCGCCGCTACTGGGATTGAGTTTTTATTCGGAAAAAAATAGGAAAATGAAACTAAAGGCTTTTTTCTTGCCATTCCGTACTTAGCAATTACGAACATTAATCTTCGATGGGGAGTAGACAGAAGGAGCCCAAACAATTTTTTTTTTTTTTTTTTTCAAATTATCGGCCAAAGTTGGTAGATTTATTCAAATATTAATGTCCACTCACTCCCCACTGTTGACGATATTTAAAGGCCGCTCAATAATTATTTTATTTTCAACAGCTCCATGATTTTGAAACTGATTTTAAAAGTTTCATTTTGAACACCTTCTTGGAATTATATTCCTAGTTTATATTTCTGAAAAGAGATATCTTTCCTTTCAAATAATCCACAAAATGTTAGTGAAATGTTGTGAATTGTGGATACTTTAACTCAAGGGACGAAATTGTTTTGAGCACCGTTTTATCATTTCCTATCTTCTTGCAACACGATCAGTCGAAATATTTTTCCTAAGATTATTTGACGTTCATTTGAATCCTGAATTTACATTTTTTGCATCTGGAACATCTTTGAATATTTAAACAGAATCCAGGTAAGAATTTTTTTCTTTACTTCTAATTTTAGAATTCTGAGATCTTGACGTTTTCATATATATATATATTTTTTGTCGTTTTATGAAAATGACCTTCATCACTTCCACGCTGGTCAGAAAAATTAAGATTAGTCTTGAGATAAACACTAATCATAAGAGTTAATAATAATGATTTATCATATTTCATCGAATGAAATTAAATGAAAAATATCTTTTTGACAAACTCGATTCCCTCGCGTAGACCCGGAAGGGCAGAAGCTGAAACGGGAGAAAAGAGATTGAACCGAGAAAAATATGGAAAATAGATGATTGACTTCTTTATTAATGAAAGAATCTAATCCCATGTAAAGGTTTGTTCGAGTTTGAAGAAACCAGAGGAAATCAAATGAAAGGGATTCTTACAGTAGTAAACGCAGACGTTTGTTTTTGAATTCGTAATTGTCAACTAGAACACAGGAAATAATGATCAGTTAGTACCATCACCGAATATGCATCATGGTTTAATAAAAACCTTCGATATTTATTCAGCATAATGAATGAAGACGAGTAAGATGAGGTTTACGAGATTGCTTTAATACTGTTGAAGACTGAGATAACGGACGAACGCCGTGGAATTATAATAACGACGAAGTTTAAACTGGAACGCCAGATATACTGCAACGCTTCCAACAGACGCTGAGCGAATTGAGGGGCAAAGTGATGACGATATGTACATCTGGTTCTAGAAAAATAAAATTGGGAAAAATCACTTTTTTTCTCTCTTCGACGATGTATTCATAATATCGACGTGGTAAAATCTGCCTGCATGAATGTAAATTCTTGGCCGCTGTAAATATCAAAGAAGTTGCCTCCCTCAGTGGCTAAAAATGGCTAGAATAAAATAAATAACAGAATACGTTGTTGATGAGAAAACTAAAACATTTTTTTCTTGACAGCATATCGGATCAAAATGTTGCTGATTAGAAATAAAAGTAAAAATGTTGGAAAAAAAAACAAATTACTGGCTTTTATTTTCAGTGTGATATGATACTTACTTTTTATTCATTGTATTATTCATTTTCATTATTGTATCAATTTCTGTTTGAAAAATCAAACAAAACATCTAATAATTGCTTAATTTTTCAATTTTTAAGACTAAAGGAAAGACATTTTTTGGAGATCATAATAATCATATCTTTCATCATTCATAAAAGCCTTTGTATGAATTTTCAAGCAAATCATTCAATGTTTAGTTCACACAAAATGTCATTCAAAGGCTGTAATGATTAATTTTTGATATTTTAAATGTATTTATTCCAATAAAAGTCAGACATTGAAAGATTTCAGGAGCCATTGTATGTTTTGGGGCATACTTAATGTTTTTAGCTAAAAAGTTAGCTGAAAATGTAAAATATCTGGCCATTCTTTGCCACCAAAGGAGGTAAGTGGCAGCTAATAATTTACATCCGTGTGTGTACGCAAGTCTTACCTTTGACTGATATTTTGCTTAGCATGCAAATATAGGACAGCCAGTTTATACTGTATTAGAAAATTTTGATAACTTTTTGTAATTCTATCAATATCTATGATTTTTATTTTTCAATTTTTTATAACTTGTTTCCTTCCCTCCTGAGGTTGGAGCTGACAATGTTTACCCTTTTAAAAACTGAAACCAGTATTTAGAGCCCAGAACTTGGAGATGTCATTTCAATAAAATTCTTAGGATTCATTTTTGAATTAATTTAGTTATGAAAACGGTATTTCATGAGAAAAACATATTAATCACTTCACATAAGAGGTCTGAATGTTTGGCCCTCTAGCTCCATTGATGCAGCCCATGTGTGTGATGCATACAGAGCCTGCCAATTTGGAAACTGCAGAAACTTGTGTTGACAGTTTTGGTTGTTGGTTTCTAAAAATAGATTTAAAGTCAGGAGCACCAAATATTGTTTGTATGAATTAATGGTTCAAATTCAATGAAAGTCTATGGCTATGATAGTAAGTATTGATTCCAATTATTTTATTCTGTTCTGAAAAACTAAAAGGATGTATTAAATACAACCTTTCCAACTGTTCAAACAAAGCAAAAGACAGTCTCCCACAGATTTAATGTCTGGTTTAACGTCAATGAGGTCCTCCACTACAAGCCCTTTGAAATCAAGCTTGTGTCCCCTGCAAATGAGTTTGAAATGAACCTCACCCACCAATTTAAGATTCTAGCGACTATCTAACTTTGGTAGATGTTTTTGAAATTTTCATTTTTGATTTATCAGCACGTGCTTTTTTAATCAAATTGGCTTCTACTCCTAATGTAAAATCTACATTATGATCTTTGCACATTGGAGGAAGTATGGGAGACTTCATGATGTCCAATTTTCTAGTTAGTCTCTGAGAGTATGTGCGCATATTCCTTACTCAAACTTTTCTGTTAGACTGGTCATAATCACATTCTTCTTCATCATTTGTCAGCAACTTAGAAATCTTTTATCTGATAGATACATTCAGATAGAAAATTAGACAAAGTATACCTGTTGGCATCTCAGTGTACACAGAACCTGCCTGAATGATTATGAGGCTGTTTCTTAGTAGAATATTGTCTTCTTCTAGAAGATTATAGATGGCTCAGCAGAGAGTCCAGACTTTCTGGATTTCATTTTATATAGATGCAAGAGTTCAGCTGCATGATTTGTTTTATGAACTGGGATAGGTCTGTGTCAGTACATCTCAACCATAGAACAACTGTTGTGTTCAAGAGATTTTGGGAAATTACTTATGTAGAGGGTTCCATCCCAAATGGGTGATTCCATTCACATAAAACATATCATGTCTGTGATGCAGTGTTTATTGATCTCTTTGTGAAAATGTTACTTTTTGAAAAAGAAACAGTGGAAATATTTTCAAGTAACTACCCCCTCCAATATTGAAACTATCTGTTCACACTACCCAATATCCTAAAAAATTCTCTCTGTTCACTTGATATCCCCAAAAATTCTAAATGAATTGTGATGGAATTTTGTGTAAGAGGTAATAAACTGTGAAAGCAGTCATTATTTTTGGTCAGTATCCATGCACAATTATCTCCCATACATCCTTACTGTCTTTAGCTGCAAAGGCTCTCTGTCCACACAATATCTCTGAAAGTTCTCAATGCATTTCAATTTTCCATTAGAAAAATAATTGAGTTATAAGGCTGAAGAGGTTATCATGTCTTCATATTGACCCTATTTACATCCTGGTGCCACTAATGTTTGGCCACATAAGGTGGTACTAAATTTGGATTGGCCCCTGGACTATAGTAAGGAGTATAAGTTGTGGTATGAAAATATATTAATCACTACACCTGTTGTTTTAAACATAGATAAATCATTTGGGTTTCATCTCAGCATATTTTGGTGATATGTGTTTTGATAACAGAAATATTCAAGTTTTTGTAGCTATTGGGAAATTGTTTTTATTTCTCTAATTCAAAAGTTTTGTTGATTCTAAACATGTGAAGCTGGGTTTTTGATATTGATGGTCATCAAAACAAAGTACTGATCTCAATTGGTTCCTGAAGATAACCTGTGATTTGCTCTTTCAACCACTGTGACAAGAATGTGCAAGAGCAAGTCTCATTGATATGTTTTTAATGACTGACTCTGTTTGGTTCTTGTAGACTTGAATCTATTCATCATTTGTACATGAATAAGTGAAGTAACATTATGTGCTATTAATTTTATTTGAACTTGAAATAATAATGTTAAACACAGTATTTTAAAATTTCCTCCTTGTTTCTGTTTTATTTTGTTAGAAGTGTAAACTGAAATTACTGAATAAAACAGATTTGGGGTTTATTTACTTTCAAAACGTTGTGTGGGGTTAATGAGACCAAAAAACAATATTCTTTCTGTTTTCTTTCCCTGGATAAAAAATATGAAAAGTTAATTTCCATCTGACTTGAAAGAATCTGAAATACATTTACACATTATTAACTTTATTTCCATTATAAATGTCTTTAGCTATTGTATCAATGTGGATACAATGTAAGAAATATATATTATCAACGGAAGTGAGATCCAGAAATAAGCATAAGACCTTCCCGTAATATCTTATCTATTAACATCTGAAGGTATAGGAGATAAATTATTTCTTATTGGAGAAGATTGTCAAGTATATCATGAAAATAAAATTGATGTTTGGAAAATTGATACAACTGTTCTTATGGATAGGAGAAGTAAATCAATATAATCTGATTCCTTGAAAAATGTATCCTATTTTGAGTGTTTGTTTTTTTCTTTTCCAGATGCTCCAAAATGGCTAATAGTTCAACTTCAAGAAATCATTTAAAATCCTATGCTGGAGAAAAACCGCACACTTGTGAAGTGTGTGGCACTTCTTTCAAACAGAAATCACATTTGGTGGTTCATGTGAGAACTCACACTGGAGAGAAGCCATATTCTTGTGAAGTGTGTGGCTCTTCTTTCTCACGGAAATCAGATATAGTGTTGCATATGCGAACACATACTGGAGAGAAGCCATATTCTTGTGAAGTGTGTGGCTCCTCTTTTCCTCGTTTGTCAAATTTGACGCAGCATATGCGAACACATAGTGGAGAAAAACCGTATTCTTGTGAAATCTGTTGCTCTTCCTTTCTACAGAAAGCACATCTGCGGAGACATATGCAAATACACACTGGAGAGAAGCCATATTCTTGTGAAGTGTGTGGCTCTTCCTTTAAACAGAAGATTCATTTGAGTCGACATATACAAAGACACACTGGAGAGAAGCCATATTCTTGTGAAGAGTGTGGCTATTGCTGTACACGAGAATCAAATTTGGTGGTGCATATGCGAACACACACTGGAGAGAAGCCATATTCTTGTGAAGAGTGTGGCTCTTCTTTTTCACAGGCGTCAAATCTGGTGGTACATATGCGAACACATACTGGAGAGAAGCCATATTCTTGTGAAGTGTGTGACTCTTCTTTTTCACGAAAGTCAGATATGGTGGTGCATATGCGAACACATACAGGAGAAAAGCCATATTCTTGTGAGGGTTGTGGTTCTTCTTTTTCACAGGAGTCAAATTTAGTAGTGCATATGCGAACACATACAGGAGAGAAGCCATATTCTTGTGAAGAGTGTGGCTCTTCTTTTTCACAGCAGTCAAATTTAGTGGTGCATATGCGAACACACAATGGGAAAATGCCATATTCTTGTGAAGTGTGTGACTCTTCTTTTCTACGGAAATCGGATATGGTGGTACATATGCGAACACATGGTGGCGAGAAGCCACATTCTTGTGAATTGTGTGACTCCTCTTTTTCACGGATGTCACATTTGGTGAGGCATATGCAAACACACACTGGAGAGAAGCCATATTCTTGTAATGTATGTGGATACTCCTTTTTACAGAAATTCGATTTGCACCAACATATGCAGTCACATTCTGGAGAGAAGCCATATTCTTGTGAAGTGTGTGGCTCTTCTTTTTCTGAGAAGTTACATTTGGGACAGCATATGCAAACCCACACTGGAGAGTAACCACGTACTTGTAATTTATGTGGCATTTTTTCAGTGAGGAGAGGCTTATACAAATATGTTGTAGAGAAACTATTTTCCTGTCGAGTGTCTGACTCTTCTTTTTCACAGAAGTCAAGCTTGAAGCATCGTACGCAACCACACACTGGAAAGAAATTATACATCTGGTAGCATGTAGAGTCTACTCTTTCTGTTACTTCAGTACAGCATTAGAAAACGATCCAGCTAATTAAAAATTTCTTTGTTTTCATTTTCAAGCAATTCGTTCTGAACTAAAATTGAAAAAAACCTTATACTCATAAGAGACCAGACATGAAGAGTAAACTCTTCTGTGACTATGATCTAAAATGTCTGCATTACCTGTTGACAATAGAAGTCTTGGTAATAATCTATGCTGTTACATTTTATCATCTTAAGATATTAATGTCTGTAATTGAAAAAGAAATTGTGACAGATTATGATGTAAACTATCCAAGAAATACTCAACTGTTTGCATTTCATCATCTTTCCAACTTTTGTCCAGACTATTGAACTTCTTTTGTTGTGACCATAATTTTTTGACTGATACCTTCTGAAACCTTCAGATTTACAACCAATACAGAAAGAGATGGGTCTCTTTTTTTTCTAATATATCTTAGCAAGTATCTCGAAAATAGGCGAGTTGATCAGAACATACTATACATTCAATTCTATTTGATGTAGCAGTTTATTCCACATATTTATATGAAAATAGGTTCTCCAATTCCATCTCTCTGCTCTTGCTTGACTAGGACTTTTTTCTTTTAGGCTGATATATGCACTTCCTTAAACTTTCTTGCCCTCAAGCAAGGTTCCTCATCTATCATTTGCACATTATCCCAGTGAGAGTAATGAGAATGTGTCTCCCTGTTGATATTTCCAATTCAGTGATCAACCTATTTGAGTCTTAATCAACTTCTTTGTGCCATGATTTGAATTTTAAAACATTTCAAAACTTTTTTAACAATTTGTTCATTTTCTGTGTTTTTCATTCAAGAGATTCCTTGTTACATTGTTTCATAGTGATGAAGGTATCCGTTTAGAAGCTTTAATACTTTCAAAGTTTTGTTACTTGTATTATGGGGAAAAAAGCAGCTGCGGTCCCTTTTCATGAATACAAATATTCCACAAGGACTTGGGTAGTGAGAGAATGCAAGATGTTCTCCATCAACATAGAGACTGCTGAATACCTAAAGTTACCATGTTGTTATATTAGTTTTCAAATACTAATATTTGTGTGTTGTTTTTGCTTCTATTTTTCATTTTGTACTAAGTAAATTTTGTAAAGTTTTGGGGTAAGTGAATCTGAATCCTTAGATAAACTTTTTTATTTTTCAAATCATTTTTTAACCTAAAAGAGATCAATTAATTTTTTCATTCAATAAGAGTAATAAGTAGATTACCAATATTAAAGAGTTGATTCCTTAATTGATTATGTTTGCCCTGATACTAATTAAAATTGATTTTTTTCCTGGAAAACAGAAAATTGCATTTTGTCGATGCTTCTAAAATATTCCATATTGAATGTATTTTCTTGTCTTCTCTGTATACTTGAATATTCAATAAAATATTTTCCTGATGTAGAAGTTTCTAATGCATGTAAATATAGTTTTATGTTTTCAGTAAATGAAAGAATTTATTTTGTTTGTCATGATTGATGTTGAATGCAAATATTTTGATTATAATTAATCGCTTTTTTCACATCTTGTATACATATTTCTATTGATACAAGATCTCAATTTTCTATCATGATTTGATTCTATCGCAAGAAAACTGCTTGAAGCCAAATTCTTTTTGACTCCACAGGATAAAACAGCTTCCTACACTTACACAATTACAAAAGAGGCCTCTTCATAACATACTTCTATTTTCCAACATTCATTAGACAAAAAACACCTTCCTGCACTCAAATACAATTTAAAGAACCACTCTATAACATACTTTTTTCTTTGAACATTCATTGGTGGCCTTTGTAGCCTAATTAGTAAGGCAGCTTTTGCATTAAGACTAGCTCCACATGATAGGGGATGTGATTTTGAATCTTGCTGGAGGCTTTTTCTTTATTGTCGATCTATGCTGCCTACTCACAACCGTAGAATGATAGTCTGAAAGCTGCGATAAAAAGTGATCAAAATTGAAACAAATAATTGCAGGAGATAAAGGATCAATAATGCATCATCAAATACTATTACTATTAATACTAACAAATGTAAACAAAAATGGCAGCATATCATGTATTTGTAGAAAATAACAAATAGAGCTATATGGTAAGATTTGAATGACAAATTTATAGTCTTATCCATAAGGTAACAGTCACATCAATATAGGCTCCTGAGGATAGGGGTGTGAGTTTGAATCTTGCTGGAAGGTCTGTTTTTTTTCTATTTCCAATCCATGGCTGTAGAATGACAGTCTGAAAATTGTTACAAAGTAATTGAAATTGAAGTTCAGCTAAAAGAAATATGAATAAAATTTATTTATTCACAATGCTTCATTTGAGGAGCTAAAAAAATCTGACTATTAATTTGTTGCAAGATTCTGAGATGAAGTATATTCATTACTATGTACATTTTATTACTAATTTTGGTATTTTTTCTATTTTTGTTGCTTTTAAATGTTTTTACCTGATCAAATCTTCTTCAGCTTCTAAATCTGTTGAAATATTTGGATAATTGCATGATTTATTATTAGTTGTGACTTTTTTATCTTTTTGTTGTCTTTTTTTATCCAGCGATGTTCAGCTAGTTCCTGTGAGTATGCATGCTCAATTAGTCATGATTGGGAGAAGTGATTTATACTATTATTTTGTTGAAGTCAACAATTCTGTTACACCTCTAATTCCTTGTCTTAATTTATAAGAAAATGAATAGTTTCAACCCTACCATTTTGATAATTTTTTGCTAACCTCACAATGTCTTTAAGAATATCTAAAATGATCAACAAAAAATGCCAAATAAAATTGGTTGAGTAAATAATAATAGTCCTGGCAATTGGTACAGAATTTAGTCTGGATTGTTCACTTAGAGCATGAAACTTGGCATAGTGATACTTTAGGGTGTACTGAAAAATTTCTGATATTGCGGCAATTTGAAACAGACTTTGTCAGCAGGGTTACTAGGCAATATTTCAAACCAAACAAATAAGCCATTGTAAATAGTTTTTTTTAGTATCTAGGCATGATGAACACTTCAATATCAATGATCTTGATATGAAAATAATTCTGTGCTTTTTTATCAAACCTAGCAGAAGGAAGAAGCATTGGCAATACTTCTTCTAGAATTGATACCATGAAACAATTTTATCAACAATAAAGAATTAATTCAATGATTCAGAGATGATTACTTGATAACTCTTTTAAAATTTCACTATTACTTTTATAGTCTTTAGGGGTTTCTGTAAAAATGTTGTAATTGAGAATTTTTAAAAATGAAAAATATTGCTCTTATTGACAACATTGTTCTTTTATTGGTACATTTATAATGTATGGCTATTTCCTTTAAACAAACAAATCTTTTTTGTGGAGATTTTTCAAAAAAATTTGATTATTTTTGAATATCCATAGTTTTATTCATATTGAATCAGCAATTCTGACACTTTGTGAGGATATTGTGCAAAAGGTCAACTACAAGAATAATCAAAACAATTAGTTTCTTGGTTTTTTTTCATTTATTTTTTGTCGTTTTCAGCTTCATCATAATTAGTTGATACACCTCTATAGATGGTGGCAGGTGACATGATTGCTTGGTATGTTATATTAGTATTTGTCCAGTTGTTCCGGAGAAGACAACTGTATCACATATCTCTGTCAGCTTTTGAACCAATTTAAGTGCCTTCTTTATCTGTCACCTGCTGCTAATACGAGAGGAGCTTTCAACAGTAGCAGTCATAATGACAAGTTGATGTTATTCTTAAACCCAACCTTGAATAGAAGGTATTTACTCATGAATTTGTGGAAAAATCTTAATTTTCCTGCTTAGTTTCCTTCAGTATGAAACTAGATTTAATTCAATTCATAAAAATAAAACATTATTTAAAGTATTTTTTTTTTTTAATAAAAGTTGGATTTTTTTAAATTTTTTTTCTAAAATGATGCTTAAAGAGAAATTTCTTTTAAATTTTCCATTTCAAAATTTGATATTTTGAGCACAATTCTACCATTAATTTTATTTTCCCAGACAAATGTTTGGACTTTATTCTTTCTAGCAAAAGCAGGAAATAACTTACAAATAACGTTTTTCTAACTGTGATCTATGTTTTAAAATAGAAAGATAAAAGTCTACAGAGATGCTTAACTTTTAGTCAATTCATTGATTTTTCATTAATGTTTTTTTTTTTCCCCTCCTCTTAAAAAGTTTGGGGAGACCAAGAATTAGTGCCAATTGACTGACAAAGGGGCAATAACATTCCAATGGAAACATGTTCTAAAATAGTAACCATGTCAATTTTACTGTAATAATCTTTATCAATAATAAAGATTATAGAGAAATTTCATCTAAAATTCATTTGGTAAACAATAATTTTGAGGTTGAAGAAAACTTTTATCTCATAAAAAAAACATGTAAATATGATATTTCAGTTTCGAAAGAACAGCCTTTATTTCTATTGATATTCAGACCATCCTCACCTTGGTTGTTTTTCATACAATGTTTCAGCCGTTGTACTCTAGGGCCTTCATCAGGTATCATCTGGTAGGTATGGGGAAGTAACAAACCGAACCCTTTATTTAACCGACATACCTCTGTGAGATGCATATAATGAGCAAGAATCTCCAGAATAATGGTTACCCCAAAGGTTTAACTGTCACCACTAGAGAAAGGAGACTGACAGAGGAGGAGGATGACAATCGTAGACCAACTACAGTCTGTCTCCCCCACCTTAAGAATGTGTCAGAGAAGATCCAGAAGATCTGCACCCCATGTAATATCCGGGCTGTATTCAGAAGTAGATCAATGCTACACAGCTACCTCTCCCGCATCAAACCACCCACTGAGTTATTGAACACTATGAACTGTGTATACTCAATACCGTGCAGCTGTGGGCACGAATACACAGGTGAAACATGTCGCCCCTTGAAGGTTTGGGTGGAAGAACACCGAAAAGCGGTGAGCAAAGGTGAAACTAACAAATCAGGTATAGCTGATCACGTGTGGAAAGAAAAGGGAGACCCCCTACCCCTGTGGATCAAGGTTGAGATAATTGATCAGGAAGAACACTGGAAGATTCAAAAATTGAAAGAGTCGGCCCATATGTTAGGCAAGAAAAACTGCCTCAGTAATCCTAGCATTGAAATGGATACCTCTAATAATGAAAGACAGAAAACAATAACATCAAAAACACCAAAAACTGTCACCTGAGGTTTAAGGCTCCTAAAAATTAGCACCTAGCGTAGTGGTTACAGAATCAGACAAAATTACTGCGAGCAATCTGATGGTTCTAGGTTCAATCCCAGTGTGAGACAATAATAATACTACTAATGCTAAGAGGGGAGTGCAGTCAGTATACCCCTGTCGGTTAAATAAAGGGTTTGGTTCGTTACTTCCCCATACCTACCTGATGAAGGCCGTAGAGTACAACGGCCAAAACGTTGTATGAAAAACAACCAAGATGAGGATGGTCCGAATATTGATAGAAATAATAATAGTACCTCATCTCAAAAATTCAGAGAAATAAGAACAGCCTTTGTTTTTCAATGATGTGTTTATATTGAAAGCATACAGAAAATATTACAAATGGAAACAAATAATAATAATTTTCTTTTAGGGATGTATTTTTGGGGATGTCCGCAAAATTGCCGCTTGTCATGTCCTCATTTGACTATGTGGGCACTTGACCATTTTTTTCCATATTTTTACCACATATTCTTATATATCCGTAGAAAATTTGGTTTTTCTTTTCTGAATAATGAATTTTGAATGAATATGGAAGAGTGCTAAAAAGCTCTCAGCTTGAGAAATAATGTCAGCTTTTGGCCCAACCAACTTCCCAGAATTTGAGTGTCATTTTGTCACCATAGCTGAGAAAAGGGAGTTTTCTATATTGTATGATCTTTTCAAGGATCTTTTGTGCTTTCTTTTAAAGATTTTCTTCTGTGTCATTCCTTTTTGGTCAGGCTGAGAATTTTTCAACAGAAGCCTGGCAGCTCATTTCAAGAATCATAAGTCCAGAAGGGAGCTCAGAAAAAAGACCAAATTTCCTTGGATTGTCTCCAATTTTTTCTTCCCTTTCTCTGATCACCATCAATGAAAAATAAATTTTCTTCAAATTGTCATCTGACAATTATGCTGTTAAGTAGAAGGAAAAATCCTAATGACAGCAGATGTTTGAAATAAGATTCTTATGATTATTTTGCTTTAATCATTTATATGTGAAGATGATCTGATGAATAATGTTGTATTGTTGCTTAGCTTCTTGAGTGATATTTTTTAAAGCCGAACCATAATGTTCTTGTTGCTGAAAAGTTCTTGGCTCAACCAAAATCAGAATGACAGAAACAATTTTTTTTTTTTTTTTCAAAGCGCCAAGATCCTGAATATTGGCTCTTTACAATATAGCAGAACACTCTTTCCAGCTACAGTAACAAAATCACACTTGGGTTTTGTGTAATGACTCTAGCCAAGAATTTTTCACCAATCCCACCCCCATGCATAAAAAAATTGTCACTCCTCAAAGAAGCTCAGCAACAGCATAAAACCTTCAGGAGATCATCTTGAGAATACATGGTGGAAATGGGATCAAGGCATCTTTTTAGGGCATCATGCTGTCTGCAGTAATCTTGAATCCAGTAAATGTGTCTACCTTTTCTGGAAACAAATTAGTCTGGGTTGAGCTTGATTCTATGATGTTCACCCTTGTTAAGCCATTCAATAGCTTGCCAGAAGCTCTAGCAAAAAGTTGGGCAAAGCAAAGTATCATGTATGCATTTAATCTCATTACGTATGTTGGCAATGATAGTGTTGAATCTGCCTGAAACCCATCATGCACAGTCGTTACTCAACCTAGTACACTCTGTACCACATGACAAAAAGGACTCTGTTGGACCAAGTATGTCTATCATCTTTTCATTGTTTAAAGTTGTTCTGCAACAGTTTCAATAGAAAATTGAATTCATCAAGAAGATTTTATACCTAGTCCAGCAGACCTCAATCACAATTCATTGGTTGATTACTGTTTAATCAGGATGTGTTCATCCCATAGAATGAACAAAGTTAAAACAAAAAGAAAAAGTGGTTGTTCGTGCAGCTGTAACAGATGAACATAGGTTAGGAGTAATATTGTCTAGAGATACCTGATATTTTGGATTTCATCCTAAGTTTGGTGTGAGCGCACATGATTCTTTTCAGAGGAATCGGAGAGAATCACTTGGGGAAAGTTCCTAAAATTGGGTGTTGTCATATGGAATGGCTCTAATGAAGGAAAATTTTAATTTCCAAACATTAAGTGGATATTCACCCAAGAGAGGTGGAATTTAGCTGAGTTCCATGATCTTTTGACCTCCAGTGACCAAATCAGGATATCAAATTTTAAATTTCGATGCAAATGTTCTGAGGCATTATTTGGTCTTTGATGTATAGTCCAGACGTTATTTGATTTCTGTTTCCCCCATCCTTATATTCTGGTGCTCTCCCGGCAACGGAGGGTATGGGTTATGACGTCATTTTCATTTGGTTGAGCCTGCCAAACAATCTGGCACCCATGGAAAATTGTCCATAGGTAGCGTTTTTGAAAAAAGTCATAATTATTTTCATAGTTTCTTGGAAAAATAGTCATATTTCAATATTTTCATTAATATTCATCTGTGCACAAATATGCAAATCAACAAAGAAAATAATGAAGGGCTTTGTTTCGGTTTCATTATGGTACATTTGATTTTCTTTTATCACCTGTTGACTGAGATATGGCGGAATTGTCACCTACGTGCTTCTTCTATTGCCAGAAGTGTGCAGTCATCTAAGAAAAGCCCAATCTATAGTTTTATATCTTTTAGATAGATCTTTTTTTTTTCCTCAATTTTATGCAAAAAAATCCGGACCTAGCTGGATATTAAGGACCCATAACCTGTACATCCCTATATGAAAGATGCATTATTCTTCTAAGAATGTTATCGAGTATATCATGATCATACTATAATTCACTAAATGTTAGTATGTAACAACAGAACTCAGAAACCACACAACATATCCCCATTGATTGAAATAATGTGGGGTCCACCTTTTCACACTCCACCTGATAATAATGATCTGATTTCCATGTATGTATATAACTATATGATATCAGAAGTCTGATACTGTTTATTATTACCTTCAAGTGACCGAAATGGTACATTGTAGCCAAAGGTATAGAATCAAGGTACCCCTAAAAAATAGGAGGCAAATGCCCCATTCTTTAAGAACTACCTCAAAACCCGTTGTCAGCTACCGAAAAGAATCTGGATATGAAACCTATTGATAGATGAAGAGAATTGATATAGTTGAATTTCCCAAGATATATTAAAATGTTAATCGGAGAGAAATCTTGCAAAATGTGTTTCTTCTTTTTTATCAAAATTCATATCTGACAAATCTTATTTGAACATGTACTGGAGAGAAATTACGCGTGGAATACATGGCCTTTCTTTCACTTGAAAGTCAATTTATGTGTAACATTTTGAAAATCAAATTAGACAGAAAACATTAGTGAAGCGTGTGGTTCTTCTTTTAGAAAGAAATCAGTTTTGATACAAAAAAAAAAAAAAATGGGAGATGCATTCTTCTATTTCCTTAGTCAAATTTGACACAATATTTGGGAAAATACACCTGAGAGAAAGCGTATACTTGTGATGTATGTTGTTCTTCTTTCACATGCAAATCAGATTTGGTAAAATATATGCAAGCAGGAGAAATGCCATATTCTTGTGAAATTAAATTTGTGGCTGCGTATGCAAATTCACTGGAAAGAAGCCATTTCTCGTAAAGTGAGTGGCTCTTCGTTTTTACAGTGAAACATGCAAACACACACAGGAGAGAAGTCATATTCTTGTGAAGTGTGGCTCTACTTTTTCACAGAAATCATTTATGGTAAACATATGCAAACACACACAGTAGAGAAACCGTATTCTTGTGAAGTGTGTGACTCTTCTTTTTCACAGAAGTCATACATGGTGATACATGTGTGAATTCACACTGGAGAAAAGCCTTGTGCTTGTCAAGTGTGTGGATCTACCTTCTCACGGAAATCACATTTGAAGCAGCATATGAAAATGCACACTGAAGAAAAGCCATATTTTTGTGAAGTGTGTGGCTCTTCCTTTTCACAGATGATAGGTTTGAAGTGCCGTATGCAATTACACACTTGGAAGAAATGATGTTCATCTGGTTACTTGCAAATAATTTAAAGCGATTATGTTTGCATTTCTGCAGATTTCAAACACTCAATAAAACATTTAACTGGTAAGGAACATTTTCTTTGTAAGTTTATCATGTCGGTATAGTTTCATGTTTGCAGGAGATTTTGGATAAGAACAAATATTTTTATTACAATTCTTTGCTTTTTCTAAAAATTTTCATCCATATCTTTATTTGTACATGGTTAAAATTCATTTTATGAGAGTCGGGGAAAGATTCTATTCCTTTATTCTCAGATATGCAGATGATTTTTACCTGCTCAAATAGAATATAAAGGTCAGGAAATACTTCACATCCACTGAAATCTCTATTCATATGACATGTGGGGGCAAAATTAAATCTGCCAGACTGGAAAGTTTGCGACAATAAGGAAAAGATAATCAATTACGATTCATGGACATGCTGATGATTATTATAGGATGAAAGATTTCACTTACTCTCATAGAATACAAAAACTGTAAATATTTACTAACAATGAATCTTTGATAAAATATTATATCTTGAAATCTCAAATTACATCACAGTCTATCATCTACTACAGTTTCATAGGGACTAAGGGGCCAAATTAAATTTGTTCAGAGGATTTTCACTGTGAGGCAGTGTTTTATTCTGTCAGACAAATAATTCCTGTCGTGAGTAGGTTAAATAAACAAATACTTACACTAGGAGTTATAACTCAGTGGCAGAGCAAGAGACAAGCAACTGAAAGGATAAAGGTTCTGTCAGAAATCTCAAAGCAGAGAAATAGTAGAAAAGAAAAAGTTGACCTTAAGAGAGATCAAAGGAATTATCTATGGATGTAAATATGCTTGTAAAAGTTGTAGATGGTGTTTCAAAATTGAACATTGATTTGAAGCCTTTCATGAAAATGCATATTCATTTACTTTCATAAATGAATCAAATAGTTTTGATAAAGACACGGGTCTAGTTGGCCTTTCAATAGAAATTTTGGCATCATACTATGTTGATGGTAATCAATTAAAGATTTGGGAAAAGGGGTGATCAATGCATAAACTACGTCTCTCATCTTTTGTTGGATAGTGATCACTAAGAATATTTGAATTTGAAAAAAACAAAACAAATAGAATTCTCGCAGAACATATACTAAGTGATCAATTTGGCATGACCTTACTTTGTATATTGAATGCTCCCTTGAAACCTATTTAAGGGGAATTTCAAAAAAATCTCTTTTTTTAGACATAATAAAAAACTTCACTAGTGCAGTCTATATGTGTGATTTATAAGTAGCCATTCAGCTGTACCAACTTAAAAACTGAAGAACCCGATTTTGACATTTTTTATTACATCAAAAAAACAGTACTACTATCAAAGATAACCATAATCTTGAACAAAAATGATTATTTCTACTTTTTAATGGTTTTTTGTTCAACTAAAAAACAGAAAACTACTTCCACTGCTTGAATCTTTCCATGTGTGTCATTTTCAAAAGGGTTTTCTTCCATCTACTCAATATAAATATTTCTTTGGAAAACATTCATTACTTTTTTGGTATCTGACTAGTGACCATTTGAAAATTCAGTGAAATTTTCTTGCTCAAAGTGTTCAAAAACTCCATTTTTCCAGATGTCTGGCAGCCCTGAAAAAATCTCTTTTCATACGATACCAATAAGGCATGCTCATAGTACTGATAACGCTGTCACTTGTGTGCAGTGGCTATTATGTGTTTGAAATGATGGGGATTTCCAAATATAAATAGAAAAAATGAATAAATTAAACAGAGTAAAAACAGAAAATTCCCTGATGTTAAGTCAGATTTTTCTAGAATATCTTACTGTCAAGTACTTCTTATTATGTTGAAATCAAGAGGAAACAATTGGCAAAAGACATTTTCTTGATCACGGATAAGCATGCTCACAGTATTTGAAGCCAAATTCGGTGAGAGGAGGTTGCAAAGAAATTTTTCCACCATGCTTGCCTTTTATTTAATGATATATATAGCCATTTCAGCCAAGATGATAATTATTTGCCTGTAATGTAAATAGACTTTCCTTGATGCTGTCTAAGAACTTTTTTCTTTTACCTGATTATTGCGATACATTTTTTATTCCTGTATATTCATTTTTCTCCTGGTAGAACATAAAGTAATAAATAAGATAATATTATACTTCGAAAGACATTGAAGTTTGGGGCACCAGAAAGCCTAGGGTAGATTCTGACAATCAGCAATCTATCTTTGATTGAGAAAAGTGAATTATTTGTTGAAATCAACTCTTTTAATTCTTTGTCTTGATTTATAAGAAACAGTGCATTTTTGACTTTACCATCCAAATAATTTTTCACTGGTCTTACAGTGTCTTCCAGAATATTTCAAGAGATCAAAAGAATATGTCGAATAAAATTGTTTGGGTAAATAGAAATATTTTATCATCAAAATAATTTGGTCAAAAATAGTTTTGTGCGAGCAAAGTAAAATAAATTAATTGCGCTATCTAAAAACTTCTGAAATACGAGAGAATAAGATATTTCATCAATATTTCATCCTAAATCATCGCATTCACAAAGTTGTACAAATTCATGCTAAAACAAAGTATTTGATTCAAATAGGATAATTCACATCGGTAAGTCACCCGTTTCTGGAAGGTATTATAAATTCAACTAGATTATACTGTGGTTACATGAGGCCTCTGCCAACTTGGAAAACGTAAGCTCCAATATACTTATGTTTTAGAAAAAATGTTTTTGTGTAGCAAAAAAAACCTTACTTGATAGTAGCAAAAGGGATGATACTATATTTTTCATGACATGAAACAGGTTACTTCCCCCCTTTGAATAGAGGGAAAATTCAAGTTTTACTAATTTTTTTCTCTTCCATATTTTTTTTATGGATATAAGATTTTTTTTACCATATATTTCACATTTTTCTCCCTTGTGAAATTTGATATACTAAAATATTCAAGGGAGTTTGTAACCTGACTACCCAAAATTTATGTAAGATGAAAATGATAAACCAATTAACGATCCAACTAAAATCTCAAAAAATTTATTGATTATTTTCCTGGATTAACAGTAATAAACAGGTGATGAAATTCTGGATTTTGTCCAAAACATTTGACTGAACATGCACTAATAAACCTTACAGAAAAAATCAAGAGACAACGGACGCTCGTAAAAATTCTAAATGCTGAATATATGGATGCAGAATATTTGTTGACTTTCAAAAAGCATTCAAAACAGTCAGTCATGATAAACTTATTGAAAAAAAATCATCATAGAATAAAAGGGCCCACTAAGAGGATCCACCCTATTTCCAACATCAAATATCTCAGTGTGTGTATAGATGAATTTCTTGATGACTCTGCTCATTGTCTAGAGATAGAAATCAAACTTTGACGGTTTAAAACTAGACTATATCTAAATACTCATCAACTATTATCTTTCTACCATGCTACATTCTTTTCCTCCTTTTTTATGGATTTCAGGTCTTGAGCTCTACCCCTCACACTATACTAAAGAGAATTGAAACTCTACAAAATGTAACAATTGAAATTATAGCATATAATGGTAATTCTATGAAAAACACTGATAGTTTCTATTATAATATTAATTGCAAAGACAATGCATTCACTATAAATCTTCAAAGTAAAAGATAGCATAACCTTAAAACCTTTTTATTAGATCATGATTATACCAATCAAAAACTTCCTGACAGTTTGAAAAATTTTTTTTTTCAGAAAAAAGTTATATTGATGTTTGAATTCCGTCAAAAGAATCCTTATTCTCGACACATTGATAGAAATATTTGGAGGAAATTCTATCAAATATAAAGTAATGTACTTGCTTAGAACAACTTCATAAAAGTTTTTCCCCTACAAAACTATGAAATATAAGCAAAAGCAGTTTCAAAATAATCATCAAAAATATTTAATGAATTCATATTCATGTATTAATGTCCAAATTCAATTCAATTATCTGCTTTAAGTAAGTGCACACTGAACTTGTTGGCTACTCGATCAGTATTGAAATGCTGATTTCACTTGTCTGGAAAATATGTATATAACATAAGATACTGAATTCACAAAGGTGGCCACTTCTTGTGAGGCATTAAGCCTTATTTGTACCATTCCCAACAATGATATACAAAAATGATTTGTCATGTTTATTGGTAAAATAAAAATATCACTACTACAACAACTTAGTCAAGAAGGAAAGTCCATTTTCTTGGAAGGAACACGAATTAAACGACACCGCCTCAAGCATCAAATACAGTAACACCGAACGTATATACATGATTTCATCATATTGTAAGTATTTTCAATTTCATTTTACTAATCAACTTCAACAAGTTACAAATTCAGTCTTTTCGATGCCCCCCGCTTCGGATTCAGTCGTAATTAACTCAGACATTCAACCACTTTATTGTTTATCGTTTTAATCTATGTTGAGTAATTATCCATTAAGATTTGTTGGTGATAGTTTAATAATTCTGTCGATAAGTTTCATTTATTTCCTTAATAATTGTTTGAATGTGAATAGGAAAATTTGCACCTTTATATAGAGAACATAACAATAATTTGGAGATAGATAACTGACTCTTAAAATGACAAAAATCCCCTGAAACTATTCAATCCTATGTTTGCTTGAATTTCCTAAAGTTTATGTCATTAAAAAGAATTGAAGGAAAATTTAATGTATAAAATATTTGCTAATACTGCTATCTCTCTACACCTCTGACCTACGTTTTTCTTAGGGTAGGATTTTCTTGAGTATTGTACTTGTCAGAAATCGGTAGAATCTAGAATGTCTCACGCCCGTGGACCTCGATTGAAAATTTACCGGGAATGGACACCTCTTGAAAAATAAACGTGGAAATGGTATAAAATTTAATTTTATCGTTGAAATATTTGTGGATTTAATTAAAAAAATGGTTTGGGAAAATTAGAGATAGAAGATTATCTGTGCACAACTTTTAGAACCGGAGATATTTTGAAAACAAATAGTACAAGAAACTGTAGCTGTGCCATCAAGAAATTAAAACGATGAATTGCACTTAAAGGTTTTCTTTGGGTTTTCCTTTAATGAGGAAAACACATAGATTTCAAATTTAGAGAAAATATTCATTGGATTTAGTTAAAATTTTCCGTATTTATGTCATGAAGAACATTTTTTTTCAAAGACATTTTGAAAACAAGATATTGTGTTATATGATAAAATATTAAAATAAAATAGTGAGTTTTATTTGTACGCATATATTAAGTTAGATCAATGGCAAAATGTATTATGTTCTCTTTTTTGAAAATGAAGCTTCGATGAATCGGCACGAAAGCAATATTTATAAATTCAAAAAAAAAAAAAACTGAAATATCCTAGTAAAATAAAATATTGCTATTCTTTTGCAAGTTTTTCGTCTCTATTTTGTTGCTTTTTCTGTAGAAAAAAAGAATTATACATCCGTTCAATTTTTCTAAATTTTAATGATTTTTCATTTTTCACTAGAAAGATGAAAAAATATATCCTTTCAACGCAATCGTAAATTATTGGAAAAAATGATTTTGAAAAATTTCCTCTTCAGCTAATTGTTCATAATTATCATTATTTTTAATTGGAGAACATTTTTATATGGATAGCCGTAATGAATCAAGTGACTTCTAATCATTAGAAAGAAACTGTTGATCCCCTTTTATTTTCATATCTTTCTACGCTTCAACCTCCCCATACTTCTTGTCTGCTATTGGTGATATGACTTATCAATCAGTTTATTGATTATCGGTGACTGATTATGCCAACTACAAGTGTTGGAAAAAAACTATTTTTAATTGTTTTTTCATGCAGCTCGTTAAAATATTTTCTCTATTTCGGTTGATAATTCAACAAATTTTTCCTGAATAAATTATAACTATTTCAGTTCACGCGTGAATTATTTTGTGCAAATGTTTCAGAATTTAATTTTTTTTTTTTTTTTCGAATTTTACAACCTGTCAATAGAATGGCGTCGATAGATTTATTTATACATTAAAGTAAACAATTATTTTCAAAGTTAAATTCTACGGTGTAATTAATGAAATTTGCTTTTCTCTTATTTTGACACTAATTTGGACTATTCTCTAAACTCTTTTTAATAAGAACTAAAAAAAAAAAAAGAAGTAGCGAACATATTTCTAAAAAATTTTAATTATGTTTTAAAATAGGGTGTCGAAGATTTCAAAAGTTTCAGGGGGTGTCGAGAAAAAATTCAGACAGATTGGGCTGAAAATAAAAATCTTATTTCATAAGAAGTTGTTTTTTTTTTTTTTTTCTAACTATTTACATTGTATTGTATGCGTAATGATCGCCATCTCCTTCACGGCTCCTGGTGACTATCGCGCATGTGTTGAATATCATTCTTGATTTTTGAGGACCATTTAATTTTGTAAATTTGAGGGGGGAAAAATTGCTTCTTGTGTATTGAAAAAGATTTCTTCTGTGGACCTACTTGCATTTTGTGTTTTTACATTTCGCTATGTCAGCCAGAGGAAAATCGAAGATATGAAATAGACTTATTGGAGAAATTGTGAAGGCTTGCGAAAAAGTTATAAGTTTGTTAGTGGTTTGTGTATTTTTTTTCTTTTTCACGTTTTAATTGGTGACTTTTGAAAAATCTTTCAATTCTAATCTAAAAACCTTTTTGTGAGCCAAAGAATGTCTGAAAGTCAATGCCGACTTTCATATTATAGTTACATTGTAAATAAAATCCTTTCAGTAAAACCTGAGGAAATTTCTTTAATCTAAAAAAAGAACTTAGAGATGTATCAAAAATACACTTCCTGTGTGGATTTGGTGAGGATTGTAAAAAGTACAACCTCGGGAACGTACTTACATACACACAAACAAACACAAATTCTCAACCTTCTTTTTTTTTCTTGTACGTTTTTTGCTTGGTCAAGAAGCTTTTGGAAATGTTCAATTGAAAAATCAGTGTTTAGTGGAACTTACGAACTTTCTCAATCCCTACAATCATGTACAGTGAACCATCAGTTTAATGAACTAATGAGGACAGGCAGTTGCCCATTGAATCTAATGCTACCAGGGAAAGGGTATCACTCACCTTTTTTTCTTACTCTTTTTAAATCCAAATATTCTAATGTGAGAATAGCTTGAAAACAATAGAGAAGTTGAATTTATTGAAATCTTACATGGAATAAATGTGAAATTTACAGCTCAAACGGGTTGTCAGCATTTCATTTTCAGTAAGTTAGTTTTTGAGAATTGAAAAAAGAATAGTGTAGGGTCTGCCCCTGCCCCATAATGATATAAAGATCATTTATGTATGTATGACATTGAAAAAAAATTTGATACTGTTTATCCGTATGTGATCTTAAAGTAGCTGAAATGGTGCCTTCTAGCCAAAGGTATTGAATCAAAGTACCCTTAAAGGAACAGTTCTAATATCTTACTGAGAGCCAAGGCTATATTTGATGCCTCTGCAAAAAATACCTCAAAATATCATTGGTAGGATGTGTTTTCAACTCCTAAAAAGAATATATGAATTAATATGTCTTATATATTGATATACCTTCAGATACAATATATTTCAAGTTTCCTTTTTTTTTCTTTTCACAGATGTTCCAGCTTCAAAACCATTCAGGGAATTTGAATGGATCATCCCTATCTCGGAGGATTGGAAATATAAAAGAACTAATCAGAGAAAATATAGTGAAACTTGTGGATGTGAATTGGAGAGAAATCTTGCAAACTGTTTCTTCCTTTTGAACAAATTCATATTTCGTAGGACATATTTGAACACACACTGTAAAGGAATTATATATGGAGTGCCACATTTGTAAAATAGTATTGGAAAGAAAACATATTCTGTAAAGTGTGTGGCTCTTTGAAAAAGACATCGGCTTTGATGGATAAGCAAAAACATAGTGGGGAGGTGCTTCATTCTTCTGAAGTTTGTGCTTCTTCTTCACAAAAGTCAAATTTAATGCAATATATGGAAATAGATGCTAAAGAGAAAGCCCATAAATGTGAAGTGTGTGGCTCTTCTTATACATGCAAAAAGGAATGGGTGATACATATGCGTACACACACCAAAGAGAAGGCGCATTCTTGTGAAGTGTGTGGGTCTTCTTTTTCAGTTAAATCAAATTTGAGGCAGCATATGCGTACACACACTGGAGAGAAACCATATTCTTGTGAAGTGTGTGGCTCCTGCTTTTCACAAAAGGTTCATTTAGTAGAGCATATGCGAACACACACTGGAGAAAAGCCATATTCTTGTAAAGTGTGTAGCTCTACTTTTTCACAGCGGACAACCTTAATCGGACATATGCGTACACATACTGGGGAGAAACCATATTCTTGTGAAGTGTGTGGCTATTCTTTTTCACAGCCAACACACTTGAATGCACATATTCGTACACACACTGGGGAGAAGCCATATTCTTGTGAAGTGTGTGGTTCTTCCTTCACACTGAAATCGAATTTGGTGAAACATATGCGGACACACACTGGTGAGAAGCCATATTTTTGTGAAGTATGTGGCTGTTCATTTTCATTTAAATCAAATCTAAAGCAGCATATGTCTACACACACTGGAGAGAAGCCTTTTCCTTGTGATGTGTGTGGCTCTTCTTTCGCACAGCAGGCACACTTGAATCGACATATGCGTACACATACTGGAGAGAAACCATATTTTTGTGAAGTGTGTGGCTCTTCCTTTTCCCAGCAGACACACTTGAATCGGCATATGCGCACACATACTGGAGAGAAGCCGTATTCTTCTGAAGTGTGTGACTCTCTCTGAAATGTGTTTTGAGGCAACATCTGCTGATACACATTGGAGAGGAAGCTCATATTTGGAACAAACATGGATGTTTTGTTTAAATCGAATCTGAAGCAGCTTATATGCATACACTGGGGAGAAGCCATATCTTTGTGATGTGTATGGATCTTGTTTTTCACAGCAGACACAATTGGATCGGCATATATGCAAAAAAAAGCCATATTCTTGTGATGTGTGCGGCTCTCCTTTTTTGCGGCAATCAGACTTGAAGTGGCATACGCGTACACACACCAGAGAAGAGCCATATTCTTGTGGACAATGTGGTTCTTCTTCACTGAAATTGAGTTTGTGGCGACATCAATGGATGCCCATTTGAGACAAACCACATACCCAGGAAATGTTCTGCCTATTTTTGGGTACATATGCAAATCCTCAAGAGAACCGATACTCTTGTCAAGTGTTTGACTTTTCATTTATATATATCACAATTAGTGGTGCATATGCAATGTCATTCTAGGAAAATGAAGATATTCCTTTCTGTGAGATTTTGCTTTTGTGAAAAATGTAAACACTCACTTGGAAGCAACACTTCTTCTTCGAATTTTGTCATTATTTATTTTTAAGCTATTCACTCTGAACCTCACATATCAGAAGAAACATTGAATAAAATGTATATTCTCATGGAAGATTAAACATTTGAATGAGTGATCATGATTTAAAATGCCTGCATTCCCTGTTGACAATAGTGGTATTGGTGATAGAATTACTGCATTCAGTAAGGGAGATAATCCATGGTGATGTTATGGCTGCTATTTCTTACAGGACAAATCTCTAACCTGGCTATTTCGATGGCAAAAATGGCTAAAAATGGATTTTCAAATTTTCATGGCTGAATTTTCTCTATCTTACAAGATTTTAAAGAAATTTCTCAAGAAAAAGCAAGAGACTGTGGCCAATTGAAACTGTATTCTATTATTTTGAGATTTATTTCATTATTACATGTTTAACTGATAAATTCCTCAATATATTAATTATCTTTACTGTTTTGAGAAAAACGGCTCGAATTGGAGGCAGTCAATAGAAATGAAAAATCTTTTCTAAATATTTAGGGTTTTTTCTTTTTTTTACTGATCAAAAGCCTGACTACGGGACAAATCGAAAGAATCATTCAAAGATCAATATCATGTTTGTAAAAGTTTTATCATCAAAATGATGTCTCAAAACGAAGAAGTAAATTATAAAAATTGAATTTTTATTTGCTTTTACAAATATGTCAAATGTTTGATATAAGTTAATCGGACTTACTATCGAATATAAAGATAGCAATGCTTTCTATAATGCAGATTTTGATGTAGTACGGGTAAGTGTAAGATGGAGAAAATGCTTTAAATTGTAATGAGACCTTGAACAGTATAGATTAATTTTAGAACAATGTAAGCGCACTATTCAAGGTATTTCTGTAAAATAATAAACAAAAAAAATAAGATTCTGCACAACCTTTTAATTGTCTTTTCTTTTACTGAAAGTATGTCATAGGAAATCATGGATCACTAGTACAAGCAAATTACAAATGGATTGAAAAAGCATACAATGGGCTACATTAACAAAAACATTTAATTTCATTGATCTAATATTTGATATTCATTCACTCCATTTACTTGAATGCCGTAAGACCTTGAATAAAATACAACCCCCACTTTTGGTAGTAAATGTTATATTCTTTTATCACTGCGAATCCATAAACACTCAAAGTGCTTTGTGACTTCTGGCTTGGATTTAGCTAAAGATTCAAATTCTATGTACTCGTTGGTTAATATAATATAACCAAAATGTTACCGGTCATTTTGGAGGGGTTATATGTTAGCATATTCATTAATACCCATATAAAACATAGAAACTGGAATTACTATCAAAGATAATTTCAATCTTAAACAACAAAATATGATTCCCTCCCGCTTTTCAATATTCTTTTGTTTTACTGAAGAGCAGAAAACTACTTCCACTCTGCTTATATCTTCCAAATTTGCAAATGGCCACTGTGGATAATTCTCAAAATATTTTTCGTCAAAGTGAGGGAACATTTATTACGTTTTTTTTTTTGTATGTAAATTGTGATCATTTTGAAGTTTAGTGAAATTTTCTTGATTCTGTAATTATAAGTTTTCGAATTTCCAAAGGACACATTGCTCAAAAGCTGGACTATCTGGCCTGAATCTGGATGTCAAGCTCCCCTAAAAGCATCTTGTCTCATGTACACTATCAATTGGGTTGGGCCAAATGCTAGGGGTAGGTTGTTATACGTCTGATGGAAATGGGAAAATGAATAAATTAAGAATAAAAACAGGTCTGATCCTTCAATAGAAACTGTCATTTTAGCAACATAAACCTTTTAGCGACACATCTCCAGTGTTTGAAACCTGCTTCACCTTTCATCATACACTTTCCTTCTCTGACAAATGCCGTGTGGAGGTGATCAAAGCCAACAAAACCAACTTGAAAACTGAAGAGACCTACGTTGATGGTTTTAGTTGTTGGTTCCTAACATTAAGAAAAAAAATTTCCTGATCTGGAGTCAGATTTTTGAAGAGTGTCTGACAGTTGGATACTTTCTTTGGAGAAACTGAAGGGATGAAAACCGGGTAAAGACAGTTTCATGACCAACAACGAGCTTGAAAGGGTTGGCTAGTTCAGTGAGTGCTCAAAGTAGCTGGGTTCTGGGAAGGAAAGTAAGTTGGGTGAGATTGAAAGGGGATTTCTATGCCAGGCTTGTCTTCTGTTTTATGATATGAATTGCAATTAATAAAGATGATAATTTGTCCTTAATTCAAATGGACACTGTCCTTTTTATAATGAATCTTTCATCAAATGATCTAAAACTTTGATACTGTGTCAGAACTTCTCTTACCTAATTATTGTTATAAACTTATTATTTTGGTGAATATATCTTTCTCACTTTAAAACATGAATAAATAAAGATAGTACCATGCTCTAAAGCAGGACTTTCCAACCTTTTCTATGCTCTGCATCCTTAGGAAATGTTTGTAATTAATATCACATTTGAATATAAAAAAAATTAAATTTCTAATTTTTGAACCACATTCGGTAATGCAGATGAACAAACAGAACTCAAAAGTAAGATTTTGACTCAGTGTATAGAACGCCAATGTAAGTGAAATCATTTTCAATTGTAATCAGGCAAATCTAATGACTTCCTTGTTCTCGTTTTTCATTCATGATTTTGTCAAAAGTTGGATCTCTCTCGCTAATTGTGATCTGCGGGTCTGCTTGCTGACACAGGCAATTCTCAGATTTTGTCTAAAATGGAATGAAAACACAGAGCTTTTTCACCAAGTCTTGGAAACATATCCAGTGCTGAACATCAAAACTCCTGAAATTGTATGTAAGGAGATTAGGGAGGCCATGACTTATAATGGCTGATGATGATATGGCCAAGCCTATGTTTCATATTGATTGTTATTGTAAAGAAAAAGAATTCAGATTCAGTTGTAAGAGGTATGGTACTATATTCTCAAAGAGGTGAGAGAGACAAGTTACTTTATTTTATCAGAAAAGTTCTTGGAAACTCACTTAATCATTTTGTGATAACTTGGAGATTCTTCTAGTAAATTATCAAAAACAGTATTTTTATTGTCGGAAAATTATGATTGAATACCTCCACTGATCTTTGGCATGTCAGGTGTCGATAAAACAGCTTAAGTTTTGGATCTTTTAATTTCATCATAATAAAACTTTGATTTGTCGATAGATTCTATTAAATGGAAGAAACATTTCAAAATCATCAAAAGATTATTTCTGCTGACCTAATGGATTAAAAAAAGAATTGTGCATAAACTTGTTTATGTTTTACACTTTGCAAAATGTTAGTAACTGTAGTAATAGCAGTAAATTTTTTTGAGAGACGAAATTAAGTAAAATGAAATGTTTGAGACGAGTACAGCATTGGATGTATTTATTGATAATTTCATATGGATGAATTGAAAACTCTTATCTCTTCTTTTTCTTTCTTCAAGAAGGGATCTTCCAATTTATTTACTTTTTCTTATCGAATCCACCAAGTTGAATAAAAAAAGTAAATTCGGAATTATCATTTGATGGGCAATCAACAAACGGTGTAATTCCTTGACTAATATTTCATCGTTTTAGCTTATTCCGGTCTTCCATAGTTGCTTCTAGAGAGGGTTGACATTGCTGGCTAACGTTCCCGATAGATACCGGACTGAAAAAGATATATGATAAGGGAAGTTAACTTAAGTGTATTTTTTGGAAAGGGACAGCAAATTAACGACACCGTCTCAACCATCAATTTCAGAAACTACCGAATATCTCTACGTGAAAAATTCAATCATCTCGTAAGTATTTAAAGCTTTATTTTACTAATCAATCTCAACAAATAGAAAGATTCAGTCTTTTCGATGACTTCTTCATAATCGATCATAATTAGCTCGTATTTTATACATTTTTTCCTGGCACTTTATTGTTCATTGTTTTCCACGTTGAAATGGTTTTCTAGATATTTCGGTTCATTCGTGTGGATGATTCGCCCAACAAGAAGATTTAATTATTCAAATATATTTTTGTCTTTTTTATTATTCTTTGGAATTTTTTTTTCTATTCTTAATTTTGCCAACATTCATAGTAGTTCATGTGCAGGATATTTTTATCGTGGAAGTTCTTGAAAATCAAGTTGATCATTCTGTGCTGAATTTGTGATGAATGTTTCGTGAATTTTCAAACACAGTATTTTTTTTATCAAGAAAGTTTTTAAAAGTGTCGTTGGACTCTCTGTTTCGTTTTTAATTTCGCGAATAACTTTAGGACACGATATTTTTTTGTCGGAAAAGTGAAGTTGAGAACCTCCACGTGCTTTTTCAACAAAACGTGTCACGTGTCAAAAAACTTGAAATTTGAAACCTTTCAATTTTATTACGATAAATCTACGTTGTTTTTTTTTAATTGATTCTATTACATAGAAGAAGCAATGCTGAGTATTATCAAGCAAAAATCATTTTTTAAAACAAAATGAATTCGGAAACAATCGTGCTTAAACTTGTTTCACTTTTACTTCGCAAACTGCAAGTAACTGTAGTAATAGCACTAATTTCTTTTTTACTTTTGGACAGAATTAGATAAAATATTAGCGACCAGAACAACTTTTGATGTATTTATTAATGATATGATATAGACTTATAAATAAATGAATGAATTGAAATGAAAAAATTTCTTTTCTCTCTTTTTCTTTCTTCGAGATGAAGAAGAAATCCTCCAATTTATTTATTTTTTTCATCGACTCCATCGTGCCAAGTAAAAGTAAATTCAGAATTATCAATTGAAATGTTTAGTATATGGCAAAAATTTCAAATTGAATTATCTAATTGGAATTTGGTATCCCCTGAAATAGGTATTTGGCAAAAAAATTTCAAATTGAATTATTTTATTGAAATTAGGTATCCCCTATAATGTGGCAAAAAATTTCAAAATAAATTATTTTAGTGAAACTTGGTATCCCCCAAAAGAGCTATCTATTGGTTTCAAAATCTGTAATTGGTGAGAAAATTATTGCAATTCAATACATTATTAATTTGTGTAATTAGGGGAAGTATAAAATAATAGAGCAGCAACTGATGGTTTGTGACCGGAAACGGTGCTTTTTAGTTGGAAAAGAAATGTTCGTCTGCTATGGTCAACGGTAGTTTTACCGCTACCAGTTTTGATCAGTGATACCTGTTGATGCTATAACTGTAGAGTACATTACGATATTTCCTTATAAATTGCCATATTGGCAGCAGATATATCATAGAAGGACTGGGGAAAATTTTCAAAATGAGGGTTATTATACTTTCTTAAATAAACTGCAATATACTTTGTATGTGTTGTTGGGTGCACATTGGATTCACACGAAAAATTCAACTATCGGCAAAGTTATTTAACAAATCTTTTCTTCTTTCTTTTTACATGGAATAACTTCCTTACCATGATGGTCTTAGTGGATCAGTCTACAATGCCAAGTCTACGAAAATAGTGTGAGAATTAGAAGTCAGGTTCGACCAACTTGTGTCTTGATAAAAAAAAAATCAAAATGAAACTGAGCTTAGAACAGACAACAAACCTCAGCATACAATGAATGATTATGCCTCATACCTAGATAGGGATAATCAACGAATAAGAAGAACTTTAGGGTTGATATATTGATAAAAATACAGAGAATATTAAAAACATTACAATAACATTATTGAGTGCAAGATTGCGGCAGGGGTTACTTTTTACAATGTAACAAAAATGATGTTGAGGTTTTCATCAATTATCTACTGAAGCGGATAATTGTGAAATATCAAAAAAAATAGAATTTATAAAAACATTATCAGGAAATCCTTGACAAAATATAAAAATCATACAAATGATTGTTAATTTTTTGTAAAATAACTATATATAGCAAACTGTGTAATCTTGTGTTTTTCATGGTTGCTTTTAGAGACGGTTGACTGGTGTCGACTGTTCTGAAACGTACCCGACATAAAAGTATGGAAAAGTACCTTATTTGGATGATCATAGCTAAAAGTTATTTTTTTATTTACTCGTGCGATACGATATTGAATTAGATTTGACCCCCACTCTTGGAGAAATACAGAAAGAAAGTGTTAACACTGGCCAAGGAGGACGGATAGAAAAAGTATGTGTGGGAGTAGTTTCAATTCTGGGATGGGGAGGCTCACACTTTGGGTTTGCTTGCATTTCTCTTTAGATCCAGGGCGTAAATAGACTGGGCTTTCAGGAACTATTTTCTTCTTTTTTTTTTATGTTCTACTCGTAATATTCACTGAGTAATGGCCATTTGAATTTTAATCAGGTTTATAGAATAAATTTTTGTCAAGTCCTGTATTATTGAAATTTTGATTCCTTGTATTTTATCCATTTTCTTCCAATTTATTGACCAAAATTTCATTCTACATAGGAATCAATGCTCCACAATATCATGAATGTGTTTCTTGAAGGAAATTCCTTGGTTAACCCTCTGGAATCTTACTTCAGCTTAAGAAAAAAGACCAAATTTTATTTGAAATTATATCATTATTTGGACATTATCATAATCTAAGATACAAATAACAAAAAAAAAAATCCTCAGGTAACTTTCTTTCCTCATTTTCTCAATTCTTTTATAAGTATTCGATGGTTATGATTCAATTTGCAGGTGTTAGTTTCATAATCGCTTAACTGAAATGCAATAATAGCTTTTTTCTGCCGTAAAAATTGATATAAAAATGCTTGAAACTAGTAACAATGTCAATTTTAGTATATCTCTGAATTTTTGAGATGAGCTATTATTATTATTTCTATTAATATCTGGACCATCCTCATCTTGGTTGTTTTTCATACACATGGACACATAGCGTAGTGGTTACAGAATCAGACAAAATTACTGCAAGTAATCTGATGGTTCTAGGTTCAATCCCAGTGTGAGACAATAATAATACTACTAATGCTAAGAGGGGAGTACGGTCAATATACCCCGTCGGTTAAATAAAGGGTTCGGTTCGTTACTTCCCCACACCTACCAGATGATACCTGATGAAGGCCGTAGAGTACAACAGCCGAAATGTTATATGCAAAACAACCAAGATGAGGATGGTCCGAATGATAATAGAAATAAATGCCAATTTTATTGTGATAATCTTTGTGATATTGATTTAGAGAAAGATAGAAAAATAAATTGATATAATAAAATTGACAAGGTTACTACTTTGGGGCATTTTCCTTGACATATTCTTGCTTATTTGTCACTTGTTCATTTGTGCCAATTAGGCAGACTCACAGACTTCACTGAAATACCTACCACAATTGATATGTTACAATAAAATACCATCAAAATCGTGTAAAAAAAAAACTTACTGAAAAGGAATTATTATTATTATTATCAACTGTTCCAAGTTTCAATATTCTCTTTATGCTTTCAATATAAATACATTATTTAGAAACAAATGGTAAATTTATCAGATAAGAAGTATGACATTTACACTGTTTTTTTCTAGCGGTAAACTGTTGATATCAGTGTTGTTTATTACTGTTTTTGTCTTCAATTCTTCATGTTAGTGGCTAGGGAGGCAAAGTAAATCAGAAGATTAAAGCTGAGACATGTACAAATTCTACATAGATAAAACAGTTTCTAATATTTTTATACTTTCAATATAAATGCATTCTTGAAAAGCAAAGGGTTAATTTCGAATGAGAATTATGACAATTACTCTGCTTTTTTCAAGTGAAAACATGAGTTTTCTTCAACCACTATTACCTCGGAATTATTATCCACCTAATAATTTTCAGATAGAATTTTTCTATCTTCCTTTCACGAGAACAATAAAGCAAGGCTTGTGAAGGTGGCCAAACAGTGAATGCTGCTCACGGAAACATAAGTCTTTCCTTGGAAAAAGAAGGAAGAACAAGGAGAGAAAAATCCAGAAAAATGAAAATAAAAAAATTGTTTTTCATTTTGAATTTTGTGCATGAGAGGCAAGGGAGAAAAATCAAATTGAAAGATCAAAGTTGTGATGCATACAATTTGTTAGTAGATAGATTAGGAAGGGGAAAGGCAGATGAAATAGGGTTGCCAAGTTGGCCATTTTTGGCTATATATGGTTGATTTGTTCCAAGTTTAGCTGATAAAAATATACATCCGATTTTCAATGTGTTTTTCAAGACTGGGTGCCTTTAAATTGAATTTATTGTCTTGTTAGTTTTTTTTTTGTTTTCAGATATTAGTTTCATTAAAGTATTTCTTTCTGCATCATCTTAAATTAATTTGATGGATTGACCAGGTGGATAATTAGCTATTTAACAGATTCACAAATAAATAATCCCATCATTCCTGATGGGTACTATTCTATTAAAACTCCCTGCACAAGGATCTGGGTTTAGAAATACCTGTCAGGATTTTTTTTTCTTCTTCAAAATTCAATAGAATCCATGTTAGTAATGTCCTTACACGGGCCAGGGCTTCAGCCATCCATACTTATGATCCATATATTACCTTACTACTTGCTCTGTTTGCAATATGTGAATTAGACTTAGGGGCAACAAACATCTGAGGTGGTGTCACTCCCCTACCGTGCAAAAATAAATGGCTTCCTGACTCTCTCAAGGACATTAGTGTGAAGTTAATACAGACCTGCCCAGACACTTTCTTTGTCTGAAAGTCTATGCCGAGTTTGACATTATAGTAACTTTGTGAATAGAATCCCTTCAGTAGAACCTGAAGAAATTTTTTATAAGATTTTACAAAAAACAAAAAAACATAGAGATGTTTCAAAAATATTCTTTCTGTCTGGATTATAAAAAGTGCAACCTTGGGAACGTGCATACATACACGCAAACACATAGATTCTCCATCTGCTTGATCGGAAGCATTTGGAAATTTTCTTCTAAAAATTAGCATTTGCAGGAACCTTGTAACTTCCTTGATCCCTGCAATCATGTATAGTGAACCCTCAGTTTTACAAACTACCAAAGAATAAGTATCTTTCACCTTTTTTTCACTCTTTTCAAATTCTAGTATTTATATGCAAAAATAGATTTAAAACAATAAAGAAGATGAATTTATTGAGATCGTATGAGAAATAAACATGAAATTTACAGCTCAAACGGGTTGTCAGCATTCTCAATGAAATGTAAACAATGTCCACATATGTTTTCAGTGAGTTTTTTAAAATTAGAAAGAAGAATAGTGGAGGGTCTGCCCCCGCCCCATGTTATGAAGCTCATTTATGTAACAATGTATACGTATGTATGATATTGAAAAAAAATTTGATTCTGTTTATCCGTATGTGATCTCAAAGGAGCTGAAAAGGTACCCTTTGCTAAAGGTATAGAATCAAGGTACCCTTAGAGGAACAGTTCTAATCTCTTACTGGGAGCAAAGGCCATATTTGATGCCTCTGCAAAAAATACCTCAAAATACCATTGGTAGGACGTGTTGTCAACTCTTAAAAAGAATATATGAATTAATATATTTGAATTTAAGGTATAATATATTTCAAGTCTCCCTTTTTTTTTCTTTTCACAGATGTTTCAGCTTCAAAACCATTCAGGGAATTCAAATGATTCATCACTTTCTCAGAGAACTGGAATTATAAAAAAACTAATCAGGGAAAATATAGTGAGACTTGTGGATGTGAATTGGAGAGAAACTTGCAAACTGTTTCTTCTTTTTGAACAAATTCATATTTCATAGAACATATTTGAACACACACTGTAAAGGGATTATGTATGGAGTGCCACATTTGTAAAATAGTATTGGAAAGAAAACATATTCTGTAAAGCGTGTGGCTCTTTTAAAAAGACATTGGCTTTGATGGATAAGCAAAAACATAGTGGGGAAGTGCTTCATTCTTCTGAGGGGTGTGCTTCTTCTTCACGAAAGTCAAATTTAATGCAATATATGGAAACAGGCACTCGAAAGAAAGCCCATAGATGCGAAGTGTGTGGCTCTTCTTTCTTGCAGCAGGCACACTTGAATCAACATATGCGTACACACACTGGAGAGAAACCATATTCTTGTGAAGTATGTGGGTTTTCCTTTTCATTAAAATCAAATTTGAAGCACCATATGCGTACACACACTGGAGAGAAGCCATATTCTTGTGAAGTGTGTGGCTCTTCTTTTTCACACCAGACAACTTCAATCAGACATATGCGGACACACACTGGAGAGAAACCATATTCTTGTGAAGTGTGTGGCATGTCTTTCTCGCGGCGGGCGCACTTGAATCAGCATATGTATACACACACTGGAGAGAAACCATATTCTTGTGAAGTGTGTGGCTCTTCTTTCTCACAGCAGGCACTATTAAATCAGCATATGCGTACACACACTGGTGAGAAACCATATTTTTGTGAAGTTTGTGGCTCTTCTTTTTCACAGCAGACAACTTTGATTGGCCATATGCGGACACACACTGGAGATAAGCCATATTCTTGTGAAGTGTGTGGCTCTTCTTTTTCCCGGATGACGTACTTGAATGTGCATATTCGTACGCACACTGGGGAGAAACCATATTCTTGTGAAGTGTGTAGCTCTTCTTTTTCCCGGCTAACACACTTGAATGCTCATATTTATACGCACACTGGGAAGAAGCCATTTTCTTGTGAAGTATGTGGTTCTTCCTTTACACTGAAATCAAATTTGGTGAAACATATGCAGACACACACTGGAGATAAACAATATGAGTGTGAGGTGTGTGGCTCTTCCTTTTTATTCAAATCAAATTTAAAGCAGCATATGTGTACACACACTGGGGAGAAGCCATATTCTTGTGAAGTGTGTGGTTCTTCTTTTTCACGCCGGACAACTTTGATCAGACATATGCGTACGCACACCGGAGAGAAGCCATATTCTTGTGAAATATGTGGCTTTTCTTTTTCACGACAGACATATTTAAATCGACATATGCGCATTCACTGAGGAGAAGCCATATTCTTTTGAAATGTGTGGCCCTTTCTGAGATGGGGTTTTGGGCAGCATCTGCTAATGGAGAGAAAACCCATATCCGAAGTGTGTGGCTCTTCGCTTTCACAGAACTTTCATTTGGTGCTCTATATGCAAGCACACTGGAGATAAGCCATATTTTTGTGAAGAATGTGGCTATTCTTTTTCACAGAAAATGAAGTGTGTGATTCTCTTTTTTTCTCACGAATAAATCATAATTGGTGGTGCATATATAGACAAACACCAAAGACAGGTTATTATCTTGAGTGGCTTTTCTTTTTCAGATTTTCTGCAACATTTGTTAATACACACTGCAGACAGACTATATGTATAGAAAAAAAAGTTGTTTTCAGTGTTTGATTTTGAAAGAGGTGTATAAAAACTCATACTGGAGAGGAAGCATTTAACTGTGAAATGTCTGTCTTGTCTTTTTCACTGGAGTCAAGTTTGAAGCGTCAAGCAATTTCATACTGGGAGAATGATACTCATCTATGGCATGAAGATCTTCCTTTCCATTTGATTCAGCATTTGTTAAATATGAACACACACTTAGAAGCTACACTGCCTTTTCAAGTTTGTAAATGTTTATTTCCAAACTATTCACTCTGAACCTCACTTATCTGAACAAATATTGAATGAAAACCATATTCTCATAAAAGCCAGAATATGAAGACTAAACATTTGAGTGAGTATAATTTGATATGTCTGCAATCCCTGTTGACAATAAAGATCTTGACGATGATATCTTTGCAGTTATTTTTAACTAATTTCGGATATTGATATCTGGGAGAAATGGAGAATTTTCTACAAAAACTGTGGTAGATTTTGTTGTGCTTTATTCAAGAAATACTCAATTGGGTCACCTTTCATCATCTTTCCAAATGTTGCTTGAACTACTGAAGTTTTGTTTACCGCAACTTTACTATTCATATGGAAGGAGATGGGTGTTTTTCTTCTAAAGTATCTGAATGAATTTACTCGTTCTTTAAAAGGAAAAAAGGCAGCTATTGCCTATTCACATATTCAAATTGTCTATTTCTTGAAAATATAAAATTGCATTCTGTCTACGACTTGTCAAAATATCCTACATTCGATGTGTTTGTATTTTCTGTATAACTCAAACATTCAAGAAAACATTTTCCTGACAGAAAGTCTCTTTCAAAGTCTATAATGCATATAAATGCAGTTCCTAGTTTTCGGGAAGACTCTGGAAATTAACATATTTTGTTCATCCCAATCAATGTTGAATATGAATGTTTTCATAATGATTCTTTGAAGTTTTTTAATTATATTTTCCATTTGTTCTTTTATTCATTCATGATGTTTTTATCCTGATTCTGTTATTGTAAGGAAATAAAGACTTTCAGCCTCAAGCTGATTTCTCTTTGACACCACAGTAATCATGAGGTTTTCTACATTCATACTACTAAAAAAAGAGGCTCATTCATACTGTACTTTGACTTTCTAACATTCTTCCAACATGGGCAACATCATAAACAACTTCATATACTAATCTACCACAAGGAGAATCATTTCATATCATACTTATTTTCTAATATCATTATTGCTGTTTTCTAATGATATGATTGTCGTCAGCCTCATTGTTTGTAATGAAAAACATTGGAATAATCCATTATCATTGTTTGGAAGAGAATCTATTCAAAATGTGAAATCCATATTTCTTATTAAACATTTTCTCATACTTGCATGTTGATTGAGAATTTAGAAAAAATTCAAGTTCAGAATGAGATTAAGCATTGTCTTCCTACTTTTTAATCTATGTATTCATTTGACAAAGAATGAAATTTCCAGAATTTGTGGAAATCAGAAGTTTAAACAAGTTTTGTACAAAATCAATCTCTTCTCTCTTGCAATTGTATAGACATGATTTTTTAATTATTAAAAATTATTGGATTTAGAGACTTTTTATGTGCTAATTATATTTGAACCTGATTTATGAGATTATACATGACAAAACTGTGATGTAGAAATAAGTTGTAAAATATTAAATTTTCTGATGTATCCAACATCTCTATAACTCACTTTGTCTGTCCCCAGTCAACTGACATTATTTATTCTTCCTTTTAATTAAAATCCATGATCGGAAAAAAAGTATTCACAGTGTCCTTTTCAGTGGTACATACTTTTTTCTCATCATCAAAGAACTATCGTTTATTTATTTTTTTTTTTCCGATCAAATCTTGGAATAGATATAAAATTACATCATCAGCATTCACAAGCATGGGATTGTAGATTAAATTTTTTTTTTTTTTTAGGTATAATATATACTTTCCTTTATAGCAGTCTCACTTATCTACAGTTTCTATTTCAGTAAAACAAAAGTCATGTGTAACAATCACATCAAGAATAAGGAAATAACTATCAAAATCAAAGATGAAAAACTGCGGAAAGTAGACCACTACATCTACCTAGGACAATGAATCTTTATGAAATCCGCATCAGAGGAAGAAATCAAGCGGAGAATCACTCTAGGATGGCAAGCTTTTGGTGAAGCAAGCTCAACCTTCGAAAACAAGACGATCGCATTGATCCTAAAAAGAAGAGTAGACAACCAATGAATCCTCCCGATAGTCACTTATGGAGCTGAAACATGGAACCTAACCAAGAGACAGGCCTGCAAACTGAGAAGCATGCAGCGTGCGCATGTGAGAATCATACTCAACCTCACATGGAGAGGTCACAAGACAGCACAATATAATATAATGTATATAATATGAGACAGCTCCTAAAAATTAGCACCTGTTGTCCACATGGACACATAGCGCAGTGGTTACAGCATCAGACAAATTACTGCAAAGTAATCTGATGGTTCCAGGTTCAATCCTAGTGTGAGACAATATAACAATACTACTAATGCTAAGATAAATAAAAGGTTTGGTTCGTTACTTCCCCACACCTACCAGATGATACCTGATGAAGGCCGTAGAGTGCAACGGCCGAAATGTTGTATGAAAAACAACCAAGATGAGGATGGTCCGAATATCAATAGAAATAGTATCTTCTTAAGTACTAATGTTATGAATTGCCAAAGTCAGCAAAACTATGTTTGCAGCTTGCAAAATACTAATTTGGGCAAATTTTTATAGGTCATAACTTTTGAACTATTTGGTCTATGAGGCTGAATTTTTAGTGTTGATTTGTATCTGGAATATGTATCACCTCTTGAGGGGTTAAAATACTTTAAATTATTCATGCTCTGATATTCCGTTGGAATTCCTCTGAAAAATAATTATCTGAAATCTTGCAATTTCTCTAGCAGTTTGGCCAAGTTGGATATGAGTGAGACTTTCCAAATTTTGAGGAATGAAAGAAGAAAGATTGAAATATAATTCAGCAAAATTTGAACCGTTTCTTTCAACTTTTTATCCTTTCAAAAACCACGGAAAAGTTTGTGATTTTATTGTACTGGTCCTGTGTTTTGATCACTAGAAAAGTATTCAATGTTTTTAAACTCTGCTTCTATGTTTTGTACATACAGGATTAAATCAAATGAATATATTTCAGAAAGATTTTCATTTTAACACCCTTAGTTTAGTTTTTATGGATGACCAATAATACTCCTCCAATCCCCCCCAAAAAGCCATTTCCCCCTATTTTAAAAGACCTATAACTTCCGAACCACATAAAGTGAAAGTAAAAGAAATGGCTTGTATGGGTGAAAAACTACAGGGGGTACCAAATTTCAGCTAGACATCCTCTCAAATAGCATAGTCATGAAGTATCAAATTTGGTAAAATCATCATTGCGTCTTGCGGCTGTCAATTTGTCATAACTTCTGAGATATTCGTTTAATCAAGCTGAAATTTTGGGGGTTGTGTTTTCTCTTGGAAAATATCACAAAGTGCCATTCCATCAAAATTGAAGATGGTGCCCTGGGGTAATTAAGAAATCATAGTTGATTTAATATTGAATGATCCAGAATGTAATTGATGTTATGACTAAATAAATTTGGATTGTAGTTCACAAATATCGGTAATGGGCCCCGAAAACTATAATTCTTTTTATCAAAAAGTATAATCAAAACAACAGATTCATCAAAAATTAATGCAATAAGGAATTTGGATAAATGTGTTTATCAGATTATACACATTGAAATCGTCTGTTCGCTATGTCAGATGCACCATTTCCATAGAACCTTGATGAATTCATGATATGCAATCTGATAAGGAAATGTGTTTAATTTTATTATTGCATTAATTTCTGATGAGTATGTTATTTGATTGGTTCATTTGCAGTTTGTCTAAAACCAAGATTATCTAAACTATTATAAATACCAATTCTTAACTTGTCAATGATTTTGTGTAAAAATGTTGGAATTTGCTGAATCAGTGAATTTTTTGAAAAATATCCATCTTGATGATTCTTAGTATTTTATTGTTTAGATACTGGAAGTCACAGAATGAATTAAATAATTTTTTTTTATAAAATATCGAGTGAATTTTTAAAAAAAATTCTGATATGTTTTTTATATTTCTAAAGCACTGATATAAAAAATATCAGAGGAAGATTACATCAGATTTTTTCCAATCTTGCTTCTAGATAATAACGGAAATTTTGATAAGATAATATCTTGACCACGTCGGGAGCATTTTTTTCCTTGGGTTTTGCCTCACAAAAAAGAAAATGATGAAATCAGTGCAAAACATATTGTAAAAATGAAAACGTACCGATTTCAATAAAATTTTGGTTATTTATTCATTCATTAATGAATCTTTTGATGGAAAAATTATTTTGTAAGTGAAACTTATGGAAATCTTTCCTAAGTCAACCGCTCCCAAATGTTTTCATTTCATGAGATCACACCCAAAGGAGAAAAAAATGTTCAATTTTAAAAAACATCAGTCCCAAACAAAATTTTATAGATAAAAACAAAAGATGTATGCAAATTATTATGATGAAATGCACTAAATCAGTATTTTTCAACAATTATGTGCAAAAATATTGAAAATTGCAGAATAAACAGTTGAAACTGATTTTAGCATTGTTATTGAGTTGAAAAATTGTAAGGAAAAGTGAGATTTTTATTGCTTCATGGTTAAAAGTTCTACTCAACACTCAAGGAAAATGTCTCTAACATGGATAAAATGTCATTTTATCAAAATCTGTTATCATTAGGAAGGACCACGGCCATCTAATTGATTTTTCTGATATTTAATCTATTTCTATCTACTTCTACTGTATATGGCAGGCCTCTCTGTCCCTTGCACCACTAGAAAATACATAAGAGTCAAATGATTCTAAACAACACATCTTACACACTTTAATCAAGTCATCCCAATCACTCCTATCTTCTCTAACAATGTTGATTCTAATTCCTTTAACCTATCTTCACTACTTCTCAATTTGAGTACCAACTCAATTGCTTGTCTTCAAACTTTTTCCAGGAGATCATGACTCATAACATGGATCCCGAGAAATCGCATGTGAAACTGTGGTTGGCAGAATACAAGATGGAGAGACGAACAAATTCAGAAAATACTGGCTCCACGACACCCACAACATAGAGACCAGGCAAATCCCAACGACGGATGATAAAAGACTGATGATGATAATGTGTGATGTCTTGATTATTTGATATTATTGAATGAGACACATGAAAATATGTATAAAATGAATGTTACTTTATACAAAATGAAAGTGTAAAAAAGAATTCACCATTTAAAGGCAAAAATTCAGTCTGACATGGAAAAGGTGTTCTTTTTCTCTTCAAGCCCTCTTTCAGCAATTCTTGACTTTATTGGTAGAAAGTAGTTGATACATCAAAGGACAGTGTTATGGAATATCAACAGGGTTTTTCCACTTGCATGTTTAACGAAGGAACTTAATTTGAATGAAGGAATATTAGTCAAACTTAAGTAATGATGTTTGTGGAAGAATAGGAATAGGAAATAATAAATGCAGGCTTCCCTTTAATAGAGATACAAGTTGATTGGTACACATGATTAGAAAAATATGTCTCTCTGATAATACTTTAGATAGCGACTGGCTGTCTGAATTTAGCAGGGAAGATCCTTGTTTTGGTGATGGGCAAAATTATCCAGTCAGAGAATACATTACAAATAAGTTATTCGCATACAAAAAGATTCATGACGCTGTAAGTCCCTGAAAATCCTCAAATTGAAAGATAACATAACTTTAATATGATTTTATCAATCAAAAACTTCTGATTAGTCTTGATAATCTTTTTACTCTTCAAACAGAAAAAAGCTGTATTTATACTAAAAAGTTATCAGAAGCCTCTTCATTTTTGTTACATACTATTGCAGAAAGATATAGAAAAAAATCCATCAAACAAAGCTATACCAGCTTGGAATGATTTACAAAAGTCTTTCCAAAAAACAGATTGAAAAATTCCAAGAAATAGTTTCAAAAGAATACTCTAAATACATATTGTGATAAGTGAATCTTTATAATTGTACAAAAAAAATATCTCAGGAGTGAGTTCTAAAAAATATTCTAATTTAATTGTAACACAAAAGATTCACATATTTGAATAATTGTTGATTTTTTAGAAAAATCTTTAAATCATTTCTAAACTGATAATTAATAAAAATACTATATGAAAATATAAAGGTGGTTATTGCCTATGAGGTATAAAGTCTTATTTGTACCCTCCTCATTAATTGTTGAATGAATTAAAAAAATTATAGATGATGTTTAATGGAATAAAAAATGTATTGTCTTCTAAAAAAAACAAAACATGAACTTATGAATAAGAAACAATTAGTTCGGGTGTAAATGTTTTAGTTTTTACAATTTTACATTATCATGGTTGCACGTTATTTTGTGTTGATCTCATTTTGCCAAGACATCTTATTTACAATTATTCATAACCTGACATGAGTAACATCCCAAATTAACACGGTTGTTTGAAGGAGCTGTCAATTTTACTACAAAATACTCTAGTGCCCAGTATATAATGGCGGTCAGTCTTGCAATTCACAATCGGGCAAACAGATTGAATTTCTATTATCAACTTACATCTAAGACAAAGAAAATGTTTTTTAAAATAATAATCTATATTCTTTCAAATAAAAAAAAAACTAGCAAAACGACAGACAGCTTCTCTCGTGCTTATCTTGATATTTGGTGTGACTTATTTTTCGTGCTTAACATGAACATATCCTCAGATATTCCCATCACAAGATGATTCTACGCAGCCTGATTTATAATGGTTTTCACCACGAGAAATGTTTTGGGGCTCATCTGAAAATTATGTTTCTTGTGGAAACAGAGAAATAGAGACCATTTTTTTTTTTTACTCTTTAGTTTGGATCCCTGAAATACAAATCATGAAAAAGAGACGTCATGGCTACGGTAACCTATTTCAATGAAATTTTTGTTCTTAGTATTCAATAAATTCGGACTATTTTAAACTTGTCTCCTGCAACTGCAAAGGTTTGATTGTAAAATCGACAAAGGGAGATAATCGGCGTCGCTTTTCAAATAGTAGTAAGTCAAATAGACTCAAGGCAAACGAAACTGCCTCCAGCATCGAATTGATAACTGCAGTAAATACTGATCCATCCCATCTTTTTCAAATATACAAACCATCGAAGTTTATACATTAGATCATCTTGAAGCTTTGCTTTACAAATTAACTTCAACAAATATTAACAAACTCAGCCTTTTCGACGACCGCTTCGTATTCGACTAAGTTATATATCATACTTTCATTCAGCCACTTTATTGTGATTCGTTACAATCTGTGTTGAATAATTAACATTTGTTGGCGATAGTTCATCAATTCGGTCGGTAAGTTTTCTATTTATTTTCTTCTTTCTGTGTTTAATTGTTGATGGTCCTATAAACAACAATACGAAGACAGATAATTGAATACTATTGACAAAATTTGCTACGGAAGATCGTATATACACATAAATTTCTTATGCTTATCTTTCGAGAATTTTTTCTGTATTCAGACATCTATGCGGATTTCGTTTAAGAGAATTGACATTCTCTTCATCCCCCCCCCCCCCACAAAAATGTGAAAATCATATAAATTTAATTTTATCGTCGGAAGATTGCTAAGAAATAGACACTATTTCACTTTCGCATACCTCCGAGTGGTTCACGAAGGGAGACAACTCTCAGGATTCTGACGAATGCTCACTCCGAGAAAGGGGGATGCTCATCTTTCATAAATCATTATAAAAATAAAAAAAAATGATTGAAAAAGTAGACGAATTATTCACCATAAAATTAATTTCTTCTTTCTTTTTAGTGAGGAATGATTTCTTTCATTTATTGGTAATCGCAGCGTCCAATTATTCTCATGTGAATGTTATCTCTGTTATATAGTACCCGTTTTCCTCTTCTTTCATTTTTTTGTGGAGAGATTTCTTTCATTACTTGGTGAAATCGCAGCTTCCGATCTTTCTCTTGTTATTTATTTATTTATCTATATTTCTATAAAAATGATATTTCCAATTTTTCTCCCAGTATTTTTATGATGATTCTTGAAAAAGAAGCATTTATCAGCCTTCGTTATTGTTTTGAAAGTTGTTTTCCTTAGGGTCGGAAAATAGGAGCTCATATGTGTAAAACTCATGATAAGGAAAAAAATTACGAGTAAAATAAATCAAATTACCGTAAGGGGTTGTGGGAGTTATAACCACTAGGGAAATTTTTTTTTCTATTTATAAAACATTAATTTTCCTGAGAAGATATAACCTTGATTAGTGCGGTAAATTCATTTAAAAATATTCTGTGCTGTTTAAAAACTGCACTATTCAAGAGCTCATCATAATTTAATAGGTCAATATTAATGCAAGTATTGCAATCAACGAAATTCGCACATTATTTGATTATAATGGCGAAAAATCCTTTAAAAAGAAATATAGAGAAAAAGAATTTTTTCCAGGTCGAAAGCTTAAATTCTGATTAATTGAATGAAACTAAAAAAAATTGCTGAGAAGAAAAATATTTTACTTGATTTTTCAGTGTTTCAATTCCCAGAATGAGATTCCCTGTTATAACAATTCTGAAGCACTTTTCTAAAAAAGATGAATTGATACCTTGAAGAATTTATCTTTTAAATGTATAAAAAAAAACAATGAAAACTGCAATGTATAGATGAGATAAATCATCAAAATGGTGAGAAACATATGAAAAAATTCTTTTTTTTCCCAATATTTAGAATGAAAAGTTATAATTTTAAAGATTCATCCTTTAATAGATACGTATAAAAAATTACATAAGAATTGAATTATATGATGACTTTTGCAAGATCTTAAGATTTCTCAGCTGTTGATTTTCCAGTGAAATTGCATCCGTATTGTTCATACGTATAATTTCATGTTTTTTTAATTTGTATACCAAAACCTAATCCAGCACAAATCAAACCTGCAGTATTCAAAGTTTTGATGCATTCATATGGAAAGTATTTTTTCTCTTTCTTTCGAGGAAGGATATTCTTTCTTTCGAGAGGAGATTTTTTAGAAATAATTAATTGAATAAATTAGAAAAATGAATTTCTTTTTTTCTTCCAGATGGAAATCAAATCCTCCAATTTCCTTCTTTTTTCCAATTAAATTCTTGTCTATTTTCAAAACTAAAAAAAAAAAGAATTAGTATCATTTATAAGCCACTCTCACAGACCATAGACAAGAAGCAACATGCATTGATTAAAACATCTATACTTGAAATCTACCAATTATATCATGGTAATCATAGTATTTATTAAAAGGAGAAAGATTACAGAAATTTATCAGATGAATTCTTCTTCTGTTGACAATATAAAACAGAGGATAATCAGGTTGGAAAACATTTGCGAACTGGTGAACTAGCAGAAATTTCTTTGGCAAATTTGAGCCATATTTCCACACACAAATTTGAATTCCACCAAAAATATGCTAATGGGTCAATTTCAATGAGGATTCAGGGAGATGTACAATTTTGAATGAATTTCCTCATGAGAAGAGTATTTTGTGAGTAAATCTTACGGAGATATTTTCCTTTTCAAGTCTACTTAAATAGAACCATATTACATCTCTATGGAGATATTCCCCAAGAGAAACTAAACCTCTTTGAATTTTATTTGATTCTACCTCCATTTTTTTTTTTTTTTCAAATCAGCTCTGAATCAGAAATAATGAATCCCCCCAAAAAACGTTTTCAATATATATATATATATATATATATATATATATATATATATATATATATATCAGGCTTAAATTTTTCTTACAATGTTTTTTTTTTAAAATTCTGTCATCAAATCATTAATATTCTGGCTACTGCAAAGTTTATTGAATTTTATAATCTGAAAGAATCATGTTCTACTTATCAAAAGATATTAAGTTTTACAAAGTTCGATATACCTATTTCTTTAAAAGGATTTGTATTATTTTTTTTTCAATTATAAACGATACCATTATGTGTGTATGGTAGCCAGTAACTAATTATTTTTTCTTTGCTTACTACTTGGTTTAGCACATGATACCTGCCTGTTTTGATAATCCTTATTTATCACAATCCAGCCAATACCTTATGCGCTTTGTGGTAGCAACAGGTTTGAATTGCATAACATTTAAGCTGATATCTGAACTTCTGTTACAAGTTCCCCCTCCTGGTAAATGAATGCATTTCTCACTATATTTCCAGAAATAATTGAGCACATTTTTGCAAAATCCAGTCAATCAATCATTTTGCCACAAAATCCTTTCAGTGAGTCATGTTGTCAGCTTCTATAAAGAACCTGTGTACAAAACTCATGGATAGAAAAAGCAAATCGATATAATAAAATTTCTTAAGATATTATGTATTCTAAGTTTAATTTTTTTTTTCCCTCAGATGTTCCAGCTTCCAAAACATTTCGAGAATTTGAATCAATCAACATTTTCCTGGGGACCTGAAATGAAGAATGTGAAAATTGTGGATGTACATTGGAGAGGAATCTTACAAACTGTGTTTTCTCCTATTTAGCTAATTCGGATTTGATGGAACATATTCGAAAACACACTGAAAAGAAATTATGTATGGAGTGCATGGCTCTTCTTTTATTTAAATGTTTTCTAAAATCCCATTAGACAGACACAACATTCTTGTAAAGTTCTCTTTTTTTTTTTTTTTGAAAGTATTCAGATCTGATGGAGCATACACGAAAACATATCAGGGCGATGAATTATTCTTCTGAAGTGTGCGATTCTTCTTTTACACAAGTCTCAAATTTAACACAATATTTGGATATAGAAACAAGAGAGAAAGCACATATTTGTGAAGTGTGCAAATCTTCTTTTACCTGCAAATCAGATTTGCTTAAGCATATGCGAACACATCCTGGAGAGAAGCCATATTCTTGTGATGTGTGCGGGTTTTCATTCTCGCAGGAATCAAATTTGGTGGTTCATATGCGCACACACACTGGGGAAAAGCCATTTTCTTGTGAAGTGTGTGGCTCATCCTTTTCAGTAAAATCAAATTTGACGCAGCATATGCGATCACACACTGGAGAGAAGCCATATTCTTGTGAAGTGTGTGGCTCTTCCTTTTCACTGAAATCAAACTTGAGAAAGCATATGCGAACACATACTGGAGAAAAGCCATATTCTTGTGATGTGTGTAGCTCTTCCTTTTCAGTAAAATCAAATTTGACACAGCATATGCGAATACACACAGGAGAGAAGCCATATTCTTGTGAAGTGTGTGGCTCTTCTTTTTCACAGCAGACAACATTGAATTGGCATATGCATACACACACTGGAGAGAAGCCATATTCTTGTGAAGTGTGTAGCTCTTCATTTTCACAGAAGTTATATTTGAGTCAACATATGCGAACACACATTGAAGTGAAGCCATATTCTTGTGAAATATGTGGCTCTTCCTTTTCACAGAAGTCAAACTTGAATGGGCATATTCGAACACACACTGGAGAAAAGCCATATTCTTGTGAAGTATGTGGCTCTTCCTTTACACAAAAGTTACATCTGAAGCAGCATGTGCGAAGACACACTGGTGAGAAACCATATTCCTGTGACGTGTGTGGCACTTCTTTTTCACAGCAGACAACCCTAAATGGACATATGCATACACACACAGGAGAGAAGCCATATTCTTGTGATGTGTGTGGCTCTTCTTTTTCACAGAAGTCAGATATGGTGGTACATATGCGAAAACATACAGGAGAGAAGCCGTATTCTTGTGAAGTGTGTGGCTCTTCTTTTTCAAAGAAGTCAAATTTGAGTCTGCATATGCGAACACACACAGGAGAGAAGCCATATTCTTGTGACGTATGTGAATCGTCTTTTTCACAAAAGTCAAGTTGGAGGCAGCATATGCGAACACACTGGAGAGAGGCCATATTCTTGTGAAATGTTTTTTTGGGGGGGGAACATGAAAACATACACTGGAGAAAAATCACATACTTATGGCTCTTCCTTATTTTTGTGAAATCAAATTTGAAGCAGCAAATACAAACGTACTGGAGAGAGACCATGTTCATGCTGAGTGTATGGCTGTTCCTTTTCACAGAAGTCAAGTTTAAAGCAGTATATGTAATCACATTTAGGGAAGAAATTATATTCATCTGGTAGCACGTACAGTCTACTTTTTGTGTCACTTTAGTACAACATATGAACAATCTTTATTATCATTAGATGGAGTATTGTAACACATTTTCATCAAATTTTGACTAGTTCTCACCTTCATCCTAATTAAATTTTTTTCTTATATGTCTCTCAATTCAAACCATTGTTTCTATTCTATGAATGCACATTCAGAAGTAAAGAGTTGGCCTTTGGTGAGAATTGAACTCACACTTTCATTTCAAGATGAAGTCCAGATTATGCCCATCCATTTTTACCAATCAAGACTTTCATAGATCAGTTGATGCTGATTCACACTTTTAAACATGCTCCCTACAACTGACCATTGGTGCCCTATTTTTGTCATTTGCACATGAGATCTATTAGTTTGAAGTGTCATATACAATGACTCTCTGAAAAAGGACAAATATTCTTCTGGTAGAGTGTAAAAACTATCTTTTGTGTAACTAATGTATATTTCTTTCATTGTATGTACATTAATACCACAGACACTTTAAAAGGCAATAAAATTATCTGTCTCACTTGAAAACAACCCAACTATATTGTGTTTAAGAATTTTCATTTTTAATCCATTCAATCTGAACAAAAATGAGAGATTAAAATTTAAATACCTTAGTGAGTGACTATAATTTAAAATGTATGCATTCTGTGCCAATGATACAGGTGTTGGAGATAACATCTTTGCAGTTACGTTTGACTAATTCAAGATATTAATTTCCAAAATAATGATAGATTTTCACCAAAAATCAATGACAGATTTTGAATTGAAGAGGTACTTAATAGAGTTACGTATCATTATCTTTCCAACTTTTGTTCAGGCTATGGAACTTCTTTCATTGTTACCACAATTTTTTGACTTATACTTTTATCCTGAAGATATATCTTAGCAGAAATTTTCCACAAAAAATTCAGGCTTTGATTAAAAATTTAATGCCATAATTCAAATAGTACAGAGTGTACCATGAAGATTTACCAAACAGTTTTCCCAGAATTGAATGGAAGCACAAATCTAGTATAAAGCACATATTCCGCTGTCTATACTGGGTCTACAAACAGTTATTTTTCTATATGACCACCTATCACCTCAATTGTGGCCTTTAAAAGAGAGATAACTGACTTACACAAAGATGACACCGTTTCTTTGCCTAAATTGGACCAGGATGTGACAAAAGCATGCTTCAGCACTGCATGTTGGAGATCTTTCAAACATCACTCTCCGAAATGGACTTGATGACATTTAGAGATGAATTTGGCAAATGAATTTTAACCCCAAAACTGACCAATTAGATTATTGTTATTTATAAATGAAATTTCTGAACATTCCTCTTGGAAAAATCTCAGTAGATCAAGAATATCAAATTGTTGATTCCCAAAGTGATTCTGTTTGCACTGATACTACTTAATAAGGATTGTCTGTTCCTGGAAACTTCTCAGTTGAAATATTATATATATACTATATCTATAATGCATCTTCCTATTTCATATCAACTAATATTTGAACCTTCTTTTTGTTTATTGGTACCTCTTCTCTGTTAGAACTATCAACCTAATATTTTGCTTATAGACCGAGGAGAGGCCTATTTCCAGAGCTCTTGGCCACAACTTTCCACTAAGGGTGCTGAAACTTAGCATATTGGTACATCTTTTCACTGTGAAGATTGTTGACTCCTGAGGTCATTCTGAGTAATTATATAACAATTTTCCAGGTTTTTGGCCACTATTTAGCACCTCTAAAACTGAAATTGGACATAGTGGTACATCTTTCCATGGCAAAGGTCATATGCAATGCGAAGTTGACCTCTGAGGTCATTAAAGGTCGTTTCTGGTCTTCTCTAGCCAATTTTCAGAGTTGGATGCCATAATTTTGCACCAAGAATGCTAAAATTGAACATATGGGTACATTCTCTCATTAAAAATCAGAAGTCATTTCTACTCAATTTCCAAGTTTTTATCAATAATTTTCCACCTATATAACTTAAATTTGGCATAAGAATAAATCTTTTCTTGGTGAAGGTCATAGGCAATATGATATTTTTGTTAATTTTTAGCCAACTTCTCAAGTTTTTAGCGACAACTTTTCCCTTATATGGTCACTATATGTCATTTCTAGTGTTTTTTTTTTATTTGACCACAATATAGCATCTATGATGTAGAAATTTTGCAGATGAGTATATCTTTACACGGCAAGTCAAGTGCAGCATTAGGTTGATGCGAGGGGTCACTGGAGGCCAATTCTGTAAATTATTACAAGGCACAGTGAAAATCTCTCAAGATCGCTGACCTTTGTAGGGCTTTTCCATGCTTTTCCCATGGACAATTCTTGGGTGGGATCCTCAATCAATCTTTTCATACCGGTTCCCAATCCAAGAAACACTTATCCAGAAGCCCTATCAATCTGAGCAAGGACGTCATTTGTTCTATTTTGTGCATCAGAATATTCCTTCCATTAATGTTACTTTTTCATGTGTGCATATTCTAAATAATCATTTTTTTTTATATATATATACTCTTTGGTTAAATGATATATCCAAGAATAAATTTGTTTTGTTTAGATATATTTTAAGTCATTTTTCACCTGGGCAATACCCAGTATCTCTGCTAGTATTCAATAAACATTTACCTGGAATAAAACTTTTGAGAAACATTTTCTTTGTTATTTTATCATACAGGTATGGTTTTATATTTTCAAGATAAGATTCCGGTTATGAAAAAATATATCTTGTTTATCCCAATGGATGTTAAACACAATTATTTTTGTTGTAAATTTGCTTATATTCATTTTGGATCTGAATTTATAAGAGTGGGGAAGTGATTTCAATCCTTCATTCCCTGATATGCTGATCGTTGTTCAATGGTGAATTATTTTTACACGCTCGAACACAATACAAAAGTCAGGTAATGCTTCATGTACACTGAAATCTCTATTTGTATGGCGTGTGGGGACCAAATTAAATCTGCCAGACTGGAAAGTTTGTGACAATGAGGCAAAGATAATCAATTACGATTTATAGACGAGCTGATTATCATTGAATGATGAAAGATTTCGCCCATTCTTACTGAATACAAAAACTGTTAATCTTTACTAACAATGAAATCTTTGATAAAATATTATATCTTGGAATCTCAAATCACATCACAGTCTATCATCTACTACAGTTTCATAGGGACTAAGGGGCCAAATTTGATTTGTTCAAAGGATTTTCATAGTGAGGCAGTGATGAATTCTGTCAGACTAATAATTCCTGTCATGAATAGGTTGGACAAACAAATACTGACACAAGGAGTTATAACTCAGTGGCAGAGCAAGAGACAAGGAACTGAAAGGATAAAGGCTCTGTTAGAAATCTCAAGGCAAAGAAATAGTGGAAGAGAAAAAGTTTACTTTGGGACAAATCAAGAGAATTATCTGTGTACAAAATCTTGTGCTCCTAAAAGTTGTAAGATTGAGATGATGATTACAAAACATTGATATGAATAAGTTTGTGAAAAAAATGAATATTCATTTTCTCTTGTAGATATATTAAATAGTTTAATGTAAAAGATGTCTGGTTAGTCACCCAGTAGAAACCATCACATGACCAACATCTTTTGGCAGCATTCTGTGTTTAGGATAATGAATTGTAAAAGTCTAATGAATCATTGAAGTTACCTTTGTTAGGTAATGATCACTAAGAATGTCTGAATTTTCAAAAAAAAAAAGCAGGAATGCCACTGGACCAAAATAAGGGATCAATTTGGCATAAACTCACATCACGAATTGAACCCCACCACACTTGAAACCCTTAGACAGAAATCTAAAAAGAAATATTTTTTCATGACAATAAAGGATAAGTGTTAAAAATTTCTGTCCATTGGTGCAGTCTGTATGTGTGATGCATACAAACTCACATAGCCAGCCAAACCAACTTGAAAACTGAAGAGACCTATCTTGATGGGTTTGGTTGTCGGTTTCTAATATCAAAGACAAAAACAACTATCAAAGATGAATTTAATCCTATACAAAAGATATGATTCTTTTCTGCTTTTTAATTGTCTTTTGTCTTACTAAAAAGTAGAAAACTGCTTCCACTGCTTAAATCTTCCCAATCTGCAAATGGCCACCATGTATAATTTTCAAGATGATTTTCTCTAATCTTCTCAATACAAATACTCTGAGGTGGGAAAGTATTTGTTACTTTTTTGATATCGGAATTTTTTTCTTGATTCTATCATTACAAGTTTTCAAATTTGCTCAAAAGCCGCAGTGTACTACCTAAATCCATTTGCTTTTACAAATATATTATTGTCTGATTTAAACCAAGATGTCTGACTTCCCAAAAAGAATCTCATCTCTTGAACACTACCAATAGGACCGGCCCAAGGTACGAGCAACACAGGCAGTAGCCTAGGGTGTCAAAGGCCTACAGGTGGCTGTTATAGGTCTGGAATAGATTGCAAGAGAATTTTTCATCTGCTTTATGATACAAATAGCCAGTTTAGTAAAGATAGTAAGTATTTGTCAGTAATGTAAATGAAGACTTTTGTTGTCATAATAATGGATCTTTTATATTCATCAAATGATGATCTGAAACCTGATTATTGTCATTAAATTTCTATTCCTATATATCTATTTTTCTCTCTCCAAAACATAGATGAAAAACAAGATATTACTATGCTTTAAAGGACATTAAAGTTCAGGGCACAAGGAAGCCTCAGTTGGGTTCTGACAACCAACAATTCATCCTTGACTGGGAGAGGTGATTTATTCTATTGAAGTCAGCCATTCTGTAACATTTTTAATTCCTTGTCTCAATTTATGATAAGAATTTGAACAGTACAGTTTTGACTTTACCATTCAAATAATTTTTCAAAAATATTATAGAGGATCAAAAGAAAATGCCAAATAAAATTGATAGTATAAATAGTAATGTTTTATTATCAAAACAAAAATAGTTCTGTGAAAACAAAGTAAAATAATTGATTGAGTAACCTAAAAACGTCTGACACACAAGAGAGAATAGGATATTTCAATATTTTATCCTGAAATTAATTTACCTGATTTTTGTTGTGATAACAATCAAAAATTAGGTAAATTAATGCTATAACTAAGTATCGGTTCCAGGTAGGTTAATTCACGTCAGCAGGTCACCAGTTTATTAGACGAATTATAAATTTAACCAGGTTAAATTTGGCCTCTGCTACTTTGAAAAACATAGGCTCCAACTAATAATTCCCTCAATTGAATCATTATCTTGGTCTCGAAAAAAAAATCCTTAAACGATAGTTGCGAAGGTGATAATACTAAGTATTTACGTGTGAAAGACAAGTTACTTCCCCTTTGAATAGAGGAAAAATCCACATTGTTTTTTTTACGGATGTAAGTTTTTTTTTAACCAGGTTCTTATTCCACATTTTTCTCTGCATGCAAAATTTGTTCGATCAAAATATCATTCATGGGAATTTGAATTATTGTAACGACTTCGAAAAAACGAAAAACTATTTTTGTCAAGAACCAAAGTCCATTTTTTTAAAGGAACGGGAAATAAACGTCACCGTTTCAAACCATCACTTACAAAAACCACCGAATGTTTCTACACGTAACATTCGATCATCTTGTAAGTATTGAAAACTTTATTTTACTTATTAACCTCAAATAATAAGACTCAGTCTTTTCGGTGACCGCTTCGTATTTGATCGTAATTAACTCATATTTTATTCATTTATTGTTTATCGTTGCGGAATATGTGAATAGAATTTGTCTGCGATTGTTTGATAGTTTTATATTTATTTTCTTTTTATTGTGTTCAATTGTTTAAGTGTGGACAGCAAAAATCTCACTTTTTTTTGGAGAAGACATTACAAAAATTCTTAGAAAGATGATTGACTCGTGCAATGGTGACAAAAGAAAATATTCGATTACAGACTCACGGGATTTTTAAAATCTTCAACACCCTATTTTAAAACGTAATTAAAAATTAAAAAAGTATGTTCTCTAGTTTTTTTCTTGTTCTTGTTAGGAAGAGAAAAGTCCAAATTATGGTTGAAAAAACAAATCAATTTACAATGATTACAACTTAGAATTCAACTTCCTGAAAGAATGTTTATTTTTTAATTAATAAATCAATAATTTTCACACCATTTTATTCACAGGTCGTAGATTTTAAAAATATTCTGTAATTAAAAAATCTACCAGAAGAAGTTTCAATTTGCCAAAGTTAGTTTTATCATTACATGACTGAAATGTCATAAAATTTTGTCATGTGCCTCATGAAAAAAACTTCGAAACATAACTTTTTCAACAGCAGGGATTGGTATAATGTGTGCATTAAAGTACTCTATAAATTGATATAGTTGCTATGCAAATTGATGTGCTACGTAGGTCAGTTACCAAAGGTTAAAAGGTCACAGAACCAAGCTATAAGTGAAAATTTCACCTCACAGGAGAGAATATCCTCTCAATGTTTGGAAATGAACGTTTCCTACATTACTGATTTATGAAATGATTAGAAAATATCCCACTAAAGAGATCTTTTGATTCAAGGCCTCTTCTTGCCAAAATTCTGCACGAATAATTTCTTGAAATATGATGCAGTTTTAATACTCCTATTTTTACTGCTCCGAATGCAATAAGCTTTTATTGTATAGAGTGAAAGCATAAATTTTTCAATATAAGCACGTATTATCATTGTTATTTTCCATGTTATAAATGTAGTTAGAGTTTTTAGCTTTTTGTAAGTAGGTGACCAGGGGACAAAGTATCAGATTCTGCTGAAAGCAAAAAACAGTGGCAGCTTTGGAAAATAGACTGTATGTTTATTCCTTGAACTCTTTTGTCTTGGGTAAATGTGTAAAGTGAACAATTTTGGGTATCTCCCTTGGTTTGGAAAGGTATTTTCAGTATAAAAAATTGCATGTTGTTTGGGTGGTACTTGCTTATTGCAATGATCATATCATCAGTTGGATTCAAGACCTTTTCTTTGAGAGACACTAACTAACACAAATGGCTGAATGTATCTTGTGTTCATGATACATACACAGATATGAACACACAGACATATACGGTGTACAATTGGATAGGATGAATCCAACATTATGATAATAGAGAAAATGACAAGGTGGAAACCAAGTTTTAATAAATTAAACTTTTTTTAATAATATATTTTGCTTTTGAAAAGCTTCACAGAAACTGGTATCCTCCTCTGTGTATTTTTTTTGTAATAGGTATATGTCTATAGTTTGTGGTTTAGATAGTTACTAAAAAATATTTAGGGATGATCTATGAATTCATTTCTTTTTAGGGGACACTTTTGGCTCAAAAATTGAGGAATCAAAACTATTATTTTGACATTTTTCTTTTGACAAAAATTATACCACGGCCTATGTGTTTTGCCTGCAAAAACATTGGAAAATTTTTTAGTGTAAATCATATGTAATTTTTTGTTTACACTGCTACAGCTTTTCACACTATTCATTATCCAAATATCTCCTGTTATATAAGGTGCACACATAATCTTTCCAATGACTTTATTCCGACATTTCTCCTTACCGATAAAAATTAGATTTTATATGATTCTAACTTTTTTTTTTCATGAGATGTCTATTTCTGTAAAGTATTTCAGTGAAGTCTTGGTGAGTCTGCCTAATTGGTATCACTTGACTTTTGACAACAGAGCAATGACCTGTTAATAAAAATGCCCGATACTAATAACCATGTCAAATTTATTGTAATAATCTTTGCATTATTGATAAAAAGATTGGGGAAAAGTTTCATCTAAAAATTATTTGATAAACAATAACATAGAGGAAATTGTGGTTAAACAAAACTCTGGTATAATGGCTTAAAGAAGGAAAGCTTCAGTGACTGTTACAAAAAATTCTTCCTTTGTTCAAATGGAGCATAAATAGTACTCCTATGTGTATGTGCCACACCTCCTGTAGACTTGTATAATAATACAAACCTCTTCTCTCAACCACTTAATACTGTCTGGACTACTCTAGTTCTACCAAGATTTAACTCCCCTTAATCATTTCTCTAGGGTTTTTTTTCTTTTTCTCTTTAAATGGGTAAAATATTGACAGTGACTTAGACATCTCAGCTAATTTTGGTGACATACTTAGTGAAAAGTCAAGCCCTTATTAAAAAAAAAGCTTCTTCAATATCTTGTAAAATTGAATTTTATCATCAAAATCTTTATCACATAAGTGAGAACAAAGATTGGAAAAAAAATCTGAGAGGGAGAATGGAAAATATTTAGAAGAAACACCTTAGTTACAAATTTGTGAATATGGATAGTGCCTGCTGTTGTTGTAATTTTGCATAAGTGAATTTGTGAAAACTTTAATAAGCAAACATATTTAGATTTGTTTAATTTATAAAATATCAACTATTTATTGGATTTTAGTAAAATTCTCACTATTTATTTAATAAAGAACAATTTTTTTCCATCTTTTCTTTTTGATTTTTTATTATAATACTATTTTTTCAAATTGGTCCCACAATGCAATGCACACAGTGAAAAGGTGAAGTCTTGATTGATATGACTGGTTTTGGGAATGAATGATAATTTAGTTCTCCACTCAGAACAAAAGTGTTTTTTGGGGGGGCTTTTTTTTAGCCTTCAAAAGATTCAATTTTCTAGTTTTCCTCACTGAATAAAAGTGTGAAATGAATTTAATCTTCTAATGACTTGACTTTATTGTCTTTATAAGTGTTTTTGCTGTTGTATTAATGTAGATACAATGAAAGAAATATATATCATTAACATAAGTGAGATCCAAAAATAAACAAAATTTTACATAAGAATTTTCCACAGTACACACTTCATTGATACCTGAAGGCATGGAAGATGGTTCATTTCTTGATAAAAGACTATTGTGTGTATCATAATCACATTATAATTCAATAAATGTCTAAATGTAATAGCAGAATTCAGGAGCTATACAACGTATCCCCTGGAAATTTCCGAGATGTATTAATTGGAGTATGTTTTCTAGGAGTTCCATAATAATGTGGGGTCTGCCGTCATGATTCCCCTATTAATAATAATGATCCAATTCCCACGTAGCTATACATAATTTCTTGAAATACTTTATTATTTTTTAACTTTATATTTTTTTTTCTTTTCACAGAGGTTCCAGCTTCTGAAATATTTTGTGAATTTGAATGGATCCTCATATCCTTAGAAACTAGAAATAAAGGAAATATGGAATGCTAATCAGGAAAAGTATTGTGAAACTTGTGGATGTGAATCGGAGAGAAATTTCACAAACTGATTTTTTTTCTATTTAACAATTATCCTATTTGGCAGAACATATTGGAACACATATCGGAGAAAAATTGTGTGTGGAGTGTGTGGCTCTTCTTTTACTTGAACATCTATTTAAGAACAACATTTCTAAAATCATACAAAAGAACTTTATTCTTGTTTTTGTCAAGGCTCTTCCTATTTATAGAAGGCACATTCTGTGAATATTTCTGGAGAAAAGCATAATTTTTGTAACGTGTTTGACTCTGCTTTACCTTTTGTCATATTTGAGGTAACAACCAAATACAAGCGAGGAAGCACATACTTGTGAATTGTGATCTTTTCTTTCTCACAAAAATCAGACTTCAACAAATTTTTGAGGAGTGCATGGCTCTTCTTTTTCCAAGCAGTCAAAATTTGCAGACACACACTGTTGAGAAACTACATAAACCAGAAGTGTGTTCTTCTTCATCATCACAGGAGGCAAATCTAATGGGACATATGAAAACATCCACTGGAGAGAAGCCACATACTTGTGATGTGTGTTGCACTTCTTTTACTCAGAAATCAGAATTGTTAGTGCATATGCAATCACATTCTGGAGAGAAACCATATTCTTGTGAAGTGTGTGGATCTTCTTTTCCACAATTGTCAAATTTGACAGTACATATGCAAACGCATACCAGAGAAAAGTCATATTCTTGTGAAGTGTGTTGTTCTTCCTTTCTTCAGAAGGCACATCTGCTGAGACATATGCAAATCCACACGGGAGAGAAGCTATACTCTTGCGACATTTGTTGCTCTTCTTTTGCACAGAAATCAAATTTGGTTGTGCACTTGCGAACACACACTGGAGAGAAACCATATTCTTGTGAAATGTGTGACTCTTCATTTTCACGGAATTCAACTTTGAAGAAGCATATGCAGATACACACTGGAGAGAAACCATATTATTGTGAAATATGCAGCTCATCTTTTTCACAGAAGTCAACTTTGATTGGGCATATGCGAACACACACTGGAGAGAAGCCATATCCTTGTGAAGTGTGTAGCTCTTCTTTCTCACAGAAGAAAGACTTGGTTAGACACATTCGAACACACACTGGAGAGAAGCCTTATTCTTGTGAAATGTGTGGCTCTTCTTTTTCAAATCATTCAAATTTGCACCGACATATGCAATCACACTCTGGAAAGAAACCATATTCTTGTGGAGTGTGTGGGTCTTCCTTTACACAGAAGTTACATTTGAGCAGACATATGCAAACACATACTGGAGAAAAGCCATATTCTTGTGAAATATGTGGCTCTTCCTTCTCACAGAAGTCAACTCTGAATGGGCATCTGCAAAGACACACTGGAGAGAAGCCATATTCTTGCGAAGTGTGTGGGTCTTCTTTCTCGCTGAAAAAAGATTTGGTGAGACACATTCGAACACACACTGGAGAAAAACCCTATTCTTGTGAAAAGTGTGACTCTTCTTTTTCAAGAAAGGCACATTTGGTACAACATATGCAAATACATAAATAAAGTGTTTAATCATAGGAATACAGGCATCCCTTGTTATAATACGGGTGTTGGGGTCCAAGTAAGCCAATACCATCATAACTCAGAGGCAATGAGGTGCGGGCGATATTAGAATATAAATAAAATGTCTCATCACTTGAGTTACCCTCTATTAAAATGAGACGAGTCATTATCATTTCAAAGTATTATTCAAATTATTGGACTTTTTGCTCGCACCACCTTCTTCAGGTTTTGATATTTCAGGAAAGAAACAGGTTTCCTTTTCTAAAATATCATACTGAATATACTGATCAGCTTCATTATTACAACAAGCACATACATACAATCCAATTATCAGCAAAATGTGTGAAACAATTTCAGAGTTTTTAATTGCAAGAAGGCTCTTTAATTCTATATCTGCTTAGCAAAAATATCTACACTGGCCTGACTTGGACATTTGTTTGTTAGGCCATTCTCATCATCATCATTGGTCTTTCAACGTCCGTCATTGGACATGGACCTCCCCAGGATTTACCACACCTTTCTCTCATAGGTGTTGCGGAACCAATGCTTTCTGAATCTAGTTAGTCTCTCCATCTTGTGTTCTGCCAACCTCGGTTGCAAATGTGATCTCTGGGGATCCACGTCCTGAGTCATGATGTCCGTTGGTTATCTGTTATTCTTACAAATTGACCAGCCCATTGCCATTAAAGTTTCTAAATTTTCTAATGGATTTTATGATGTCTCGGACTCCTGTTTTTTCCCTGATATAAAGTGCTGTCTTATGATCTCTCTATGTGAGGTTGAGCATGATTCTTTCATGTGCACTTTGCATGCTTCTCAGCTTGTGGGTCAATCTATTGGTTAGGTTCCATGTTTTAACTCCATAGGTGACTATTAGGAGGGTGTGTTGTTCATATAATGGGATATTTTTGTTTTCGAAGGTTGAGTTTGCTCTGCCAAAGACTTGCCATCCTAGAGTGATTCTTCACTTGATTTCTTCTGTTGAGGATTTCATGGAGATTCATTGTCCTTGGTAGAGATAGTGGTCAACTTTCTACAGTTCTGCATCTTTGGTTGCCGTGATGTTCTTACCTTTTATTTGGACATAATCCAGGTGAGAGTGATGTGAAGGGCCATCCCTACAGCAATTTCTCTGATAGCAATTGTTGATATTTTTAATCCAGAGATCAATAGATTTAACCATTGAATAATTTTTTGCTTTCTGATTTAAATGGTAATTTTTTTTTTTTCGTCTAATATTATATTCTATAATTTTCTATGTTTTTAATCGGAATATACCACATTAGTATATTGTGTGATTCCACAATGAAAATGAGAGTTTCGGAGCTTTAGTGTAAAAAAAAATTCATTCTTACAATTTCATGTGATCCCTTGCAATGTTATTTGACAGTGAGGGAGAGAATCCAGGAAATCTAGTGAAACAAATGCAGAAACATTTGAAATCTTTTACTTTTATTGAGATAAAGCAGCTATGTTGACTTTCCATTTATGCATACAGAGTGTCTGTTTCTGGAAAATATATCATGATTTGATATTAATGTAAGGAAAAGAATTTCAGCCTAAAAGTGAATTCTCTTTGAAACAGCTGTAATAAAGAGCTTCCTACACTTATACAACTATAAAAGAGGGCCATACTTTTATTTTCAAACATCTTTTAAACAAAGGCACATCATTAACAACTGTCAACACTAATATAAAAGAAAGCGGACCACTTCATCTACTTATTTTCAAATGCTGTTGCAATTTGTTCTGAAAATACACCTTTTAGATGCATCAAGATGAATCGTTAGTGATGTTAAATCCCTGGTATCATTGGGTGTTTTGAGTTTCTCATCATCAGATCATCTCAACCAGGTAACCTGGCCTGATATGATCAATAACGGGCCCTTCCTTTCGTCCATTGAAGTTTAATATAATGAACATTTTTCAAGGTTGGCTCCTGAATTTTACAGTGTTTTTTCAAGGTCTTTGCAATAGAGAATAGTCTATAATTTTACTAGCGAGCGAGCAATGACCCACCCTTGATCAATAAATAAACCAACTAATAATTTGTTTGATCAACATCTTAGGCTGAAATTATATCCATATGGGTTGTAGGTGTGGGTAGGATTTCCTTTCTCTTTCTTTTCCTTTTTTCCGTTAATCAATCTTTTTCCATGGATGATGTCTTTTCAGCCAAATCAATCTTGTTGATCATTGGTCACATCTCGTATGTCTTTTTGTGACCTCCTCTTGACAGCATCTACAGTGCCAATCTTCAATAGAGCTTTGCAAAACAATCACCCTGCAAATCCTCCGCATCCAACCTTGATTGGTTCATAGAATGTTCTCCATCCGTTGTTTTAAAACCGTTCAAGTAGTGTTTGGTTTGCTTCCTTTCGTTGGCAAGTTTCATAAACTCCCTCGCAGGCACAGTCATTTCCTACATTATTGACTGCTTGGTATCATTTGAGAAAATTATTGAGTCCGAGCAGTGTGTTGTCTTGGTTATATAATTGGGGAACTTCATTTGTTTTACCAAGTCCACTTTTAACTGCCAATCAGGTGCTGAAGATAGGCTTGTTATTTCATTTGGGTGCACTTGATTCACTCCTCCTGTTCTGATAAATGTCATGTTAGTTGCATTCCTTCATGGTTGATACTTGCTTATCTGGACAGCCAAAGTAACTGCATTTGCTTTTGCCTTTAACACTTGGTTGTGACTACATAACTGCATACCCAAAGGAGGTGCTGTAACGAGCCTCTCCCTGTGCGCAATGTGCATGAAAGGGTCATTGCTCTTTCCTGATATGTGAAGATATTCCAGGCTTGGTAGGATACTATAAACAGCTTTGACAAGAAATCAGATTTGGCTGATCTCGGATCACCAGCAGTCCAACCACAGTAACCTTTCATTGCTTTATGCCCTCCCACCTTGTCCCCTCTCCCTGCTGACCTTTTTGCACATTCTTTCTTCCTGGATGCCAACTCACACTGTCTACCATAGTTTGGACACTGGGAAGATATAACAGATATAACTTTCAAGATGGCTACCAAAATATTAAATGCTCACTCCTCAATTGAGTATGGAAATTTAATGATTTGGTAATATCATTGATCCCTCGTGATATCATAAAAATGTCCAGAAACCTCTTGGGTTAGGTTCATAAATACGCATGAGTATGTGTTGATATGAGAAAAATATTGCAAATGATGATATCAGAGATTCTGGTCCGTAAATTACCCTTCAAATTCTCAAGAAAATCAGTAATCTTTTTTCCTGATCTGCTGAACATGTACATTGATATTTCAGCAAGATATTGCTTATGACATGATCGTCATGCTGCCCAGCACTAAATGTATTATCAAAAGAATGACTTTTTAAAGTTTTTTGGAATTTTTTTTTCTTGCTAATGCATTTCCTTGGGTTTTGGTGATCTCAAAAGTATCACCCAATGAGTGAGCATTCCCAACTCAGATGAAAATGTCACCATAAATGTTTTTCTACCTTGTTTGATTCCCATATGAAAGGCGTTTGAAGATCAGACCTGGTCAACTGGCAGCCATCTTGAATTTGACCTCTTACAGTCCTCAGAGGTCAAATTTAACTTGGCCTCGCTTAGTGATATTTCCTGGAACAGGTTTTAAGTTGACTCCTCTTTTCTAGACTCCTGTAATCATTTCAGATTTTCGCATGACTTCTAAATTTTTATGGTGAACTTGTAGTCGTAAAGAATCTCCTGTTTATCTCAATATTTATCAAGTCTGTTTTTGAAGGAATTCACATTTTCGGAATACACAATTTCAATAAGTAGACTATTCCATATCTACACGATATGAACATTGGAACAATATTTTCATATATCCAACCTGGTTCTCTGTTTTACATTTTCTGATTGTTCCACCTGTTTCCTCTCTAGGGATGTCACTAGATTGGGAAGGATCATAGACCCCTCTCCTGCACTAAGGGGGAAAGCAAAAATCTGGCTACCTTTTTAATCAAAATTATGATTTTATACAGCTTTAGGGCAAGTATGTCACTCGGAAAGTTCTTAAAATAAATCATCCAAAAAATTTGTGTAAACATATGTTGAAAATCCAGAAATCACCAATAATGATATTAATAACAAGATCGTGTACAACAACTTTTCTATTTCATTTGGTTAGTGTGGTCTCGTATTTCCTTTCTTCAGTTGAGGTAGACATAGTGTATAGGGATTATATTATTAGTTTATACTAAGTAGAATTATCTCCCCTTGCATTAGTTTTCAGTTCTATTCCTATTTCACTTTTAATTTTCAAGAATTTTTACCGATATTCTTAGCAATTTCAATAAAGGTATTTTTTTTTAGTAAAAGTCAGTGTTAGAATAAAAAAATGCAAACAAATCGTTGATGTCTCTATGCTGGAAGCCTTTCGCTACGAAATTATTTGAACTCGCTCGGCACCTCATGTACGGTCACTGCATGTCTTTTTCGCCACGATAAACAAAACTGCAAAACTGGAAATAATCTCTGGTTTCAAAGGGAGAATTTCCCGACTCTGTAGAGAAACAAAAAAAGTTTTGTTTGATAGAGCACCTTCTTGTGCTACATTATGATAACACACGGTCAGTTTAGTGACAATGCTGTGGTCCCCTTTTGCACCCCTACCAAGCACAGAGGTAAACAGTCAGGGCGTGTTTTGGTCGCTGTATAAATACTGAATTTAAAATAGGCTGTAAAATTCATTTTAGGTCAACCAATGACAAGACAGCAACAGATTCAGAATAGGACATCCTTTATTACGGCATGCACCAAGGCCCAGGACGCCATGCTACCTCCCACCTTTTTGCAAAACTGACTTTCTTTTTCATTCAAGGACTTTATAAATGACTCTACGTCCATTTCTATAATTCTACCAATAAAAAAGAAAAAGAAAATTGTTGTCTTGCTAAGAATATCCTCTCCTTTCTAATTAATCAAGAATTCTGCATGATTTCAAGAATCTGATTGGTTAGCAGACGTGCAGATTGAACTGTAATTTTGAATATCAACGATGGATTGAGATCATTGAAAATAACGCATTGTCTCTTTTTGATATCGATCTCTTCAAATGTCCCTGAATATTCCGACTTAACAATGAGAAGAAATTGATAGCTTTCTTGTGAATGAATAGAAGTATTACTCTGTTCTCAGCTTGTTTCGCCTTCATTCTTTCTTTCTCTTTTTGAGAAATTCCTTTTACGATCAAAAATTGTTCTTACACGAAATATTCAGTTTCAACATTCAAGTAAGTTGCCTCTGGGCTGACATAATTCCGAGATTTGGTGGTTGTATTGACATTGAGAATACCAAAGCTCTGAAAGAAAGACAAGAGAAAAGAAAATACTTCATTAAAGTAATGGAATGCATACAGTTTCTTAGCAGACAATAGTTGACGCTTCAAGGAGATACATCTCTCGAAGGCGACAACTTTTCCCCAGTTGATGAAATTACGTGTGAAGTATGGATTGTCCAGATTATCAAAGCAAATGAATTTGAATGCGGTTATCTTTGTCCAAGGGGAAAATATACGACGGAACAATCTGTTGTTTCAACCCAAATGTCGACTATCCAACCAAGAGCCCTAGTCAACAATTGCCATAGGCATCTTTGAAGTTCATCAGTGAAAGACATCAAACCCGAATGTAAAATCCTCAGTGATAGTCTGAGAACCGAAGATGAAAGTTATTTTCCACTTATCAAAAACTTTTCGAAGTGAGATGACAACTATTAATAACTTGCTAATCTAGCTGTTTGGACATTGGAAGTAATGTTTCCTTCAAATCATTCTTTAAAACTTTAGTTACGAAATTAAAACCAACACCCACTGCTGAGACAGTAAATCAGACCAAATTATCCGACGATGAGACTCTTTGCCATCCAGCGAGTGTTGAAGATCACTACAGAAGGATTTTAAAGCTATGTATAGAAAAAGTTTGTTCGATTAAGGTAAGATTTGACCAATCCAGTTCCAAAACCTTTGCAGTGTTGGGAAATCTTCTTAATGCCATTCGTGGCAAGCAATATAGTTATGAATTGGATCACCTTCAAAAGATCAATGAAAGCTATATCAATATCGATGTATTGGAAACAGAATTTGAGATCTTGAAAACAATATTTCGAGGTGTCAAAACATTTAGTTTCAATGACATCTATGAGCAATTGCAAAATCTACAAAAATAAGAAGTTATTCATCTGAACATAATTCTGATTTGTAAACTGCTATTCGTTAATTCTGACACGACGGCAACACTAGAGTGATCATTTTCACTGGCACATAGGACTAAGACATGATTACTGTAATGTATACATCGCTTGGACAACAAGGTTGCCCATGTTACATCAATATTAAATATAGATAAAAGGAAGCAACCGCTCCTGGGTTGTCGGCGTTGACGCTCAACGGCCAGTGGCCAACAACAGGGATCAGACACTTGATCCCTAAACGGCTTACTGGCCAATACGTTTATTCATTTGTCCTCCTAACAACTATTTTTAATCTTCACTAATCCTGCATCAAGCTGATTGGGTTTAACCAACAAAGCTAACCCCTAAACACTCTAACAGCATAAAAGCAGTTGCGATTGAGTACGTCACAGAAGAAGTTCGATTATCTGTCTATATTGAGCAGCTATAAGGAATTAATGGACGATCTTGACCATTTAAAAGTGTGAAATTATTTCGTTGCTCTTCGCGAGGAGAGGTTCTCTGCATTTGGATAATTTAATAAATCGAACTTTCAAATCTGATGACCGAAGTTGATATCGTAGTTTGTTTTTGTTTTTTTTTGCTTTGTAAAGAAACTACTTATGTCAAAGAAAATTGCAGCCAGAAAAAAGGGTATTATGAACATAATGCAATTAATCAAGTTCGAAATATCTTCGATTTCTGGAGGTGTCAATTTCATTTTCATGGGGGCGCCCCCAGCAAGCAGTAACTTTGTACCTTTCCGCTTTTGAAACTGCATCTTTGTTAAGGTGAGTAGTAAAAAAGACTGTCTCTTCTAAAAACCTTAGGGTACCCCGAATGAAAGCCCTTTGAAGGTCCTGCTATAAAACGAGTCTCTCCAGCACAAAACTAATGGGTTTGGCGACATTAAAACATCTTCAAGTCATAATTCCACCCACCAGTGACCACTTGAGAAATATCCTTTCAAGACTTCCCGAAGAGCAACAGCTAAATCATTTCTTCGATCGTTTCTACGAACTCGAAACAACGAAAGAACTTTATAGAAAATATATCCCAAGTTACTCGGAATTGCTTCATCAAATCAAATTTCCGTGGAAAAACTACGATTTTTGCAACAGAAACCTTTTTTTCTTTCGTTCTTTTCTTCCTCTTTTATTAAAGATTGTTTCAATTTGGAATTTTTAAAGTCGTCTGCTTCGTTTGCTCTTCTCGTCTGTTCGCGTCAAGACGCTCCCAAATCACAGTTAACCCTCACGAAAATCCCAAATGTGTCCATCTTCTCCCAGGTCTTGATCAAGTTGAATATCCTAATGTCATCTGCATATAAGCACATAGTACATACCACTATATCTGTTGGGTCATTAATAAATTTGACGCGTGGAAACCGGTTTCAGTGTGCAAGCCTTACTGCCAAGTAAGTGAGTTAACTTGGGGGCTATTCTCTGACGCTGTTAGACTCTCGAAGTAAGGATGTTTGGGAAAGACCATCGTGATTATCGGATAGTAAATAGATTTTGCCATTACGTTCACGAGAGTGAGATGTGATACGCGTGAAATGGACAAAGTTAGTACAGAGTTAGGTCTCGGAAGAAGAATGGTTGAGACCAGATCGGCTAGTAGGTCGGCGAAACGATAACAATCTTAGAGAGAAGGAAAGCGTGAGGAAGAGTAGCCGGCCGCAAAGGCCAGGGCTAGCAGCGTACCCAGCTAAGGTTGCTGGAGTTAGTGAATATTGGACCATGTGTGTCCAGAGGTTTTATAGGGGTCGGAGAAGGAAGTGACGTTTTTTATATTTAGCTAAAAGAAGAGTTTCGTTCTTAATTCCTCACGGAAAGTATAGAAGACACTACACTAGCCTATTAGCCAAAGCTTCCATCCATTTATCAAGTACATGTAGAATTTCTAGACCTTTCTGTAATTTGTCCATATTCTTCCCGGTCTTGATTAAGGTAGATATCTCAATGCCATCTGCATATAATTACGCAATAGATTCCACCAAATCTGTTGGGTCATTAATAAATGTATCAAATATCAGGGCCAGTTCACTGATTCTCGTCGGACTTCTGGTGTTACTTTGTGACACATCTGAAAATAAATGTTATGATATGTACTATGTTGGGAATATCACGCTTTCTTTCTCTCGGAACGTACACAATCTTCATATACTTTACGTAGGCTTACCATACGTCCCGGTTCGACCAGGCCAGTACCGGTTTGGGATCTGTCCCAGTGTCCTGTCCGGTTTACTAATTTGTCCCGGTTGACATCGAATCGTCACGAAATGTTCCGGTTTTTGATGAATAGGCATAAAGTCCATCATTTTTCAAAGCTGGGTCATGGCACAGCAACTTATCTTCTTGTAGAGTTGGGAGTTTTTAAAATGCAAAACCTTCAGTTATCAAGGAAACCGGTAGGAGCACCTCAAGAATCGGTCTACCTTCACTAAGGCATAAGTACACAAGTGTTATATTTGTCACGGATAGAAAGCGCAAGGAATTTTGAAATCTTATTTTGCCCGAAATTTCTCGAATAATGTTCGGAGTAAAATTTCTAAAATGCCAAAAAATGGCTAAAATAGCAATTCTGGCGCTGAAGTTCCTGTTAAAACGAGGCTCACTTTACACTCGATTCCCTAAGCAACACATGTTCCTTAAGTTGGTCATTTCAACAATAGTGAGTGATTTTATAAGTAATTTTGACTATATTTTTTTCTACCTTCAACTTGATTTTTCATCACTCTTTATCACAACTTTAACTGCGTAATTTTACAATATATCATTCTCTAAAAATACAAAATCACCACTGTTGTTCTACGGATTCCGTGATTTAATTGGTTAGGAAATTTCCCTGGCCATATTTCATTTTTATTAATTATTCCGATGTTCACCAATCAAGAAGATGGTTCTTGATCTATCACAAAATTTGATCAAACCTTCTTTACAATGTGACTCAGCATAAAATGCCATTGAAATCCGCTGAGAACTTTTGGAGATACTGTGTCGTTAGGTCGTAAAGGTACTTCTTTATTTCACAAGTACCATTCCTTATAATAAAACTTGAAAACTGTCCCGGTCTGTGGCTTGGAAATTATGGTAAGCCTAACTATGTAAAAACAAAAATCATCGTCCCAGGGTGGTGGCGGATGTGATTTTCTCTTTTTAACGGCGCTCTTCAGTAAGTGAGGTACCAACGTCCATTCACGGGAAAGGACTAAATTCAAACGACAAAACCTCAACCATCAGACAATCGCAGTAAATCCTAATCCATCTCATCTTTTTCTAACACACAGACCACCAAACTTTATAGATTGGATCATCTTGTAAGTATTTGAAACTTTTTTTACTATTAATTTGGACGATTAGTTACAAATTCAGTCTTTTCGATGACAGCTCCGTGTTCGATTGAACTCGACTCCAATGTCTGCAACCTCTTCATTTTGCTTAATGCTATCCTTTTAAACATCGTCTTTCCTTTCTAAACTGTCAGCACTATTTGGTTGAGCATCTATCTCCGGTAGAACTGAATCACTAAGCTTTGTCATTATGGTTTCTTCAACCATAAGGTGACCATGAATCAGCCTTTCCTCACATCAAATGATGGACTAAGTTAAGTCCATAGTCTATTTCTAATAGTTCATGTTGTCCTGAACCATTTGTTAAGGAGTCAATTCTTCCTCAGAATCTGATCATCATAAGAAAGCTTTCTAAACAGTATACTTTCTTCGACCTTGTGTTTTCAACAGCTCCTAGTTAGAGAGGCTGATTGAATGTAATGCATGGTGTCAATGAATAAACTTTCAATTGTAGAATGGGATCAATTTGGGGTGGGGATGTAGTTTCAGATAGGCTAGGGCAATCACCTTGAGAAACAGTCGGCATGAATCCGGACCAACCGAGGTGATCTGGACGTAATCTACCAAACATATCAATGCAGTGCTAAGCCAAGTTCCTTTGCTGATGGCTACCATAAGTTTTCAACAACAGGCTCGGCTGATAGTTACTACTGATACAATAATGGTCAGTGACTAGGTTGGAAAGGTGAGGGGAGAAAAGAATGTTAGGTAGATTAATGAGAGGATAGTAAAGGAGAGGGGAGAAAGGAAAGTTAGGTAATTCGATCACAGGATGTGTAAGGGCTGATGGCTATGATACTATATGTGTAACAGATATGACTCTGACACACACACACACACACACACACACATATATATATATATATATGAGTCTAATAAAGAACTACCTCACTACAACTTTTTCGTTCTATCCATATTTTTATCTGTAGTTGTTTTATAGTCATAGTATTCTGTGCTCTTATTGTTGGAAAAAGGGTATTCTTAAAATTATGCTTATTTTTATTTATTTTATTTATTGTAATTGATTTCAGTTTGTTTTGATTAAAGTTCTTGTCAAATCTCACGTGGCTTTGACTTGCGATTGAGCATAAGAAAATTCTTGGATATATATCGTGTCTTGGTATTCAGCCTGACGGTACTGAGATGTGAGTTTTTCCCCCATATCATCCAGACTTGGTCACTGAAAGTAAAATGAAATATTTTGTATGAATGTTTAATTGCCATTTAACAACATTAAATACGTATAAAAAAAAAATTCAATATTTAACCCTTTGTTATTCTTGAATATTAATAGTAAAATGTCAAGTAGGTTTAGTCAAAAAACAAAACATTAATATTCAACGATATTGAAGTGAAATATTTTAAATAAACTCTCCTAAAACGTTGGTATTCTCCTAGAATATGCACTTAAAATGGAAATCACTCCTATTTCTAATGAAAGCTAATTTCTAAGAATGCAATATAATATTTCAAGTGTATTCCTCTTTTCTTACAGATGCTCCAGATTTTGAAAAAAAGTGGCAAATAGTTCAACTTTGAAAAAACATTCAAAAACTCTCAATAAAGAAAAAAGGTATTCTTGTGAACAGAGTGGCTTTTGCTTAACTGACAAATAAAATGCAGAGGTGCATATACAGACACGCCCTGGTGAGAAGCCATATTCTTGTGAAGTGTGCAGATCCACTTTTTTGGATGGTTCACATTTGCACCGACATATGCGAACACACACTGGAGAGAAACCATATTCTTGTGAAATATGTGGCTCTTCTTTTTCAAATCATTCAAATTTGCACCAACATGTGCGAATTCACACTGGAGAGAAGCCTTATTCTTGTGAAGTTTGCGGCTCTTCCTTTGTACAGAAGTTACATTTGACTCGACATATGCAAAAACATACTGGAGAGAAACCTTATTCTTGTGAAGTGTGTGGCACTCCTTTTTCACAGGAGTCAAATTTAGTGGTTTATATGCGAACACACACTGGAGAGAAGCCATATTCTTGTGAGATATGCAACTCTTCCTTTTCAGATAAATCAGTTTGGACGAGACATATACGAAGACACCCTGGGGAAAAACTATATTCTTGTAAAGACTGTGGCTCTTCCTTTTCAAGAAAGTCACATTTGAAACGACATATGCCAACACATAAATGAAATGTTTCATTAAAGGAATATAGGCATCCCCTGTTATAATGCTGATGTTGGGGTCCAAGAAAAACAACCACATCAAAACTAAGGGGCAATAACTTGGGGCTGGTTATTGACAATATTTAAATTAAAGGAAAAGTCTCTTAAGTAACCCTCTAAAGGTTCGACTTGAGTCATCTTCTTTCTGAGTATTGTTCAGACTATTGGATTCATTTCTGTGTTTTCTGAACCTTCTTCAAGTTTTTCATCTATCAGGAATGAAATGAATCTCTTTTTTTCCACAATTTAGTAGCTAATATACCAATTTTTTATTTCTATGAATACATATATATCCATGCCATTCCATTCTCAGCAAAATGTTTAAAACAGGATAGTTCGATATTTTTCATTTGCAAAGCCATAATTGTTCATAGTAGAAACTTGAAATTTTGCGCTTGCAGACACACCTTTTGGCTAGTACACCTGAAGAAGGCCATAGAATGGATTAGCCAAAATGCTTTGTTAACAAAGTAGAGAACGAATTCAGTCATCTAGAAAATTTTTTGAACCTTCAAATATTGTTGACAAGGTGTTATGCAAATATGAGTAAAAGTTTGTTATGTTGGTCTCAAGTATACAGAGCTTTGATATTAGTGATGGCCTAAATATAGGCCATGGCAAAAGCTGATAGCAAATACTGGTCATGTGATTTCACACGGCAAGGGATAAACAGACGTTCTTTTTATGGCTGAAGCTCAAAGGAAGTAATGTCTCAAGATGTGGGGCAGCTTGACTACTTTCTTATTTTATCTATGGATGAGTTTAGATTCGTAATAATGAATAGCTACATAATTGATAAAATTAAGATTACGTTAAAAAGTAGTCAATAAAATTATGAATGATAATTCATTATTCTTCATCTAATGGAAATATTTCGAAAATGGAAAAATGATTTTAGCTCTCGTTGAGGCAATGAAAACTGTCTGTTAATGATGAATAGGAACTAAATAAAAGTAAATGAAAATTGAAACTGGAGGCTTTATTTCGGAGGAGAGATTCCTTTATGTAAAATCTCTCACATTCTGCACAATTGAATATGGAACATTTTTTGACCTTCTGGTTAAAGAACATATCTGATAATTTTCTTTTATAAAAACAAAAAATATTTTGTATACATGTACATTTTGTGGTTGTGGTATTTTTAATAAAATAAGTAATATTTTTATTACAACATACTCGTTCATAGTCTATCTTTGCCTGCAATTAAGCTCAATATCAAGTCTTTCCCTTTTTTTAAATGTGCTTTATCAGGGTTTGCAGAATGCATTACAATGAACCACATCATATTAAAGAATACCTGTACCAATATATCAAGTGTGCCTTTGATTTGTACAAAATATATATATGTAATTTATATATATATACATTGTAAATAGAATCTTCCACTCAAAATGAAATAAAGTAAAAGGAAGTAATCGGAATACTTCGGCGATATAGTTTGGCATGAAGGATGGAAAGAGAGGGTCCAGTTCTGATGCATAGACACCACATATATAGAATCAGACCCCCACCAATATGTGTTTTGGAATAATGATTTCTCAATGAAGTTAAGGGAACTGATCTCAATATATCAAAGCTGTAGCTTTGTACGATGGACGCAAAGAGAAGAGTCAACTGAGCTGTATATATACTTTGTAAATGAAAGCCCTCACCAAAAATGAAATTTAAAAATGTTATAGATTTCCTGTGTTCATATAGCTATGATGCAGAGGAGGTAACAGTAAAAATACTTGGATCCTCCACCAAATTTTTAAGACTGCATCCTTAGCCAATTGCCCATCCTTCCACAAAATTTCACTGAAGTTGAGAACTTTTGGAAATAATGTGCTGTGAGCACTGCTACGATGTAGGCAAGGGGGACTGGGGAAAATCCTGGATCTGCCACTTCCTTAGCCCATTGCCTATACATTTGTATATATTCCATCGAATTTCACTCGAGATCATTGAAATTTATTGAGATATTGTGCAGTAGAGTTGACTTTCCATAAATCCTGGATCTGCCCTAAAATATAGAATTTCACTTAGCTGTATGAAGAAATTGGCAAAATTTGAATGAATAAATAAAGCTTGGCTGCACTAGGGTCAAGCTCCCTTGCTTCTTCGAAATCTAAAAAGTAAAGAAAACAGAAATCATTTCTTAATACAATATTCTAAAACTACATATCCGATTTCAACTCCTTTATTAGTAGTTCCTGTAATAAAACAAGTTGGTCTAAGTTGAGAGAGAGTGAATTCATCATCAGTTTTTGTGTGCACAACTCTTATTTGAGCCATCATAACGTCACTGGATTTTGTGATGTCATTGTCATTGTTGTGGCAAACATAAATGAAATCAAAACTCAATAGGAGGAGTTTGACAAAAAATATGTAAAAGAAGAATAATTTGATCCACGAATGTGCTGATAAAATGAATATGGGGTCAGAACAAAAATTAAAATTCTATAATTTTTCGTTTTAGAAAAAGGATTCCTTCAATGTGGTTCATTTAAACCAAAATATATATAAGGCGACTGAAAATATCAGGATCCTCCCCCAAATATAAGCACTTTCTTATCCAATTGTCTACCCCTCCATGAAGTTATTTTAATTTTCATGGTCACCTTTTCCTAGTATTTTGATTGACGTTAACAGATAAAACTGATAGTATTAGTGCAAACAAAATATTCTATAAGAATTTCTGATCAGAACTAAAAAATCCTCCGATGTCATAAAAATTCCAAATTGACATATTCATCATGGACGTGAACTCAGGGTCCAGTTCCACTTTGTAATAGTTTAATAAATTGAGCCCTGCTACTAAAACAATATAACAGGCAAAACTCACCCTGATTTTGCTTTATTGTTCTAGTTTGAACATGTTGATAATATAGGACTAAACAAATTCTGCCTGCCATGTGTTGTTTTTGCTGGCTTACGGTTATATAGATACCTACCTACATAATTCTGAATGTATAATAGTGTTTGAAACTCTATTTGAAATGACCTCCTGTTATTACCCAAAGAATGTGTCATTTGACCTAGACAGTATGAATAGAATAAACAAAAAAAATGGGGCTGCCGTAGGAACCAAACCTATATTATATATTTCAACATAGTGTCACTCTCCCCATTGAGCTAAATAGCCTGGCAGAAAGGTGAAGACCCAAATGACTGCTTTATTCCCATGTTCTCTTTCTTGTTCATTCACTGTTCAATCATGATTATTCTGTCAGATTATGCATCCATTTCTTAATGATAAACATGCATAAATACATATAGAAAAATTATCATTAATTCAAGGATTATGAGATTCCTTGATGTTGATAGAATTTACAAAACTAATCTTTAGATTTGGAAACCCTGATGCTATCAAGTACCTGTGTGGGGGCATTGCATTACAAAAGGAACTGAATGGGATTTTTTCAGTGACTTAACAATGTTTTTTTTAATAAGGTTATAGAAAAGTGCTGAAGCGTTTTATCATTTTTTCTTTGAATGATGTATCAGAACCGAGTATAGGAACAATAGATTTGTTTAATTTTTCGAAAAACAATCCATTCAGGATAAATTCTTGCTGACAATTTCTGTATAATTTATTAGATATGAATTTGAAAAAAAACTATTAAGATATTTTAGAAGAATTAGCTGGACAGCATATTCACAGAGATGGGGGCTGCATTTCAGATCAATGTTCTGACCACAAAAACAAAGTTTGAAAGAAATAATGAACATTTACTATACTTTATCAATATAATCAACCAGAAAATATATCTAAATATAAACTAAATAGGCTTGTACTATTTATTCCAAAATGTCTAATTCATTGATCAAATAACAGCAAAATGAAATGCAATAATCTATACAGCCAAAGACTAGTAAAAGTTAAACAAAAGGGAGTTTAAGTATCCTGAATCATGATGAAAAAAGATCTCAAGGTAAAATTCAGGTGGGTAAGATGTGTCTGATCTATACAGATCGGAGATACCAAGGTAAAGTGCCTGAACTGATTTTTAGAATCCCTGAAACAAGTCTATGGGAAAACACCTTAAAATTCATTGTACAACATTAAGATACAAATATAAATAATAGTAATTGAATTCAAAATAGATATCCTTTGTTTGACATAAAATACATGAACATGGTACATTAACAATGATTGGGAAATGATAAATTTGCTTGACATGACATTGTTTGATGGTTTGTTGGACTGTCTTTGAAAAAAATCATGAAATCTCTAAAAATAAAATCCTTTTCGGGCAAAAATGTACAAAGTTTTTGAATATATATGTGTATAACTCTTATTACCCAGGAACAGAAAAAAATAGTTAAAAAGAGTTACATAGTATGTTATCAGTCCAATATTAAAATCTCACTTTTTCATGTAGGGTAATGATATCATAACTTTTTTTAATAATTTGTTATGAACGAATTCCAACTCATTGATGGATTTTTGATGAATTTCAAACAATTCTCATGTGGAGAAATCAAAAGAGTTTCAATTCATGGCATACATAAGTTTTCATCAATAGAATATCTCACATGGTTCCACAAAATGCAAAGACAATGAAATGCCCCACTATATAATGATTCATTGTCTATTGCCAATGCACAGAGTTTAGAGACCAAAATAATCAGCCAGACTTAAAGGTTGTTGACAATTAGGCAATGATGACATATTCACATATATGCTGATTATAATATGAATAAGGAAAGATTTTACAATGCAGAAATAAAGATGAAACAACAACAAAGACAAGGGCAGTAAATTCTTCCAGAAGTCATACAAGAACTGATATCACTGGATCAGGAAGATGATCCACTGGGAACCGTGAAAGTGACTGCATTTCAACCATACAAACCAATGGTACTCGCACAAACAAAAATCTATCCTACTTATAAAATCCTCTGGGACTTCAAGATTCAAATATGTCACCCAATCCAGATCAGAGGACCATATCTTTAGGTAATGAACTGGCGTTTCCCACTGGAAAAACATCTAAAATAGAGTACAAAAACATTTAGAAACATCTAAATTCCCCAGAATCTAGATACTATTGAAGATTCCAAGAAATAAGGCATAAAAGGTCAAGTGCTTTTTTTCCAAATATATATACATGTGTATAAAAAAAAAATTCAGATGGGGTCTAGTGGAGTATTGATGCCAATATTATGTCCATAGACAAAACGGTATGGCCAGGAGCTTTGGAACATACAAACACATATGAAGAAGGATAGAACCCTTCACCATATTTGATGTGCTCGGTAGTTTAGTTTACTCATAGAAAAGAAAAAGAGTGCTCTCTTGAGACCACTGGAAGCAATATACTCCTGGAGAAAGCCGGAAAGTATATCGACCGAAAAATTAGGTTTTAAAGAGACTTGAAATGTACCTATTCTGTTAAATTTTTTTTTAGAATAAAAGAATTGAAAAAATGAACATTTTCCAGCTGGTATTTGTTTCACATTTATCTTTTTTTGTTGTGAAATGTGCCAAATTGAAGTATCGTTCGGAAGATTTTAAATACTAGTAAAATCTAGAAAAAAAAATGAAGATTTATTAATACAAGCCGTTGTCCTAATCTAATTTATGATGTAACTCCCTTCCCTAATGGCGCTCTTTAATCAATGAGGTACTAAAGTGGTCTTCGCCGAAACGGGACAAGAGGCAAACGACACCGTCTTCGGCATTGTTATCACTTGAAAGTGTAACCTACGTAAATGTTCTGAAACAAACCACCAAACTTTATTCAGTGGATCATCTTGTGAGTATTAAAAGCTTTATTTTGCTAATTAACCTGATTTAATTGCAACAAAATCAGTTTTATCGATGACTGCTTCGTATTTGATTTTACTTATTCGACCACTTTATTGAATCGTTTAGCGTTACAATCCATTTTTTTATTGTTTGTTTTGGTGTAGACAGGAGTAGCCCCGCTTTCTTGGAAGAAACACATATCAAGAAAAAAAAAAAATAATGATTAACCCCTGTAAAATATTCAATTCCATTCGAAGATTTGTTTAAATTTCATAGAGTTTATATAATCGGAAAGAAAAATCTGGAGAAAAATTTCCTTATGTTGTATAGAAACAGTTAATTGTTGTATTTTCTGTTGTTTTTTTTAATTTGTCAACAAAGCGCGCTGAAATCAATTAGAAAATAATCATTCAGTACTCGTAATTTTTAATATCTATTGGAATCAGTGATCGGACCAAGTGGTGGAGAGTGTGACCCTATCAGTAGGGTGACATTAAGGTTTCCCATACAGTTTTCGCGGTGATTTCTAATGGAAAACTTATCTTTTTACTCAATATCTCAGAAAGTACTCAATGGATTTCAATTAAACTTTGTGGTAGGGTGAACAATGCGCCAATAGATAGTTGGACAAGTCTTTGGCAGAGGTACGGCTCTCTGAGTGCTTTTTAGTCTTATTGTGTAGTCTATTCGAAAGATGTTGAATGATACCCGTCCTTATTTTTTACATATTATTACACAAATTTAGAACTGAAAATTTAAAAACTAAAGATGAATAGAATTGTAAATAAATGTAGGCTTATGCCATTACATTCAAGAGAGAATCATGATGAATGAAATATAATTATAGTACGAGCAGATCACCAAAATTCTAGATATCCTGGGAAGAGAGCAAATTTTGAAGAGGTGGACTGACAATATGAGTCACCACTTTTAACATTTACTATAGACCCACCACCAACTGGATTACAACTAATTAATGAAATTTAAGAAAAGTTTTGGTATTTATTCATTTATTGCTGAGGGATTTCCTAAATGAAAATATTACCACTCTGTGAAAAAAATTAGTGAAAATATTTCAAAGTAAGTACACCACAACCCTCTTTTAACCGATTGTATTTAATAAATTATTAATAAAATTGATGATTTCAATAAATGAAAGGTATGACCAATGGTGCTGTATGATAATTTCTTTTTCCTCTTGTGAAATTTAGCTACAAAATAATATGGTCATTGGCCACTTATTACCCTTTTTTTTTAGTTGTTTGACCTTTTTTTTTTATTTTTACGTGTCGAATACTCTCTCCATTACATGAAAGAAGGTAACGTTCTTTGGCAATAGGAAATATTCTACGAAAGGCCGTAAAATAGCAGAAATTGTTTTCATTTTTTAAGATCAGTTTTTTGACTGATAAACTTACTATTTTAATCAATGCAGGTTAGTCAAGTCACGATACATATTTCAATAAACCAAGTTTGATAGCATACTTATTTGATAGAAAACTTTTTGAAACCCGTCAACAGTTTTTTCTAATTTCCTTGGATACCAATTTAATCAACTGCTTCATCCTTGTACCTCTTTCTCCTTAAGCCATCTGTTGTCTTTATGGTGGGGCTGCTCTAATAGAGCTCGAACATCTTTAGATTGAGTTCTCAATTCAGAATTTGATCTGAGATAGAATGAGAGTTTGAAAGAGGAACAAGACTTCTTTTTTCTGTCAAATCCTGTGACCTTCAAATGTCTAGCAGGATGAAAGTGAAATCCAGCTCTTGCATTTCTGCTGACATTGATTCAAGCTGGGAACCGCCCATATCTGACCGATCTAGATGCCTGATGTAAAATCCCCTCAATTGATAGATTCATCTCAGTCAATTGATCAAGGGGATTTTACCTTTGGCATCTTTTTCTTATCACTTGAAAAAGTTCAAGAAAATTCTGATACAAAGTTGGTTTTTTTTTTCATGTAATGACTAGATCAATAGCATTTGACTCAACTGCTTTGCCAATTTTGATTGAATTTTGTTTTTCTCTTATTGAAATCTTCACTTGCATTTTGCTATGGATTATGATTAGAACCAATTGAAAATTCATGGCTTCATTGTCATAAAATATATTAAGCTTGATGAAAAAACAATAGAAGTTCTGTTTCTTTTTCCCAAATTTTGACTTTATTGTCCAACCAGGGTTGATACAAAATTAAAATTCATGGAAAAATATTTGAAAATTATCAAGTTTGACAATATATTATTATACAATAGGATTTTTTTTTTCTTCATTCCAAATCTTTACTTCCTAGTTGTTCCAGTGTTCATAGCAACATACTCATTGATGTATTTACTATATTACTTGATACTTATACTGGGAGATCTGATGAGGATTGAACCCACTAACAACAACCAGCAGAATCAGTTTGCTTTAATCAATCCCTAGGTGGAAGTTATGGAATAATCCAATACGGATATAAAAACAATAAATATGATTGTTGTAAATTTCTCATGTCTTATTTTGAAGATGAAAAAGCCATTGATTATGGTAAAGATTTTGTTTTGTTTTTTTTTCACAACAATTTATTTGACTTGGATTTGACCGAAATGGAGCAAATATCATGTCTAGACAGATTGAAGATTGAACCAAATACCACTGAAGCAGAAAGAGTTTACTGGTACTGGAGAATAACATTTAATAACTGTATTGATGAGTGTGGTAACAAGGCACCAATCAAACTGCAGTACCTAACCAAGTATGTCTATGCTTCAGTATACAATTTTATATTGGACTGTGTGACATATTAGGCTGCCATTGACATCCTGGATGAGCCTTACATTAAGAAGAAAAATATTGTCTTTGCTCGCAATCTTCTAGCCACAAGATATTTTCCAGGACTATACAAACTAAGTAAGAACTGTCAGCTCGTAGACATCACTATGGAACAATATTGCCAGGACTTAATCCAGGATGCTTTTGTTCATGGTAATCAATCTGTTGCCATATTTCAGTTATTTTTTGAAAGCTGGGAGCTGACCCTACACCAGGCTTTTGAAACTGCTTGGGTGTTTGAATATACCCAATACAACACTGAATAGTGTGCTGTGGCAACCACTCCAATAAGTGCTACCCAACCTGCAGGAAATGACTCTATTATTAAAAATAGTACTGCATAAGAAAGTGACACTGTTTTTAATAACAGCACTACCTCTTTAAAAATTGATTCTGCCTTGGTTGGTGCTGCTGCTATAACAAGGCAGTCTTGGTTTCGTGGTGACAGTATACATTATCGCTTGAAATGCCCTGCCCTAAATTGCAAGGTGCTTCCTGTTGCAAAACCGGACACAGGGGAAAAAATGTGCCAGTCAAAATAAAAACAAAATTCAGCTGCTGTTCCTCTCTGTTTGTCTTTTTCCGCTCTTCCTGCATCAATGAACGGCTATACTGCCTCATCCGTTACTGATTCAACTAATTCTGCTTGTTTCATGGAGAGTAAAATTGTGCGGAAACTAAACCTGATAATTAGACCTGGTGTTCATTATCTTACATTAGCTATGGCCTTTAAATGTGCTCCACCTAAAGAGAGATATCAATAGTATTGACATGCGGTGTAAGAACACCCATTTTGAAATCATGGAAAACTTTTGTGGATATATTATTCTTGGACTAGACTTTCAAAAACAGCATCACTACTTTAACCATTTTGTAAGGTTGATCTGAACTGGAGCTGAGGTAAGGTGGTCCCATAAGTTAGATTTGTGTCTTGACTGCATTAAGTTCAGTGGTGCCATGATTATTCACCAGCATGAGACCAAATGTGAGGCCGATAGTAAATCTTGTGTGTATAGTGTTATGGATCATTAGTCCCTTGCTCAGGAAGGAGAGCACTTGTTTGGAGCAGGTGTTATTGAGCCAAGTTCATCACAATGGCAAGCGCAGATTGTAAATTCGAAAGATGCACTTTATGGTCATAAAAAGCTGATGCGTACCAACTTCACCAAAGATCTACACCCTCATCAATGATATGGCGTGTTATTGGGTGTTCTTGAAATCCAATCTAAAGAGTGCATATTATCAAGTACAGCTGTATGATAATGGATGCTTGTATCAATTCAAACAGATATCATTTGCCATCAATAATGGTATAGAAACCCTTCAGCGTGCTATGATCAACTTGTTGATGAGTAGAACCTCAATGCGTTCACGTGCCTTGATAACATTACCGTTGCAGTAAGAGACCGGAAAGAACATGATAAACATATTAAATTATTCCTCAAGGCTTCTCAACAAGATATCACTTTAAATGAGTCAAAATCCATAATTTCCATTAAAAAAAATATATCTGTACTTGGTTACAAAATCAGTTATGGGTTGTTCACTCAGACAGATCTAGGTTGCAACCTCTTCTCAATCTGGAGATACCTACAAAAATGGCGGTTCTGAAGCAAGTTTTTGGCATGTTGTCCCTGATACTCAGAGTTGAGCCTATTGTGATTCTAGCTTTTCACCATTTCTCAAAAAATTGTATGACTTGTGCCACCCTGGAGTCACTCAACTCTTGCACTATATGAGAGCTAAAACATGCCATATTCTACAGACTGGGTGAAGGGAGTGTGTGTATCTTGTCAAGCATGTTCAGAACTAAAACCACAGTTGGTGTCATTGCTTCATGGTAGGCTTATTAAGGCCAATCAAGCTTTAGAGTGCTTAAATGTGGATTTCAAAGGTCTGTCAACATAAAGGATGCACAATACATACCTGTTTGTAGCAAGTTTATGAATTCTTGCAGTTACCATTTGCAATTTGATGCAAAGACTATCATTTATTATTTGGAATCAGTATTTTCTTTATGCAGGATGGCTAATTATATCCATTTGTACAGAGATCTATTCTTCTGAGCGAACAATGTGTAGAAATACCTCTCAATATTTGGAGTCGCCTCCAGCAAGACAACCTCCCTACCATCCCCAAGGCAATGCACAAGTCAAATGATACAATGGAATCATTCGGAGATCAATCAGTCTTCTCCTGAAATCACAAAACTTGACCTGAATTACATTGGGAGTTGGTTCTACCTCAAGCTCAGCACAGCAATAGGTCAATGCTTTCAACTGCTACAACTCCTCATGAGAGATTCTTCTCATTTTCTCTACAGTCATATTGGGAAATTCCATTCCATCCTGGCTTTTAAAACCAGGACAATCTTTTCTACAACAGTTCATAAAAATGACCATTAAAAATGAACCACTGGCACAGAATGGAATTATAGGGTATGAGCCCTACCTATGCATATATCAGGTATGGCCCTGAGCAGGGAAATTGATATAGACCCATGCAGCCCAACTAAAAGGATGTAAGTAGAAAGCTGAAGGAATAGAAAGCAGGAAGTTTTTTTAGCTGTTTCTGTTAGTATATGGTATATATTTCATCTTTCTGTGCATAAAAGATATGGAGGAAACTATGATGTGATTGTAATCATAATAATTGATATCATCATTAGGTATAAGCCGGGAGTAAGCAATGATTTTAATAGGAGCTGCAAGCCGACAAAGTAGGTGTATCCATCAAGAAAAGATGAAGAAATTGGACATGCATATGTATGAAAAAATCTAATCAATTTCAATGGGAAGAAATTTGCTGACATAAGCAGTTTTGGTTGGAGGGGTGGTAAATTCACAAACAATCAAAACACATACAACACAGTGTTAATGAATACACTTTCAGTGTTGCCAAGCATTTATTATTTGTAGCTAAAACTGTCATTAAGCTGGCAAAAAGGTGGCTAAATATTTCCAACTAACTTATTAACATAAATGTTATGTTCATATATATTTGAAGCACATTTGTCAAATAAAATAAGTATATGCTAAGGAAAATCATCCAAGTGTACCCAAAAAATGGCCAATTTAGCAACCCTGCCTTATGGCAGTCTGTTCGTTAGTATAAGTTGTCCATAACCCTGAGTCTCACTGTACAGCATATATCATTTAATGTACTGTATTGTATGTGTTTATAATTTCATTCATGAATGTGCTTTAATCATTTTTTTGTAAAAAAAATTAATTAGGAACATATCACCTATTTATAATGGAGGTCAGTGGGAAAGCAGGTGAATGCTAGTATTCTTGTATTGATGAAAAAACTTGTGTTGCTAAGATTATAACTGTAAATGGTGAGAAAAGGTATTTTTTGTTTGAGAGAAGTCATGATTTTTACATAGAAAGTGGAGTGTTTTCCAAAGTTTCACTCAATAATGATGAAACTAAATGTTTTCAATGATTTCATCTTTGAGGGAAAACATCTTATTTCTTGGTCAATTTCTAAATTGTAGATTTCGTTAAAAAATATTAAATTAGACCCCAACATGGCATCGGACTGTTTTGCTGAAAAAATATAAATATCGATTTCTGAACAGCCAAAATTAATGTAAAAGATGAAAAATCTGGGGGGGGGGGTTGACAGAATTTTGTTCATTTCCCTTTTGAGTTGAAGTAGGAAAAAACTTTGAAACAATATTTTTATCATTCTAAATACATTTTTAAAATAAAGTGCCAGATATTTTCCAAATCTTTATGCATATTGCTAAAAATTATATAGTCATAAATTTGAATATTATTTCATAAATAAGATGCAATTAGATATCCATTTGATGTTGGTCCAAGACAGGGGATAAAAATGATGATGCTGATTTTAGTATCTCTCTATATACTATGTGAACAATTTCCTTTACTTGTATCTTTTATGATTTACTGATAAAAACAAATTGATATTTAAAAGCCATCGTAGTGAAAAAGATCCTGGATACCAAACTGGAATCATGAAACAAATATGGTGGAAAAAAATCCAGTCAGGCAAGCCTAGACAGAAATTTGCCAGCTGTGGGTCAGAGGCAACAGTGTCATTTCATGATCTTGCTCCTTGTCTGTCACAAATCCTAATGAGTCAAGTGAGTGGGGAAGTGATATCAACTACCTTTCCAAAGAATCAACATTTACAGCAACTGCAAATAACCTCATCAATGATCAAAACAATTTCAACTCTTCACTTTCCTCCCCTGTAAGATCAAGTCTTGGACAACTTTATAATGAGCCAAGCATGGATGAACCATTGCCTTGTTATTACCAGTGGGAAAGTCAAGCTCCTTAACTTGATGGGTTGTGAAATTAATTGACCAAAGTGAGTAATGAATATGTTATATTAATACTTACACTGGGATAACAAGAGCCAGCAAAATTAGCTTACTTTAGTTGAACTTTACAAAACTGTCTTCTTTAGTTGATCTCTTGCTGGAATTTATGGAATGTTTCAATTTGTCTACCCTACAAAGCACCATGATTGTTGTAATTTTCTAATGTCTTATTTTCAAGTTAAATGAAGCCACTATTTATGGTAAAGATTGTTTTTATTCACAACAATATATCATGTTATTATTCTTAAATGAAATATATTTTTATCAAAGATGACTCAAGTTTTATCTTTTATAATTGCTTCCTTTGCAACCAAGATTTCTTTACTTCTGATGAATCTTTTTATTTCATTGATGATCGTAAGTGGGGATTCTCATTTCATATCACAAGATGGAAAACCAATTAATTGTTATTTCTCATCACCGATCAACAAATGTTTGAAGTATTTGTGTCTGTAGGCAAAGTCATTGTAGTCCAGCGGCCGATACAAATATTTTTACAAATTGATACTACCTAAGGTAGCCAAACGATTTCTGAATTTTTGTCTTCCTACCTGTCACTAGTTTATATCTTGATATGATAACCCTACCTATCTCGTAGCCTTATGATAGTTATTACACTGTAAACAAACTTACCCTCAGATAAGACTAGAAAGCACTGAGAGAGTGCATACCTTAACCAAAAAAGATATTTCTGCATGGATCCACCCCCAAATTCAATCACTTCTCTTGTAGCCTATTGCCCATACTTCCTGAAAATTTAATCAAAATCTATTGAGAACTTTGTGAGATATTTTATGGACAGTTATGAGTTTATACATGAATATAAGAAAAAAAATGGGAAAATATCTCACAGTAAGAAAAATATTCCTGGATCCGCCCGAAAATATAAGCAATTCTTCTTTACCCCTATTTCACACACTTCCTGAAAATCTAATTTAAATTCAATGGGAAAGTTTAGAAATATTTTGTGGACAGAGATATTTTCTAGCCAAATGCAAGTATTTTAATCACTATTTGCAAATTGTCTTGGTCTTTTTTTTTCGATATAAAAGATAGTCAATCCTCTTTGTAAATTTTGCTTTTTTGATGTTTACATTTGTACTCTCACATAATTGATATAATTGTTGTATGTTAGTAGAATCTTCACTCAGGACAAAAATTTTCTTCAACTTTTAAAAGATTTAGTTTTCCAGTTTTCATTTCTGATTAAAATATGATAGTCAAGGATTTACTTCCTGACTTGAAAGAAACTGAATTACATTCAAACACAGGTATCTTTATTAACTTTGTGTCTTTTTCTGTTGTATTAATACAGATACAATGAAAGAAATATATATTAATGGGGATGTGAGATCCAGCTATAACCATAAGACATTTCCATAATACTCTATTAACACCTAAAGGTATGGAAGATATTAAAAATGTTCGATGCACGTGGACCTATGTATAGGAAATAAACTTAGCATAACCTCAATATTTTCTTGAAATATTCTATCTTATTTTATGTATATATATATTTTTTTTCTTTCAGATGTTCCAGATTAAACAAAAGGCCATGGCTAATAGTTCACCTTCAGACAAACACTTAAAAACCTGTGGTGGAGAGAAACCATATTCATGTGTCGAGTGTGGTACTTCCTTTGAAAGGAAATCACATTTGGTTGAGCATACACGGACACACACTGGAGAGAAACCATATTCTTGTGAAGTGTGTAGCTCGTCTTTTGCTCAGAAGGGAAAATTAAGGATCCATATGCAAACACATACTGGAGAAAAACTATATTCTTGTGAATTGTGCGGCTCTTCCTTTACACAGAAATCACTTTTAGTGGTGCATATGCGAGTACACACTGGAGAGAAGCCATATTCTTGTGAAGTGTGTGACTCTTCTTTTTCGCAGAAGGGAAATTTAAGAAAGCATATGCAAACACATACTGGAGAAAGACCCTATTCTTGTGAATTGTGTAACTCTTCCTTTACACAAAGATCAGATTTGGTGGTGCATATGCGAGTACACACAGGTGAGAAGCCATATTCTTGTGAAGTGTGTGGCTCTTCTTTTTCACGGAAGGGGAATTTAAGGAAACACATGCAAACACACACTGAAGAAAAGCCATATTTTTGTGAATTGTGTAATTCTTCTTTCACTCAGAAGGGAAAATTAAGAATCCATATGCAAACACATACTGGAGAAAAACTATATTCTTGTGAATTATGCGACTCTTCTTTTCCCCAGAAATCAGATTTGGTGGTACATATGCGAGTACACACTGGAGAGAAGCCATATTCTTGTGAAGTGTGTGGCTCTTCTTTTTCACAGAAGTCAAATTTGAGGAAGCATATGCAATCACACACAGGAGAAAAGCCATATTCTTGTGAATTGTGTGACTCGTCTTTTATACAGAAATCAGATTTGGTGGTGCATATGCGAGTACACACTGGAGAGAAGCCTTATTCTTGCGAAGTGTGTGGCTCTTCTTTTTCACGGAAGCCATATTTGGTTGTGCATATCCGAACACACACTGGCGAAAAGCCATATTCTTGTAAAGTGTGTGACTCTTCCTTTACATATAAATCACAATTGATGGTTCATATGCAAACACACACTGGAGAGAAGCCATAATTTTGTGAAATGTGTGGCTCATCTTCTTCAGTGAAGTCAAATCCAAGGTGACATTTGCAAACACACTGGAGAACATCAATATACCCAAGTGTATGGTTATTCATCTTTACAGAAGGCACATTTGTTAGGACATATATGAAGATTAAACACTTCAATGAATGAGTATAATGCAAAAAGCCAGCATTCTCTGTTGATAATAGAGATGTAGGTGATATACCCATTGCATTTACATTTGACTAAATCAAGGTATCGATATAATTTGAGGGTTTGGAAAGTGCATAACATTCTCTATCAGAAACAAATGGATATCCAAAGTTATTGTGTTAGTCTTTGTACATTCATATCTGTGTTTTTGTTGGGTTTTTTTTTTTTTACTTTCATTTTCCAGTATATTTTTTATAGGAGAAATTCTTGAATATTTTCCTTGGAACAAGTGATTCCCGAAGTGATTATGTTTGCACTGATACTACCTAATTAAAACTGTTATTGAAAGTTTCTCCATTAAAACATTATATACAATGTATTTTTCTGTCATTTATGTATATTTTATGTACTCAATAAAAAAAATTTTATTTGAGAAACATTTTCTTTATGAGTTTATCATGTATATAAACATCCGTATTTTCAGGAAAAGATTCTAGAAGTGAAAAAATATATTTTGTTCATTACAAAGGATGTTGAATGTAAATATCATTATGATTCTTTTTTTCACAATTTGCATTTTTATTTTGTACCATATATCGGAGGAAGAACAAGTGGTTATTTTTTTCAAATTTTTAATGATAAAATAAGTAATATTTTAAGACAATTTTTTCACAACTGAAATAAGTCATATCTATTGATCATTGCTTTGGGATGGCCCAAAATCCATGCAACTATAATTTTCAATCAAAAGACATAATCATGTTTTTATCAAATTTCGCCATCTTGAAGTTGTAGAATTTTTTTCATGAATTTGAATGAATGAAGGTTGCATTTAATATCTGATGAATATGTTCTTTTATCATATTTTTTATTTAAAAATTATACTTTTTACAGCCTATGTATGACTTGATAAAGTGAATAAGTTGAATTGATGATCCACTTTTTGATATTTAATAATAGTCGATGTGTATAAATGTTTATGTAAATTTCATAAAGTTTATATCATCAAGATGAAGAACTGGAGAAAATTATGGAAAAATATTTCCTTACATCACATAGAGATAAATGTAAGTGTCTTTGAATTAGTTAAAAAAATGACCTCATAATGTGCAGTGCCAAATAAACTTCATTTTAAAGATTTACTGGAATTCATCTTATAGATGAAATTTAATAAAACATTCAGTGTTTATTCAATGTTTACTTATTCATGGAACGGTTATTTTATTTTAAAAAATTAGTTAAAATATTTTCAAGTAACTACCTTCTTTGGTATTCTAATTACATATGTAAATGCACACTTCAAAAAATGCTGTATTCATATGAAATGCGTGGCTCTTCCTTAGTAGATATTGGATGGCACACATGCGGATACATACTGGAGAGAATCCACGTTCTTGTGAAGTGTATGGCTCTTCCTTTTCAGAGAAATCAAATTTAAAACATTCATCTGTATTGTGTAGATTTTCCTTTATGTGGATTGAAAGCATGTTTTCATGTTGGTAAATCTTCATTTCTAAACATTTTGTGTATAAAAATATGTTTCTTAAAAACATTGAATAAAAACCATATTCTCATAAAAAAACAAGTATAAAGATGAACTCGTGATGAATATGATCAGAAATTATTCACATTCTCCAATAACAATCCCTGTTTAGGGGATTAAATTCATTGTGATTACTTTTTGAATATTTCAAGACAGTGATATCAGGAATAATGTATAATATTCATCAATACTCTGATTTCGATTACCTTTCAAGTAATTATTCTTTCAAATGTTGTTCAAGCTATTGAAGTTATTTTTTTTTTGGTATTATCACTATGTTTCAGCCAATCTATTCTTCAGCATTCTTTGGGCAACCATTCCATATGGAATCTTTTCACATGACTTCAAATTTTGACATTACAGTTGTTCATTTATTGACTGTGATGATGAGTTCTATACTAGAGTTGAGTGAAAGAAGTGTTGTGCTCAAACCCTTGCAAATAACTCAAGATTGAGTTAAAAACTAATATTTGGTAGTTGCCACTTCTTCTGTCCTAGAAATCAACCTGTACATGTCTGGTCAATTCACCCTACCAGACACAAACTTAGGCACCAATTTAGCATAAACTTACTTTGTCAATTGAACCCACCCCTAAAACTTTATTTTGGGGGGGTAATTTGCAAAAAACAAGAAACGTTTTATTATAGACATAATAAAGAGTAAATGTTTGAATTTTCAGTCCTCTAGCTCCATTCATACAGCCTTGATACATTCATACATACATACATTGCGTGACACATTCACAAGACAGCAGAGATGGCCAACTTCCAAGGATTAAATTTTGTCTTGATTTCAAAATGATTAGTTTCAGTTTTAGGCACTATACTTTTTCATTTATATTTGAGGATGCTCTCCAATTATTTCTTCACTAAGTCAAGAAATCTACACGGTCCTTACTTGGATATTTATCTGTTAAGATCATTAAAAAAAACTTTCAATTCATTTAGAAAAACTAATTTTTCGAGTGAGATTTCCTATGAAATTTTTTTTATTATTTTTAGATACTCTTATATTACAGCTTGATAGGAATATCCATACCTCACATAAATGAATCACCGTAGCCTGCATGTGTACCAGAATTGATTATCTAAAAAGATCACCAAAAATTAACTCAAAAAATAGATCTTTTATCTAAAAAAATCCGAGCGCAAGATTCGGGTTTTGACGGTCCAAAATGACCATAGAGTTCCTTAAAAACACTTTTATAAAAAAAAAAAAAAAAACAGATGGTGCTTAGTGGTTTACATATGCAAATATACAAAGTTGTAGCCCCAAGATGTGACCAGGAGCAGTCGGGCAGGTTATTTGTAAGGCTAGGTTTATTCGATTAGCAGAACTAAATATTTGTCATTTTTAGAGCACAGAAAAGATTTGCAAAAAATGTACGAAAGTAAACAGAATAAAATATGACTTAAGTTATCATCAAATACAAATCATTTATTTACATTGCAGCATAAGTGAGTCAAGGACATTTTGACTGTGGACAAGTTCAACCTGGACAAGTTGCTTGCAGACATTTTGGCTGCAAATTTTCTACCCCAGATAATTTGGCTGTATTTTGTGTTTAAAGGCAAAAAGTTACTAAGCAGATTGGATTTAAAATGATCTAGTGCAATTAAGAATATTAATAAGAAAATTCACGTTTTCATAGCGAATTTTTGTTTGTTTTCTCAAATCTTAAGACCTTTTCTTCGCTTACAGAAATTTGTGAGTTTTCCTACGGCTGCTATTTAAGCTTTTTCAATTCCATTAAAATGTTTTCCGTTTAGGAACTTATTCAAAATCTTACTCAATCTTTATCAAAAATTTAGTAAAAATAGAAAAGTTTCAAATGGGGATGCATCACTGACTTTTTTAACAACAATAAACCACGAGTGTAACTGGGAATTCTACCCATGGACAAAAACTCACCAATTTCCGTAGGCAAAGCGAGGTCTTAAAAACTTGAAAAATGGTAAAAAAAAGTTACGAAAAGTTTAAACTAAGATTCATAGAACTAAACAAAAAACATGAGTCAACTTATCATTGTGAATTACATTAGACCATTTTAAATACCATCTAGTTTGTGAATTTCGCATTTAAAAACTAAACGCGGCCAAATTGTCCGGGGTAGAAAATTTGTGGTCAAAATGTCCGCAGGTGGTTTGTCCAAGTTAAGTTGTACACGCCCAAAATGATTATAAAAGTTTTTTTTTTGGGGGGGGGGTTGTAGAAAATAAGAAAAAGTGTTCATTCTCAATTCAAAGAATATAGGAAGTAAATAGACTGACAGATGAATAGACTCACAGAGTTAAAACAGAATCAGTGTTATCATAAGAAGTTGAATATCAAGATCCCTAAATTAAACTAAGTTTTTGGATGGTTTCAAAAAGAATAATGATAGAAATTGGCAGTTATAATCACAATATTTAGGCTGTGGTATCCTGTGGCTTTCTTCGGATGTTTGTCGTCAGTAACTGGGGATTCAAGATCAAACCCTGTATTCAATCCACGGGGTTTGATTGTTCTCATTCTGCTGTCCATGCCAGTGGATGTCTTATGTGTGTTGATCCATTCTGGTCAATTCATCCTTGCAATGTCACCCGTCTGTCTCTTCCACTGAACCTGAGTAGATGACCTTTTTGCTTTTGGCATCACTCTACCCACGAATTGAACTCCAATCTGCCAAGCAGATGTGTCCTGTAAAACAGTGGAATGAGAACAATCTATCCCCGTAAATAGAAAGGGAGTTCAGTTTTAGCTTCCCAGAAAGCTACTACGACAAACGTCTGGAGTCGTCTAGAGGGTACAACAGTCCAAATGGTATCTCTATAACAATCAAGTTGAGGATTCCAGTCTAAATAAGTCAGCATATAAAAATGTGAATTCCTCGTCTCAGAAATTCAGACGATATAAACATCAAACTTATTGTTCAGTATGTTCATTATCTTGCAGTCGAGCCAAACATTCGTAGAATGCATTTCTCACTCTCAGGTACCTTGAGTCAGTGAAAGCGAAATAGGCAAGGCTGTTAGTCAGGTAAGCTAAGCCTACTTTATGTTGCAGATCCCCTGCACCCATCTGACCCCCAAAACCGGGATGACCAAACATCTTGCTGCCCTGAAAACAAAAATAAATTATTCGTTAGATTATTTCTTTCTAAAATGAAATTTCAAAATCATCAATAATCGATTGCTGTCCATGGCATATTATCTTTGTTGTTTCGTTAGAATTTATTTAAAAAAAAAAAAGATGTTGAAATTCTAGCTCCCGTTTCCTATGATCTCCATTTTGGTTTGTTTATTTCACTGGGAGGCAAGCGTGGCTTATTGCCAACAGGGCTAAAGCCATCGTTGCTTGTATACTTAGTACTGAATGTTTTTAACCGCTTACAGGACTTTTTCGTTTTTTCAAAAATGTTTCAATTTGATACTAATTATGTTATTCAAGTATGCAATATATCAGAACAGAATCCGTTTGTTGAATTTGATGAAAATAATGTCCTAGGGATTATCCTGAGATTCTGTCTCAGAGAAAAAGGCAGATCACTTTTTTTGGAACTGCCTTACTATACTGAGCTGATGGGAAATAACTAAAAATATAATGAAATATCCGTACTTTGCATAAATGAATCACCGTAGCCTGCACATGTACCAGAATTAATTATCAGGAGTTGCCCTAAAGTTATCTAAAAGAATAGATCTAATTTTTTTTTTTAATACCAGCACAAGATTTGGACATGGTCAGTCCAAAATGACCAAATAGACACTCACACACACACATACACACAAAAAAAAAAAGTTTTGAAAATACAATTTTTTTTCTTCTAGATAGTGCTCAGAGACATACTTATACCAACTTTCATGGTGGTTGCCTAAAAAAATGTGACCAGGAGCACTCAGAGACACACACATACGTACACTCAGATGAGCAAAGAGAGAAGAATCCAAAGGCGATCTGTCTGGTTGGTCGGGTGGGCCATTAGTGAGGTTACGGTGATTGAAAGGTTTATCTTATTTATAGGATCTTCACAAAGAGAATAGAATTGAGAGAGTGTCACATATCACAAGGTTTGGTCTTTCTTGGAACTTGGAGTGATGCAAATACTTTCTTTGCCTTACTTGCACTGTTACTGGGTCTCTTTCCTGATTATTTCCCGTGCCGATCACATTTCTGGGTGCAGATTGGAACTTTTTTTCTCCTCAGGAGGAGAGAGTTCTATCTGATGAACCTCTAAAGTCATTTTCTCTTTCTTTAGCCATTACAAGTCTACGGTATTCCTTTTTGTTATTTCAGTCTTATCATTTGATTTAATATTATAAACTATTAATTTTTTTGCTGTCAGCGGATGTAAACATCTTTCCTGTGACAAAAGTATGTGCTAACTTTTTAAAACCGAATAAGCTATCTGCTGGATACAAAATCTTTCGTGTGCACATTATTTTCCTTTGTGCGCTGGTTGCAAAACATATGCGTGTGTGTGTGTGTGTGTGTGTGTGTGTACGAGGGAACTATGTGCAGTACTCCCCATCAATTACGCCCCTGATTTTGAGTGCTACTTACAATTGGAGAATCTGCGATGAATAGTCCCCGTCCAATTTTCAGTGGAGTGTCCAGAACGACATCATTTCCTTGCACAATAACCTGATCCAGGGACCTCAATGTTGACTCTGTAAACAGCTTTTTATCGTCATAAACGCCACCGTTGGAAATTATGCTATAAAGCTTGGCAATTCCCCGAGCAGTACCATGGCCATTGAAACTCGTCAGGGGAATTTCACGGATTTCATAATCAGTTATCCTTTCCCATGAGTTTCTGACCTGAAAAAAAAGATAACCTAATGCAATGAGATAATCAAATCTTTTAAAAACTCACGCATAAATCAGAAGGCACTGCTTGAATCTGATGGTCCGCTTAGAATAGCAACAAATCTTTTTTTCTTGTTTTTCGAGTAAATTTCTCGAGCTTTCAATCCATAAGACTTTCGTTTCTTCATAAAATTGGTCACTTTTAAAAAAAAAATTTTAATAGTTTGCAAGGACCACTCAAACTCAGTTGAACAAAAATTGTACAAAATATGCTCAAGAAGTTTCCCTCCAAACTGCAACAGAAAAAATTAAAGAATCAAATTGAATGATACATCGAGAAATTAATGACCAATCACAGGCTAGCCTTCAACAAGTGAAATCGGATCTCATAGGGAGCGTCCTTGTTCGAGATGTAAAGGAACTGACACACTTGATACGTTAGTTTTTAGTATCTTCCAATCAGTTCCTGTCAGAGTTTTATCAGGTTCAGTCAGCCAGTCAGTTGACCAAAGTGTTTCTGCACGAACTCTCCACAAGAGGAAATAGGCGGTTATTGCAAGAGTACACACAGTGCCAATGGCTGAACTAAAGCCACCGGTAAAGAAGGATATACTTCACCCAATGCTTATCTACACATACGTCAATCTTCTGTGAGTACTCTTCGACAACACAAATCCTCATGAGTTTTCTGTGACCACTATGCTCACGTACACAATCTGAAATTACTTCTCAAAGGCTCACTCCCGTCACATAGATACTGAATATACAATTGAAACATAACAGACTCTATTCACATACACATAATCTTACAAATCCAAAAAGGAGATTCACATTTGTGGTTTTGTTACCGGAATAAAATTTATGATGTTAAAAATATTCACCTCCTTATCAAATGATTCATTGAACATCGAACACGTTTTATAGATATTTTGTTGTGTGCGTGGCCATATGATGTAGATGGATTCTATTCAAGATTTAACAATAATGCTAAACTGGATCCTCTCTTTCCGTACACCGAGGTAATCGGTTACTCTCCTTTTGAAGGTAGTTATCCAGGCTTCTTTGATATTCTTAATAACGCTGACACTACAAGCTGTATAGTTTAGCAATATATTTACCCTGTGAAAACTGAAATAAAACTCAATCTCTCCCTTGAAAATGTTTTCTCAAATTTCCTTCAGTTTACTTGAATTGTGTGATTAATTCATTCCCCAAATGTCCGTACTGTTCAAGATTAGACTGTCTTATCATAATCAATTTTTTTTGGGGGGGGGGGTTATACTCAGTTAAGTAATACTTAGTTACGTTATACTTAGTAACGTTAATTCAATCTCAACTGTACTGCATCAAAACAGCTCAATTCAAGGTATTCCTGTACTGACAAAAAAAAAAGGTTATGTTTAATTTGTTGGAGCGGACCCTCAGATTTGAGAAGCGCCCAGAAAGAAAAAAAAATCGCGTTTCCTTACCAAAAAGTCTGCGCAGGCCGTTTTCGCTGCTTTTTGATAACCTTTTGGATCAAAAATAGAGTACATCATTCGACTTCTAAAATCTTTATCTGCAAAATATTGGAGCTGATGCCACAGAGGTTGCTGATAAAAACGAGGGACAATTCGATATTGTTCACTTGTTGGTACACCTTGGAAGAAGTCAATTCCTGCAATGAAATCAGGTGAAATTTTAGATACTATAGCACTGATTGCCATCACTGACTGACTGCTGGGCTGATATACCGAATGGGAGTTACGTCCCTCGCTCCGTGTTGCTATCACAGAGGTTTTCTATCTAAATCGGGATATTTTTGGTTGCATCTATGTGTCGGACATTTCCGTAGAGATGATTTCTGATAAAATGAGTAATCATTTCCATAAATCAAGTTATGTTAATGAAATACATGTGGAAGATTGAAGTCACATTCAATTCATTAATAATATACGTAATATATTTCCTGGATTTTAGATATATATCTAAAGAATCTAGATATTTCTAGGTACGATTCTAAGTTGATTTTTTTTTTGTTTAATTTTAGCACTAAATGACTGATTTGGAATCAGAATTGTCTTTCTCCTATACTGGTTACCTTCCCAAGGCTAAAGAGTCCAGACAGCCTAACTAGATGTCTTTCGACTCAATATCAGATGTAAACTTGAAAATGAACATATCAACGCTACCTTTGCTAGATCTTAATGCTAGAAAACATTTAGAACATTTATCGTCTGACTTTCAGGCTTGTTTTTTGACCAGGATGTACTCACCAAATGGTTCAGCTATTTCCTCGTGGAAGATCTTGTCCAACGTTCGCTTTTTAGGGTCAACTTTCATTAAGAGAGCATCAACAAAACATCCCCACGTGAAAATGTGATAGCCGAATTGGGTTCCTGTAAAATAAATAATAGTTTAATGCTTTGTATTGGGCATTGGATCACTGTAAAATGATCTTAGATGACTCCTCAGGGGTCGCAATCAGTGCTGGCCCTAGATATCCGAAACACAGGAATTGAATCACTGTAAAATGAACACTTTGATGCTTTTCTTCTCTTGTTCCTAGATGGCTCCCCGCGGATCACAATCATTGCCAACTCTGGGTACCAACAACATGGGCAGTCACCCTAGTTGCTGAGTGCCAGAGATGCGCATCATGTACCTGAGATAGTACAACTTTACAAATATGATTCGAAAATTGAGAAAATAAATAACATGAACAAAGTAAGAAAAAAAATGATGAAACTCAGTCTATATATGAAGAAACTGAAGCGTCAAAATTTGAAGTCATGTAAAAAAAATTCCATTGAAGAATAAATATGGTCAGAATAAATTCTAGTTATGACATCACTGATGTTTTCCACTGGAAAACATCAAACGTAGAGTAAGAAGAAAAAAAACAAGAAACATCTATATCCTCTAGAATCTAGATGTTATTTATCAACTAAGATAAGGCCGAGAAAAGGTAAAGGAAGCAATTTTTTTCCAAAAAACTGAAGGAAAAAAAACAACAATTTTACGAGGGGTCCAGTGGAGTACTGATGGCAATTCTCAATTCGGCCAGGGGCACAGGTATGAACACACAAACACATGTGCAAATGAAAAAGAATACAACCCTTCACCATCTCTGATGGCTACGGTGGTTCAATAAGAAAATTCCCGGACATTTTCTCTATACCATGTTTGCCTAGAAGAATCCATAGTTTCGAGTGTTCGAAAGGAGGTAATTTTATCGGCAAAATCATCACCAATGGAAGAGTCCCGTGTTACGGACAGAAAGACAAAAAAGTCACTCTATATAATTATATATCAAATAAGCAGGGGTTGGTATCAAACCATCTACCCTGGGAGATCCGATTAAGATCGAACTCACCAACAACAGACACCAGGGTTAGCTTAGCTGATCATTTCTATACAGCTTGCATCCTAATCAGTTTTTTTTTATATACTTGATTCGTTAACTTGGCATAATTTGGTATCAAACCATCAATATTGGGACATCGAGAGAGGATTGGATCCACTAACAACGGCTTGCATGATTAGCTTGGTGATCATTGCTACGTACAACGTTCACCGGGAAGAGTCCATAGTTTTTAAGTGGTCGGTCGGAGGTATCTTTTTTTAACAGCACAGCTGTTACAATAGAGAGGAAGAGTCCAATGTCAAAGACAGCGAACCATGGAAATAACACGGTTTATCAAGTAAATATATCGGACGGGTCTTACCTGGTTTCCAAAAAGGTTTCGTAGCTTCGAGAATTGACAGGTATTTTTCGTAATCAGTCTTCAAAAGACGTACACTGACAGGCTTATCGAATCCTATGAGACCAGCCTGCAGAAAAAAAAAACGAAAATAAAAAAAACAAACAAAAAACGATGGAGAATAGCAAAACAGCTCTGGTTAGTCACTCAGAAGAAACCGTCACGTGACTAACAGCGTGTTGGGACGATCAATTAAAAAGTTGGGAAAATGTTACTTCTTCCACCTTTTGTTGGGCTGTGATAGCCAAGATAAATTCTGAATTTTCAATAAACTAGCGTGAATGCTGCTGGACATAAATTAAGAGATAAATTTAATATAAACTTACACTGCGAACCGAAACCCCTTTATAACCCTATTCAGGGGGTATTTTTCAGAAAAGAAAAGTTTTTTCCGATATGATAAGGAATAAATGTGTAAATTTCCAGCCCTCTGGCTCCATCGATGTTGCAGGTATGCGTCATACATACATACATACATAACTAGCTAGCGAAATCAACAGGAAAACTGAAGAAACCTATATTGATAGTGTGGTGCCCCCTATACTTTTAGTTAAGAATTAAGTATGAAACTCTCCTTTTAGCTTAATATCCAAAACGTCACTTCCTCTGACGACCCCTACAAAACCCCTGGACGCACATGGTCCAATGCTCACTAGCTCCAGCAACCCTAGCTGGGCACGCTTCTAGCCCCAGCCTTTGCGGCCGGCCATTCTCTCTCTTTCCTTCTTTCTGGTCTAAGGCTCATAGGCGTCAGGACCCCTAACTGGTCATGCCTCTGGCCCCAACCCTCGCAGCCGGCTACTTTCTCCCATCTCCCAAAGATCGTTATCGTTTCGCCGACCCACTGGCCGATCCAATCTTAACCACCATCCTCACTTCGGGAAACACGCATGCATAAAACTCCATGTTCTCTGTCTTTCACAGTCTGTTTGTCGAGAGTCTATCAGCGTCTGAGAATAGCCCCCAAGTTAACTCACTTACTTGGCAGTAAGGCTGGCACACTGAACCCGGTTTCCATGTATTATCTTGGACATATCCAACCATATGGAATCCATGCGTTCAGAAAACTCCGCTCCAACTCCGATGCCAGTACTATCAAGACAAGAAAGCTCCAACCTTTCGCTATCTCTTCTCCTAACATTAATTCTCACGATCGATCGTATTAATGTTATCCTTACATGTACCTCATCTTTATTCTTGTATCAAACGTACATCTCTTGTCTGGCCATAATACATGTATGTCTTCATTCCTCTTTATTTCAATGTGCGTCCAACTTCATACTTGGCGTGCATTCCATTCGCTTCCAAACATCTCATTTTTCCCTCCACAAGAACAGGACTGGTGTGCTACACATCACCCACGGGGATCCAAAATCCTCGTCTCTCAATAATCCATCGCTGTTTAGATTCATCCAACAAAAGACAATATACGCTAAAATAGTATTAGTGATTAGTTTCTAACAATCAAGATGAGGATAACATTGAACTAAGCTTCTGTATCTCTATATAAAAAGGGATGAATGATTCCGAATACAATCTATTGAAGTCGTACATGTCCAATAACCACTTTGGAGATAAAAGCACGAAAATCTAAATCGAGGACACAGAACTGGAGAAAGTAGACCACTACATCTACCTAGGACAACGAATCTCCATCATAGCCTCAAAGAAAAAGAAATCAAGCGAAGAATCACCTTAGGATGGCAAGCTTTTGGCAGAGCAAGATCAACCTTCAAAAACAAGAAGATCCCATTAATCCTAAAAAGAAGGGTGTATAACCAATGCATCCTCCCAATAATCATTTATGGAGCTGAAACATGGAACCTAACCAAGAGACAGATCCGCAAACTGAGAACTATGCAACGTGCACATGATAGAATTATGCTGGGCCTCACATGGAGAGACCACAAGATAGCACGGTACATCTGGAAGAAGACAGGAGTTAAGGACATCATAGAATCCATTGAAAAACTCAAATGGCAGTGGGCTGGCCATGTTGCAAGAATGGCGGACAACCGATGGACATCGCAACTCACAATATGGATCCCCAGAGATCACATGTGCAACCGAGGCTGGCAGAGTATTAGACAGAGAGACGAGCTAGACAAATTCAGAAAGTACTGGCTCTGCAACACCCGCAATAGAGAAATGTGGCGAATCCTGGGGAAGGTCTATGCCCAACAACGGACGTTGAAAGACTGATGATGATGACACAGGGACAAACTGAGGTAGATGGATAGCAATATGCTGAGAAATATAGATAGATAGGAATATACTTAGATAGATATGGACAAACTGAGATAGATAGATAGATAGATAGATAGATAGATAGATAGATAGATAGATAGGAATATAATGTAATACATAGATAGGGGGATGCTTAGATAGATAGATAATGAACAGTCTGATATAGATAGATAGAGATACTGATATAGATAGATATGGACAAACAGATAGATAGACAGGGAGGAGCATACAGTAATAAGATAGATAGATAGATAAATACTTACTTACATACATACTGTAATAGATAGATAGATGCATACATACATACATACTGAGATAGATAGATAGATAGATAGATAGATAGATAGATAATGAACAGACGGAAATAGATACGGGCAGAGTGAGATACTCTATAAACATACAAACGTCTAAAAAAACTTAGATTATTTTGAATCCAAAAGGTGCCAGGAGGCTAATACTCTACCTGATGACTAACAAGCATTTCAACAGTGATGTCCTCTTTCCCATTCTGTGCAAATTCTGGCCAATAATGACACACGGGTTTTTTGTAGTCAAGGTAACCCCTAAAATTAAACAAGAACTGACTCGGTTCAAAACCCGTGACATTGTTTACACAATTTCACAAAAAAAAATGTTTCTGACGTAATTAACAAAATCACAGAATTTCAATAAAATTTCAATACTTCGTCAATAATAAAAAATGCACTTGTAAATATAGATTATTTATAATGCATTCTATATAAAGTATTCACAATGATTTAAAAATATCAGGATTAAGGAGTGCCTTTATACTTTTGTTCACAATGCTCGTTTGTCATCAATGTCCCGTTATGGGGAGGATTGCTGAGTCTGTTTCCTTTGTTAACATTTTTTGTGCATCAGAATTTGAATAGCCTCCAATAAAGACAGAGCTTCAAAATCCCAACCAGGTCGATGTAGTGGCCATAGAGTATAGTTATGTTCTTTTTTTTCCTTTATTTTTTTTTTCAATGGCTATAAAAAGCACAAAGTATTTTTAGAAACCTGTTAGTCCTGACCTGAGTGTTCAGGATGTACCACCATAAGCTCAGTGAAGAAAACCACCACCCAGATCTAGCCCACGTTCAGGCTGGACGTAGACAGGTTGATGTCGCCGATGTGACCACTTGACTTGTTTCCTAACATTAAGAGATGAGAACAGTCCATGAGCAGCCACGTTCAATAATCGAGGACCATTAAGTCCAAACATTAAAATTATTTTTCAACATGTTTTTTTTTTCGTCAGCGATAGTTAACATACTAAAAATCCCCTAAAATCCCAGTGGAGCTTCCTGGGATATTCATGAAAAAAAATAAGGGATTTGATGACTGCAGCAAGGGCCATTGATTTAGCCAAGGACCATTAGGTCTGAACGTTAAAATAAATCTAAACAAGCTGTTTTTTTCGTTAATGATAGTTAATAGTGTATAGAATGGCTAAATACTAAAAGTCCCCCAAATCCCCTTGGAGCTTCCTGGGATATTCACGAAACAAACTGAGATTTGATGACTGATGTGCTACTCACTGGGGTGAAGATGAGTACATCCAGACCTATACCCTATAAGGTGTGGCCAACTCAGGAAACTTCTCAACATTGCCTGACATCTCTGCCCAAAATTCCTCATCAGTATTAGGAGCATTAGCGCGTAATTCTAACTGGTTCCACAAGAAGTGTTCAATTGGGTAGAGATCTGTCGACGTGGCTGGCCATTCAATGTGAGGAACATAAGCCTTTTGCAGACTTGCGGTAACGATGCGAGCGCAAAGACGAGTAGTCATCCATGAAGATTAAGTTTCGACAACGACGGTGCCACAGAGAGATGATTATGATATCAATAAGATCCCACAAGTGAGATTTGCCATTGATGTTCCAATCGACAAGACTTGTTTTCATTTTGCTGGTTGTTCCTTTCTATAATATAATACCGCCAACCCAAGTTCGATGGTTTGAAACCATGTTAACTGTAGCATAGCACTCACCTCAGCGTTTCCATACCTGTTGACGATAATCGTTTTGATTGAGAATGATTCTTCACTCATCAATAAATAACACTGTCAATCATTTCTGCACCTTGCATTGTCTCGGGCCAACTTTAAACATGTTTGGCTATGTTAGTCACACGCAACAACTGCTTACTAAGTACTCCAAAATGGTGAAACCGACTGTGCATTGTCTGACAGGATATTCTTGCCCCCGCCTTCTGAGGTTTTGGGGGGTTGTATTTGCATAGCGATGGTGCAGGGCCAGTGTTACCAGTTTCGTTTTTTTGTGCAGCGCTAAAATTCAACAGTTTGCACTCTTTTTAGCCGGGGTGATTCTGCACTCATCAGTAAACAACAATGTCCTTCTCCTCTCAATCTGCCATTCATCGCTATAGCTGAATTCATGCCTTTCCCTTGAGCATTAGTGCAAAGTGAACATAAACAGCCCTGACCGATGTTTGAACCCAGGTCGCCAATTTCATTTTTCTGTGCGGTTACCGCTTGCGCCACTCACACTTCAATCGTATTTACTGTAACCGGTTAAAAATATCATTCGAAAATCGAAATTTACTTACATTTCAACAAACTTGGCTACAAGTAGGGCATTGATTCCTTTTGAGGTGGAGAAGGCAATTGACATGGTGTTCTCTCGCCAAGGGATTCGGCCCTCCTGATTCACGTAACCTCCCCATAGATCGACGACCAATTTACCTTTGTAATAGACTGCAAAAGCCGCGCCCGTTTCTGCGCCGCTTTCCAAATTTTCCCTAAGAAAATAAAATAAAATAAAATAAAATGACGAGGAAAAAGGTGGAAATAGGTAGGGTACGTATGGCTAAGATCGCTGGAACCCACGATCAAATACACGCACAAGTGAAATATGAAAAAAAGACAGAACCCTTCTCTGATGTCTACGGTCGTTCAATTAAGGACACCGGATAGGTTGAAAAGTCAAACATTCCAAAAGTATCATTTTTTTTTATTCAGCCTTAAAAAAAAACTACCGTAACTTTATACCGACTTTCACAAGTCTAAACTTGTTTTTTGTAAATTTTCACTCTAACTCTTCAAATTGTACCCCCCCAGTCTTGTCACTTAACAGTTTCACAGATAAATTACAAAGAAGACTGAATAAGAAACGAAAATGAAGACAGGAAGAGTCTTGCCAATTTAGCGCTCTTTGCGCTAAATTCAGTGCGTTTCTTCTTTTGATAGGGCGAAAATAAAACATTTTCACCATATTTAAGGCCCATTTTTATCCCTGTTTTTCATTTATTTTAGCCAATTTCTAGCTGTTATCTAGGAATTTAAAAGCCAATTCAGCAGAGAGCTAACGCCCCACGGTGTATATATGAAGCTGGAGCTCTTTAATGACAATGTTTGGACTACAATATATGTTACATATTCATCAAACTTCGAAATGCATCTTTTTTTTTTTCGAAGTTTTTCGATATTTTTTCACTATCGACACATATTGATTAGTTCATAAGATATTCGGCTGAAATTTGGCAAGTGGACTAATTTGAGTTCTTTCAGCGACTGAACTCTAATAAAAGGCCTCGGGCATTAGAATCAATCTAAAATCTTTCAGATGTAACAATAGCTTTTGTTCACTTACCACACACTATTGCACTATGTGGAATAAAAATGAATGTATTTCATACCTGGGAATTTTTCATTTTATTGCATACATATACGCCTGATAGATCTCTATTCTCATACTCAGAGGAGTGATTGTAAATTTGCAACCCCAGGGCTTGAGCCACCCACTTCACAACATATAGTGCACTGGTTCAAACCTGTGGTCGCGCGGATCCCTGAGGCTTTACAAAGGTCTGTAGGTTGATCATTCAAAAGCTTAGGGTCCACATGAAAATTCTTTTGAATAAACGGGGTCCTTGGTAATGAAAAGGTTTGAAA
>OY735214.1:56005337-56097837 GCA_963457665.1 Thysanoteuthis rhombus
TTTCATTTTAAAGCCCCCTGTCCCTGCAAACCAAGTTATTTGAATATGGCCAAGCCAAATGAGTTCATGGTTAAAAATGCTTTTCGGAAAGACAAGATTTGTCAAATCTAGCCATGAAATGGCCAAAATGGCAACTGTTGTGCTATAATTCCTTATCTAAAGGTCAAAGGTTTTAGCTTATCTATAAACATGTGATTCCTACAAACTAACCCCTCAGCACTGTGATATCCAAATGATAGCCAAGAACGGGTCTTATCAGGGGCGTACCTTATGCTTTCTGGGGTAGGTGGGCTTCTAATTTACCGACAAAGTGGTCGTGCAGATCGATATCACTGACGCCATGTATGACTTGCTGTTTGACGCTAAAACTGTTTCTTTTTTTTTTATATATTTCATATTTTTTAGACGTTATATACTTTTAAAGCCCATTTATCATATAAACTGACAATAAGCCAAGACCTCAGAACAAATCATCAAGGAAAGACTGTATAGTTACAGAAAAAAACAACATGGCGGTACAGCAACGTTGTTGTCAACGAAATCTAAAAAATTAAATGGAAATTGGTTTCGCTTTGAGGAAGGAGCACTGAATGTCCGATAACTTCCTGGACATACCTCGTATATGTATATATTTTGAATACAAATGAATTAAAAAACGAAATACAATTAAGGTATCTAAATGTATTATAAAAGGACAAAAACAACCAGACCAGGACTAACAAAAATAGCAACTTAACCTGATAATCCTCCAAGAAAGGAAAATCCAAGAGAAAATGGATACCAATCTTGGAATATCAAGACTAATTGGAAGAGCGAAGGTAAATGAAGACTGAATGCCACCATTACAGGAATGGTTCACTCATCAGTAAATCCTGGACAGAAAAATCATCAACAAGGTAAGGAGAGTTAGTGACATGGGTATACGAGCCAGGGGGCACGCCCCACTCCGTCGGACAAACAAGGCATTTTGTCCCCTTTCCTAGTTAGTGACTGCCTATGGTTAGTGAACGCATATACCTACTTGAACAAGACTAACAGACAGCATCACGAGAGCCTGAAGGGCGTCGTCTTCTGTTGATGACAACAAGGGACTCCAATAACTAAACGTATTACACACACACACACACACACACACATTATATATATATATATATATATATATATATATATATATATATGTGTGTGTGTGTGTGTGTGCGTGTTTGTATTGTGGATGTGAAGTGATCTGACAGATCTGAAAATGATAATTGGGAGGCGAAGAGAAAAACTCATCTCAAAATCCTCCCTCAGAATAATTTTAAAAAATCGAGATGTAGCCCCTATCTCTTGAGTTTTTCTTCACCTTACAATTGTTATTTTCTTATATATATATATATATATATATATATATGTGTGTGTGTGTGTGTGTGTGTGTGTGTGTGCGCGCGCTCGCACGTATGTGTAGTATCGGTTAAAATAAGACAACCATTTATTAAAATGTAGTTCTTGTCGATGATAATTGCCATCGGATCTTGAAATCTATCGGAATCGTAGTCCTTAGTAAATATACTATGTAATGAAAAGCTTTTATTAAAAGAGGTTAAGGCAGGGTGTTCAAGAGAAACCTTCAGTGGAACAAAAATTGAGAACAAGTATACTATGCCATTTTCACGTTGAAGTTTAATGAAAAAAAATTAAATTAAAAATTGAACATGTGTGAATAATTTGTCTGAAAACAATTATGGAGTATAGAGGCTCTTATTAGCAATAACTTCAGCCCACTAACGCCCACAGTAAATGACAAGTTTTTCACACATATCCGGTGTTAATTTTTCCGTTCATCTTTGTGTTCCCCATAAATCAGTTACAGAACTTTGGTTTCGTTCCCTAACCGTGTCTCATGTTTTCTTCTACAAAGTCCCGATAAGATTTAAGTCGGGAATATGGGCAGATCATCCCAAGACTTCAATGTTCTTTTCTTCAAAAGAAATCTTTCAATCGCTCGACACTCTAACAGGGGACGTCGTTTTGTTAAAATAAATGCCTGCCTATCTGGCTGGTTGGGAGATGCTTGTAGAGAAGGAATGGCAAGTTACTTCATGAAGTTTTGATACACATTAGTATTTACTGTTCATTCGGACACACTTCGATAAAAGTTTGCTCCCCTGTACGACGTCAAACAAACTACCTGTCGTCAGATTCAACCAAATTTGATTTACTTTCCGTTCCAGTGTGGCTTGAGTTGGTGTTGTGGGTCCTGCGTACTTTTCATTTGACGTTGTGTATGAAGGGATAATTCTATGCATTTTCGAGTTAGGGACTACTTATCCTTAGGGTTCTCAGGTAGACGCTGGTGATTATACCTTATTTTATTCAAGTACTATGGTGTGGATAGAAGTTGAGGTGGCCATTTTTGTTGGCGGATTTGTGGTATACGCTTTATAGTAAGTTTGTATCAATTCTATGTAGGATGCTGAGGAAGGGAATGGTGTTGTTTGATTCTCATGAGTAAATTCAATTGTGGGGTCTGCTTAATTGAATCTATTCACCTAGGTGGATAAACTTACACCCCGAGGGTAGATTTCGCAAATGTATCGAAAATACTGCTCTAGGTATAATGTACCTGCAAGAAGGGTCGATTCTTTGAATTCCAGAAACAGCCCTGAACATTCCAGATCAAAATTTACCTGATAACTACTTGTCATACTGCAACCTATCATGCACCCTTGAAATAAGCTCACCTTTGAACGACACAAAGTCAGAAGGTTGGGATCAAACTCACTACATATATATATATATATATATATATATATATATATATATATATATATATATATATATATATATTGCAGTCTTGTAATGAAAAAAGGATGTATTTTACCAAATAATGGTCTAGTGCAGGGCCTTATGTCCAAATGAAGACCATATTATAAGCGATATTTTGCTGAAATATAAAGGTACGTGCACATATGCGGAGAAAACATATTTCCATTTTTCTTAACAATTTGGAGATCAGAAATTATCATCATTTGCTGTAATTTCTCATATTTATCACATAGTCGGGTGCATTGACGAAAGAAAAAATTCACCTTAACCTCCTCCCCCATTGTGAAATGAAGGTTTCTCAATGTTTTTCGTAGTTCCGGGTGTGTTCAATAACATACTGAAAGTCTACCACAGTCTCACCACAGGAAATTATAATTTTCAAGATGGTCTCCAAAATAGCCGTTAAATAATTAGAATACCAATTACTCCTTCATTATTTATCCTAGACCATTTTTTCCAACGGATTCTATAGTATCACGCGTGCTCAATAACATATAGAAAAAGACTACCACCGTCTGACCACTGCGAATTTTCGGAGATATCGTGTTGATAGACAGGAGCAAATAAAGAAATGTATATAAAAAAAAAGTATAAAATAAAATATGTCTCAATCAGTAAAAAATTCCTGGATCTGGACCAAACTTTGATCACATCCCTTTTACAATGTGGCCTACCTTTCCGCAAAATTTCATTGAAATTCATTGAGAAAATCTGAGAGATATCATGTGGAACGACGCGAGCAAATACAGGAATGTATGAAAACTGGAAAAATATTTCTCAATCGAAGACGAACTCCAGGATCCACATGAGAATTTACTCGCATCTTTCTTAGGACATGTCTCACCCTACCGCAAAACTTAATTGAAATTCACAGTGAACTTTTGGCAATATCGTTGGCACAGAAGGAGCAGATACAGAAATGTGGGGAAAAAATGGAAAAATATCTTTTAATCAAAAACAAATTTTGGGATCCAACCAAAAATTGAATCACTTCATCCTTATCCCATTGTCCATCGTTCCATGAGATTTCATTGACATTCATTGAGGAACTTTGGAGATATAGTATGGACTGATAGGAGCGAATACAAGAATACATAAAAAAAACGAAAAATATCTCTCAACTAGTAATGAATACCTGGATCCACCCAATGATTCGATCAAACGTTCGTTACCTTATTCCTTACCGATCTACAAAATTCCATCTCTCATAATCGAGAACTTTCAGGGATATAATATGAACAGACAGGAGCAAATATGGAAATGTAAGAAAAACACAAAAAATCTCTCAATCAATGACAAATCTAACCACTCCTTCTCATATCGTGCACCACTCATCCGCAAAATACATTGAAATTCATTGAGAACTTTTGGAGATATTGAGTTGAGAGACTAGAGCGAATATACAAATTTGAGATTGGATGAGAGGGAAAAGTGACTTCCTGGATTCACCAAGGAAGTGAATTACTTCTTTCTAACCCTGTGCCTCACTCTTCTACAAATCTTTTTGAAATTCGTTGCGAACCGTCGGAGATATCGTATGCAGAGACAGGATCAAGTAATGGGCATTTTAAGGATTTGGTGGTCATTTTTGCATCTCTCCGATGGTGATACTTTGGTAGACTTTTGGTATGTTTTTGAGCACATTATATACAACAGAAACGTTGGAAAACTCTTTTAGAATGATTAACGAACGAGACATTTGAAGGATTTGGCGGCCATCTCGGAAATTACACCTTTCCAGTTATCAGACTGTAGTGGAATTTTGACATATTATTGAGTACACTTGATACTGAAGAAACCGTGGGAAAATGTCTGGGATGAATAATAAGAGTGTAATAGACATTTTTGAGACGCCATTTTGAAAATTATTCTTTTTTTTATCGGTCAGACAGCAATGGAATTTTAGTATGTCATTGAGCACACCTGATACTACAAAAGAAAATGCTGAGAAACTTTTTGTTGCGATTTGGGGGGAGGGGGGTAAGTGTTTTCACGGAGGCAGTCAACTGATTAGGTTATCAACCTGGACGCCGTCTTGAAATTTATGCTTCCCCAGTAGCCAGACACAATACGACCAAGAACCGTTCGAAAAAATCAGTCTATGACGTAAAATGAACGAGTAATTGGCATTCTAAGGATTTTGCCGCCATCTTGAAAATTCTACCTTTCCGGAGGTCAAACTGTGGTAGAATTTCAGTGTACTAATGAGCACAACTGACAACACAAAAATCAATGAAAAAACTTGGGATGAGAGAGATAGTTAGATTTTTTTTCTTTTCACTCAAATGCACCTGACTGTGTGATAAATATGAAATATTACTGCAAGTGATAAATTTTGTTCAATAAATAGTTAAAAACATTGGTTATATGTCTTTTCTCGTCTATACACGTACACATAGACATTGCTTGTAGCAAGATCTTCATACTGTAGTGCGTAAGGTCCTGAATTATTTATGTTGTCAATCTAAACTACTTTCGTTCCAATACATTCAATTCAGTTGCGAACTTGTTATAGCCTCTGTATGGGTATATTCGTGTACATGTAGTGTACACGGTATATTTACAAGTAGCCGAAAAGAATAAAATAACCAGAACAGTTCATAAACTTTGGGTTAGACAACACCCCCCAAAATTGTAGCCCCTCTCCCCCCGTACAGCTGGTCCAACTACCACACCCCTCTGCCCGGGCCTGCTATCGGGACTGTTTTTCAACAGCAGTCTTCGTCAATCACGCGCAGTATATTTGCACTTTGCCCTGACCTATATTTTGATCTCCGAGTTTCAAAACCTACGCATTTTATGTCCCTTACCAAAACATAACTGGGTTATTAATTTTTGTATTTGTTAAGCAGGGACTCCTAACGTTTTCTGTTGTTGTTTTTTTTTTCACTGCAGGCCGGCTTAATTGTGACAATATTTTGAGGGAACGGCAGAAAGACTGGAAGGGTGTTAATCACGAGCCGAATATAGATGATGAGGAAATTCTGAATCACTCATAAGTGGCTCATACACTCGATTTCGTTTCTAAAAAAGGTTCATCTAACTAATTTAATATTATGATCCAAGGAAACAGAGTCAGAATCAGGTCAATTCTTTTTTGGGGAAGGGGGGGGGTCCAGATAGTGATACCATTTCGAGCATCTTATCAACCTCGAAAAACCGTCAAATGACTACAAAAAACTCGAACACGTTGTTAGCCATTTTATGACAATTCAAATTGCTAGAATGGCTAGATTAATCTAAGAATGTTCAGGAATAGTTGAACAGTAGCATAATTGACAAAATAATTGCCCTGCACGCTGGATTTTGCACTGCCAAAAGGAGAAACGCGCTAAATTGGCAACACTAGTTTGCAATATATGTATCTAAGTTTTGTCAAAATGTAACATCCAGGTGAAGTGTCACGATTTTTTTTAGATTTCTTATATCTATTTCCGTTTTCGTGAGTTGTGCGCATGTGCGTATATATGCAAACACACACACACACAAACATATATATATATATATACGCTTGAGTACAAATTAGTCTATGTTTATACATATGTTGATTGCGAGTTTATGTGTATATATATCGCACATACGTACACATATGCACATTAGCATATGCAGATACACACACACACTCTACATGAATACACATGCTGCACATATACTACATGAATGCATACATGTTGTACACACATACCACATACAAACATGCCACATACGCACATGCATTCACACATAATAACTGCAAACAGGCACTTCATATTCTTATGAACACGTGCACATACACGTCACATATGCACACACGTACACCATATACACACATGCCATATACGCATGCATATACACACTCAGACTACATGTATGTACATATATAGACATTTCGCGTACTCACGTATATTTGCCCACACAAGATACATTGCTCACACGCACACATGCTGTAGGTACACATGCACACGCATGGTACACATAGACACATACGATATACACATAGATGCACACACGTACAGATGGGGTATATGGTTTACATGTGCGGATATGAAAATATTTAGTGCATGTTTTTGTAGTTAGTATGTGTGTGTGTGTGCGTGAGCGTATATGGAATGTTTGTATGTTGTATGTGTGTAAACGTGTACATGCGACATGTGTATGTGCTTATGCAGTATATGCGTGGCATTTGTGTGCGCGTGGAACGTGTATATATGTACATGTATATACAGATACGTTTACATAAGTACACATTCAATACACGGGAAGAAATACTGGAGTCTTTCAAAAAAGCAAGTGAGAAACTCCAAACCTCTGGTTTTGATGTAAGGTTTTTTTTTCTAGCTGTTATCTTCACTTTCGCGTTTTGAAGAATTCTGAGAAAATACAACCGATAAGATTGCACGCTTATTAACCAGAATCAAAAGGTTTGTGAGTAGATATCACCCAAAAATTATTCTGATGCTTCCAGATGCATTGTTACAAATGTAGTGTCCCCTATACTTTTAATTAGGAATTAAGTACGAAACCCTTCTTTTAGATAGATATCCAAAACGTCACTTCCCCGACGCTAAACAAAGAAACTTGTAGATGGAACAAATGATGGTACTTCTTTTGGAGGAGTTGACAAATTTAGGATAGAAGTTCTAAATCAACTCTGTCACAACTTGATAATCCTGTTATGCAAACAGATTAACCCTTGTGAGCAGAATGCGAAAGGATTCAAGTTCCTCTAAGAATTAGCGAGCAATTCTTGAATTAGTGAGGATAGCATTAAACTTATGATATAGTATTTCAAAATTGATATTGACCGCAAGTTATTAATCAAGTGTTATCAGTTCAGAGAATGCTTGCATTTTGGGAAATCATAGAACACAGAAGAGAACACGTCATCTAAACTGCAGTGCATTGTTCCCCGGCTTATTTGTGAGCAATACCCCATTGGAATGTTCCCCAATACTACTTCTGGGCTTAAGCTGCACCTGACAACGCTTATCACGAGCTGTGAAACAGGAAGGGATTTACAAAAGTTAATCTTTATGAAGAACAAATCCAGGTCTACTATGACTGAAGAGCATATTATCACTAGGAAATGAAATTGCAGAGAAGCTCTTGTATGACATAATTGTCCGTGAATAGGTTGCTAGATAAGAAAGGTTTTGTAAAACGTGCTTCATGTGGTATGTATTCTCAAAGGTCATATTGACCGTGGTTTATCGTTCCATGATACATATATGTATAATCTTTCTCTAACTATTGATGACTGTGAGTCTGGACATCATACTGTAAAGCTAATAAAATGAAAACGATTCACTTTTTTCTTACAGATATTAACAAATGCATTACGTCAAAACACATAAAATTTTGTGTTCTGTATAGATGTTTTATGCATACTCAAGTAAGTTTTGGAAATGCCCCTCAAAATTGCTTTCAAATCAAAAAAATGGATAGATATCCGTGGATCCGTCCCATAGAAGGAAATGACAGTGGTTTCTGTCCGAATTTTTTTAGATGAAGGAATCTTATCACGTAAAGGGTGTACACAACATTTTGGTTGTTCTCCCCTACGGCCATCTTCAGGTGATAAATGGGTTTATTTCTGACTATCAAAACGGGAGGGGGGGGCGTCTCGACGATCTGGAAATGGTACGCATTGTCTAATGTTGGATGTGTTTGATTTTTTCCACAGTTTTTGTTTGTAAGTGGTGCTAAAAATCTGTGGCTGTCTGGAGTTGTTTTAGGGGGTGGGGACAAAAACATCTTCGTCGGACACGGTCAGTTGTACTAACCCCCATTTGTATTTTGTTTATGTTTGAAACCAGGGGCAAGTCACTCGTGCCAATGAAGACAGCCGTAGCGTACGAAACGTTGTGTTAAAAAAAATGAATCATGTGGACAAAAGTCGCGAGAGTTTTCCCATAAAGGTAACAACGGTCACCCAGATCACATTGCTGGTGGAAAAGGGCTCACTGTCTGGACCCATTTTCAAGGACTCCACCACATCTCCGCCTCTTGGGCCTGGAAGTACTTCCAAGGGCAGCAAAGACCTTCCGACGTAGTTGAACATTGCTCTATTATCGCTGGTTTCGAAGTGGCCCCATAACAAGCTTCAGAGCCCCCAAAATGGAGGCCCACCTCCATTTTGGGGGCTCTGAAGCTTGTTATGGGGCCACTTCGAAACCAGCGATAATAGAGCAATGTTCAACTACGTCGGAAGGTCTTTGCTGTGTGTATAAGCTAAATAAGCTAAGCAGAACACCACCGGGTCAATGTTACATGCACCACCAACTGCACTTGGTGGTGCATGTAACATTGACCCGGTGGTGTTCTGCTTAGCTTATTTCACAGGTCAATATGAATGATTTGGGGTTATTTGAAAGCTAAGGTCTACGTTAATGACTGTCCCAGAACTGAAGAATAATATCTGATAAGAAAATAAGCGGCCAAGGACCAGATATCCTTCAAAATATTTTGCAGAATGTCAACGAAAGAACAAGAATTTGTGAAGTTGAAAATGGCAGACATTCAAAGGGAACAATTGTCCGTACATTGGTTAAATAGATCTCGATTGTGTATTTTATTTTTCGCCACCCTGTATGAACTAATGTGGCAGATTCTTCATTTTCACTTGAAATTAATTATGAAAATATAGCCTCCAGAGTTGAAATAATCACTTTTCCTTTGTGTTAAACGAATATTTGTCCGTTTTTTTTATGTGTCTTGATATAAACAAATAACACTTTAATGGATGTTTGTTTTGTTTTAAAATTATATATATATATATATATATATATATATATATATATATATATGTATATATATATATATGTATATATATATATGTATATATATATATATATATATATATATATATATATATATATATATATTCGAGGAATGGACGTATTTGGTCCGACAGAATTAATTATGAATTGCGTTATATTATATAAAAACTCATTTAAAATGATTTCTTGTCGTTGCACGTTCAATATATCACTCAATTCAGATAATGTAAAGAGAATAAACAACTAAAGAAGATGGGGCTACAACAGGAATCGAACCTGCCACCGATAGGGAAGCTATAAAAGAGACGAATTGGCGGAGAATAAACGAGATGAGAATCTGGGTTGAAAGCAATTATTTGGCCTTTGCATTACCGGCGGCTGTTTAGCTCAATAGTAAGAGCATCGTTACTTCGAAGTGGCTACCCTATCGGTGGCAGTTTTGATTTCTGCAGCAGCACCATTTCCTTCAATTGTTTATTCTATTTACGTTGTCTAGATTGAATAATATATCAACTGTGTGATGATAGGAGATCATTTCAAATAAGTTACTGTATGATATTACGTAATTTATAATTCATATGTATACATATGTATATAAAAGTAAAAAGGATTATATTATCGAATGTATTTTACAACAGAAATCTACTGATTAGGGATTTCATTCAAGAGTTGCCCTGGAAAGGAGAATCGCATTGCGTAGGAATTTGCTGTAAAGTGGATTTTACAACGCTAACAACGCAATGTATGGGGCTTCAACTATAAGGATGCATCGGAAACTGATTTTCTTATAGAAATGTAATGGAAAGAAAATTTTACTCAAGAAATGCATTGGAATTTATGTGTTACTATAGAATGCATCAGAAATGGATTTTATTGTAGATGAAAATGGATTTTACTACAGAAAGGTATTTTACTACAGAATGCACTGGGATGGGATTTTTATAAAAAATGCATTTGAATGGAATTTTATTGTCGAAATGTATTTCAGGGATGACTTTACCACAAAAATGCACTGGATGGCACCTCAAACTGTTCATATTTATTCAGCACATTTTTTCTGTTCATATCAATATACATATCTACCCAAGTCTGTGTTCATATATATATATATATATATATATATATATATATATTTATATATATATATATATATATATGTCTGTGTGTGTGTGTGTGTATTCAAGTCTGTTCATACCTATTTTTCTGACAGTCAGTCCATGTCTATTTATCTATCTGCTCGTATCTGATTGATATGAATAGACTATCAATCTATCTTTATGTCAATCCATCTTAGTCTGTTCAAATCTACCTATTCATAGGTACACAAGAAAGACGATATTGTTAGGATAAGTACATAGATAGATCTTAGTACGTTCGTATTGACCTAAGTCTATTCAAATCTATCAATGCCAACAGTTTTTCCTTTCTTTTGTCAGTTACTCCAGCTGCCCTAACCGGGTGTCAATGAATATTCATGAAAAGTGATTTGCATATTCATGACCTAATGATCAACAGACGGACCCATTTTTTAAAAATTTGCACATAATTTGCATGTCTAGGTGCCCTTTCTGCAAGTGCATATTTTGCAATGACACCCGTCTGCAATTTCTCAGAGAAAATGGTTGAGAATCCATCGTTCAGTTTGTTAGCAAGGGTCTCAGGGTTTGGATAAAACTAGTGTGGGACCTATAGCATGTTAAAAAGGGGGCCCCAAATTAAGAGACTTTCCATGAATATTAAAATATATAGTTCTTTTAACTTGCAAATTAATTTTTTCTCATTTGCAATACAACCAGATAATACAACAAATTTGTCCTACATTACAGTGCTTACTTTTCGTTTTCATCTATGTACAGTGGCTATGACTACAGTTTCAAATATCTTTGTATCATGCATCATGAATGTATCACATACTCCCTTTAATCTCTACGTCAAGATAATAAACCCAATTAAAGGTGACAATTCACTGGAATTGCAGTGAAGTCATATAGTATCAGAGCAAATTGAGAATCAGTGAATTAGAATAAATAGCTTTCGAGCATTTAGAGCAGGGCCCTTGGAATTGTTTGCCCCCTCGAATATCTTACTTCATAGTTTATCCGGACCCCATGATGGTAATCTGAGGTATGAAATAATACTGGGTGTTAGATACATTTCTTTAGTAAAAAAAAAACTTTCCCAATTCAATTTTATAGAAAAACCACGTTCCAATGAATTTCTGTCGTATAACACCTCTTCTGTTGCAATACATTAGTAAAACCACCGTCTAATAATCTCTACAGTAAGATGCGTATCAAATGCATTTCTATAGTAAAACTACCAATGCATTTCCCTGGTGTGATCCACATCTAATGTACACTATAGTAAAATCCCCTTTCGAATGTAGCTATGGTAGAATACCTTTCTGGATCATTCGTATTGCAAAGGAAATCCTCTTCAAATGCATTTCTTTGATAAAAATCATTTTACTAGTCTCATCAAATTCCCAATGCATTTCTATAGTAAAATCCAATCTTCAACATAGACCTTTAGTAAAATCATCATCGCAATGAATTTTTTTTTAGCAAAACCCTTTTTTAAAACATTCTGTGGTGAAATCCCCTTTCTTATGTATTTCTATAGTAAAATCCATTTTCTAAAGCATTCTATATCAAAATGGTGAGTTCAACCTTTTGAATAGACCAGAGCTTCTCAAACTTTTAAGATTCATGACCCTCTTGATAAGACAACATTTTCCGCAATCCCTTTGGATGAGACAATATTTTTCATGCTCCCACGCTCAATGTCATAAAAGCAACAGATATTATGACCATATATGGGTCTTCAGTTGTGATTTTATGATAACTAAACATAGGAACAAATAAAGACCAATAAATTGCCACATATTTATAAGTTTTATGGTGTCTATTACAGAGAGAAAACTTTTTAAAATCAAATTACTAAGATGTAACAAAATAAATTTCTAAAATATCATTTGTGAACAGCATTGAATCATTTTACAATAAGTACCATAAGGAGTGCATTTTTGTCTGGAGATGATTCAAACTAAGTTACATGATTTTTATTTGCAAAAAAGATTTTCAAATATTTCTGCGACTCATAATAATTTTTATGCAACTCAACGACCCACCCACCTGGGAGAGTCCTAACCCAAACTTTGAGAAGCCCTGGTCGAGATTATATCACATCATAGTATTGAAGGTTTGCAATAGGATAGGAGAAAAAAATTATTCACAATTTCAAATTCATAAGTACTGAATTGAAGTTGACAGGATACAGGCATCCCCGGATATAATTTGGTTAGTTATAGTGCAGTCGCAATATCAGGCGGCTGGGTAATGAACAAAATTCTTTTTTATTATGATTAATTTTCTTCTTAGGAAAAGGGTATCTAAAGGTGCCGTGGCAAAGGGTCCATAGAATTAAGTCATGTGTATAAATATGTAGTTTTTTTTTAAATGCTAGATTTATAAGTTATAGTTATTTCGTCATCTTTCACCTGTTATTAATAATCGCCCAAATCACCTGCAGGTATGACGGCTTGGTCATAAAGTGATTGACTTCCTTGGACCCTAGCATCTACATGATAATGGGGGATGCCTGTGCTCAACTTGAGTATGACAAGAACCTTACGAAGGCCAGAGGGTACAGCAGCAGAAACGTTGTGCTAAAAATAAGAGATGACGATAAATATTTGAAGATCAGAACACTGCAAATAAACAGCTAATCTTAAAATTTCGATAGAAGGAATTTTGAAAATTTCTTTTTATTAGGAGATGACATTTAGAAAAATACAAAATTTCAAAGAGATCAAGATTTTTGAAGACGGTTATTTTTTTTTCCTCTGATATCGCTTTTTGGGCTACATTATTTTCCCAAATTAAAGTCTCCAAAATCTGTACATTGTTGTCAAACTTTCTGGCAAGGGTTGAGAGACCTTGAGAGAAGAGTGTGCAGTAATACCCTGCTCGATATTTCACTGTTTAGCGCTGATTCACGACAGCGCTCTTTTTCAAATATTTTTTGTAATAAATTTAGGAACGTTAATTTTCCGAAATAAATAATTAATGATAACAGAGAGCATCATGGAAACTGTATCCCGTTCACTTGGGTTAATGTGTCGTATGTTACAGTGTTGTATTGATCAGGAAGCATTTGAGGCCCAGGACCCCAGTCTCAAGGGCGCCACTGGGGTGGCTTGAGGTGGCTCCGAGTTGGCCATGACCGGAAGTATTTTTCTCTTCCTTCCATGATAAATTTTTGAATACGGTGGTTGGCTAAACCCAATTAGAATCTTCTTGCTTGTTATATATCTATAGAGTTGGGGGGACTCAGGTTGACCTTTGCCTCAGGCTCCTATTAAACTTAATCAGGCCCGCCGTGCGTACGAGAATAAACGCATTCACAATAATTTATCATGAAATAATGTATCGACACCTAGAAATATTAAACCAGGCTCGGGGAGTAGCTACTAGCTGAGCTACACATAAGTAATCTTTTCTATCTGACTGGGGGTGCAGCAGGAAAGTGAAGAGATGTATTTTGGACCTGTTAAATTTCTGCTATGTTACAATAGATGATCCTTGCTAATCCGGCACTAGAATGACCTGATTAATATTTTTTTAAAAGTTATCTCCCTTTATGGCCCAGAATGCCTGAAAGTGGCTAGATTTCATCATTCTTCATTTCCAGCAAACTTTACGGCTAAAAATAAAAATCAACTATTTAAAAATATTTTGATAAATACATAATCTAAAAATCATATTGTTCATATCCTCCAATTGATGTTTGTTACTTCTCCCTTATTCCAATATCCCCAACAACTGTAAGTACTACTAATAAAATGAGTCTAATATATTTTCTACCAAAAGTTCACGTAGTTAACAGTGTTGTTTTTGCTAAAAGATACTGTTTTTCACACCTGACAGAAAACAGATTTATGATTATGTTACTCTACAAAACTGCGCATCATGAGTGTCAATATTTTAGATAATTTTGCTTTGACCAATCTTTGAAACTATGTACGTCTTTTGTAAACACCCTGTATAAATACAAATAATCATCATCAAAGGGCCTGTAGTGCTCCTGTTGGTCATCCACCTACATATTCAGAAATCATTTTTTATTTCTTCTATCACTGAGCTTCATTTCTTAGAAATTATTATGGAATCTATTGATATATACATGTTCAAAAAAATGCACATTATGAGGAAAACACCTAAATTTTAAAATTTTACCAAAAATCATCTATTTATTTGACTTTTATGTCAGAAGTGAAAAAATTTCCTTTAAAGAATTCTCGATTCCAAATTTTGGAGAGAAATCCCTAATGTGATTATAATAAAATTACAACCCCCCCTTGATTAAGTTGATAATTTAGTATACTTATGATTTTCAGATCTTAATGATTTTCACGCATATCAAAAATAAGTCCATTGAAAGATAATTCTATCTCCATTAAAAAAGAAAAGAAAAAGAAAAGGGTTTACCAGGTTCAATATGAAAACCTTATAAAGGAATTTTTAAAAATCTGGAAAATAGAGTAAAATATTGAACTTCTTGGCAAATTTTCAGTTTCATTTATAGCTTGTATTTTAGGGCTACATTCCATAAAAAAAAATATTCGTACACTGATGGGATTTTGTTGATGTAATAAACCAATGTTGAATGAATCAAGACAAATTATATAAAAAAATATCGCTCTCGCAGTATTTCTGAATGATTTTTTTTATCAGTTACTTTCCATTAAAAACTTATGGTAGGCCAGTGGAGTCAAAATTGACTGCCATTTTTTTTAGATGTTAAACCAATCAAAAAAGCCATTCGAGACATAATAGTCAACGTTGCCATTATAAAGTCCTCCAAGGGTTTGTTGGTGTAATTTGTTTCTCCAAGAAAAAAGCTTTCAAATTCAATTTCAACTAATAATTATTGCCTTCCTGCCTACCATAACCGTTAGTCAAAACGAGGCTGTTGATTGATCAACAGAACCTACTGACACCTAATTATTGCATATTGATCGATGTCAGGGCCTAAACAGTCTGATTCATGTTATAATTAATGAAAAATTTCTATTCAAGACAAAAATTTAGTCTTTTTCTTTTCTAGCGAAGACAAGAAAAAACTTCAGAACATCATTTTTGAAATTTTAAATACATTTTCCAATTATGGCTCTAAAGATTTTTCAAGGGTTGGGTAAAGAGTTCCGTAATCATAACTAGTACAGAACCTTTCATTTGTTGACATGATATCTTTAACCTAACTTTGGGGAATTATATTGAAAACTGGTGATTTTGAGAACATCTAGATTTTGAAAATAGAACGTGGCTGAAAACAGGTTCGTGTCCAAAATACGAGGTATTTCAATTTCGTAGGTACGAGGTGGTAGAGTAGTGATCAGCTCGGAGAACAGGTTCAGTCTGTACGAATGCCATAGGTAAAAGGTAAAAGGCATGTACCCATCTCTTCACTTCCCTCCAACAGGTCATAGGCCATTATGACAGGGTAGGACCTATCAACCACTGATGTCTTATACAGGAGAGGCGTATGCCTAACAGCAGACCTTAAAAGGTTGATGAAATTTTTTAGCTCTGCAGACAAAGTTAGAGAGGTACATGAATTCAGTTGTGTCCGTCCATTCTTCCATACTCACATCCACATAATATTCCGATAATGGATTTCAATTAAATTTAGTGGAAGGTTGGGCAATAAGCTACGGAAGAATCGTTTACATTTCGGGTTGGATCCATGAACAGTTACCAGCCCAACATCAAAGTCAAATGTCCAAACCACATAATATCGCCAAAAGTTCTGTCCACATGATACGTCCAAAAGTTCTCGAAGGATTTCAACTAAATTTCGCGATGGGCAATGGCTAAGGGAAAAGTGATTGAATTTTGGGTCGGATCCATGCACAATTACTTCCCCTGACAATGGCTTTGGCAAAGGTAAGCACGCTCTGTTTTTTTTTTTTTCAAATCAAAAATTACTTGCGATGAGTTTTCATGTGTTTACGAAGGTTATTTGATTGACTGAAAGCAGACCCACACTGATGGCATTTGTATGGCCTCTCTCCTGTATGCACCCGACGGTGTTTGGTCACGTGACTCAGCTGCGTGAAACTTCGTCCGCAAACATCACAAGAAAATGGCCGTTCACCAGTGTGGATACGCGTGTGGGCTACCAGATCGGAGGTCCGGCCAAACGTCTTGCTACAGTAATTGCAGGGAAATTTCTTGGTGGCAGATGTCTGCATTCCCAAGTCAGGCCCTGATGAAGTTTGTTCTGAACTAGCATTCGATTCTTGTAAGAAGTCAGCAGGGTTGTCATTGCTTTCATCATCATCATCATCACAATCATCGTCATCGTCATCATCAATATCAATGACGTCTGCTTCAAAGAGTTTCGGAGTGGTTATTGATTGTACAACAGTTGTCAGAACCTGACCGTCAGTGGAGGTGGTGGACAGGTACTCAACCTGGTCCTCGGAGGAAGTTGCTGAGAATGATGTGGAACCCCTAAAACTTGGAATATCTGTTTCGGATGTCTTCTGGAATATGGGCATTTCCACGGGAAAAAGCTGAGCCTCGCTCGACATTGGAAGTTCTTGTTTCACGAGAGATTCGGACAAATTGCTAAAACTGGTTTGATTTTCAAAACTTGTAGGAAAAAATGAGTCCACGTTATTTTTTGAATAAACATTGTCATTTCCCAGCTGGTCATTAAGGGGCAAAGAAATACCCAGATCTGAACATTCGGTCTTTACCTGAAATTGGCCAAGATTGGAGTCAATTCCAGGGTCAGCAGAAGTAGATTCACTTTGTGAAACGTTCAGACTCGGCTGGAATCCATTTTCGGTTTTAACGCAACTGCCTGAATCTAGAGTTGGGTCTTCATGATTGCCAACAAAACTCGATTCAACATCTTCGAGATTTTCTATCAGAAGAGATGGTATTTCTTGATTTGACGAGACATTTTCTGACTGGGGTGTTTCCAAAACAGGCAAATTGGACGTTGGATCCTCGGGCAAGACAGCGGATGGGCCTGGAGCAAACCTTGGTGTTGTTAAGCCTAAACGCTTCCGGGCATGCGTCCGGACATGTTTCTTTAAATTACTCGACTGGGTAAAGGCCAAGCTACAGATAGCACACTTATAAGGTCTCTCACCAGTGTGTACACGTCGGTGTTTTGTGAGGTGACTAGTTTGCGCAAACGCTTTGGGACAGAGGTCACAACGGAAGGGCCGTTCTCCAGTATGGGTTCGCATATGGAGACGAATGTCAGCACTACGGATAAATGTCTTGCCACAAACAGTACAAAGATGGGGGCGAGGATTTGCAGGGTCAAATACTGAAGCTGTTGTTAAGGGGACAGCATCTACTGTCGATGTGAACGTTGGCAATGAAGTTGAGGCTGGGGTTCCTGTCGCTTCTGGGGTTGAAGTCAATGCAGAGGAGACAAAAGGAGGGGCAGCAGAAGAAGTGAACGAGGGTCCTTGTTGAGGAAACTGTGGAAGAAGTCGACCCAGAAATGATGACGAGGGAGGAGAGCTGGTTGGTGGTGGGGAATCTTCTAAATCAATTACTTCATATTTGGGCTCTACTGGTTCAGGGAAATCATCAAGATTGATTTGCGGTGGCGGCGGCGGCGGTGGTGGTGGTGGTGGCGGTGGTGGCAAAGGCGAAGGTTTGACCTCTGGTAATTCTGAGATGTTCACTTCCTGCTTTATGCACGCCTGGCTGCCATCGGAAAACTCGTTCTGCATTTCAGGTTTTTGCTCTTTGATTTCACAAGGGTCGTTCACTTCTGACTGGGGTTGAACCATGTCTGGTTGGTTTGTTAAGCAGGGGTTCATCTCCGGAGCAAACTGGGACTCAAAAATTGGATTTTGTTCAAAATTGGGAGCTTCGATTGTTGAAGTTTGCTGGGGTGTCACTTCTTCACTACAATTGTTGTCTTTGCTTCTTGTACACTCTGAGACATGTGAGGTAAGTGCGCTTTGAGTAAAAAATGTCAGCTGGCAAGAGCCACAAGGATAAAACTCCTCTTTTGTGCATATTGGTTCCCCTTGATTTTCATCATTCTGGTTTGGGCCGCTCCAACTCGAAAGGCCAGGATCTTGTGATGTTTGCTCGCTATTAACGTTATTCGATACAGGTTTGAAGTGTACCCGGACGTGTTTCTTTAAATTGCTGGACTGTGTAAATCCCAAATTGCATAAGGCACACTTGTAAGGACGCTCACCTGTATGTACACGTCTGTGCTTGGTCAAATGGCTGGTTTGAGCAAATGCTTTCGGACAAAGGTCACACCTGAAGGGTTTTTCCCCTGTATGCGTACGCATATGCAACCTGAGATCCCCGGGTCTCAAAAAAGATTTGCCACAACGCACACAGCCATGCGGACGTCGTAAACCACCCAGCCTACGGACAGTACTACCTTTAAAATTTGCCAATGAGGGGTTTCCGAATGGTATCGATTCACGTGAAGATCCTAGTGTTCCCTTGAAGGAAGGAGTAGCACCTCCCCAGAGCGGTCGGGACCATCTCGATTCTGGTCTCCGCAGAGGTCTTAAGGGAAGGTGTTGTTGAAGGGGTGGTGTTGATGTCGTGGGTTGTGTCATCAAAGCTCTGCGCAGAGATCTTCGAGCCAGAGTTACAGATCGCCCGGGGGTCACTGAGGTTTTTTCTTGACTGTGTTTTGTCTCGAGATGGCAGGTAAAATCCTCGGAACGGGAAAATCTCAGCTCGCACTGGTTGCACTGAAAACTTTGAATGACAATGTTTGACTGGGCGGGATCGGCTGTGCAGACTGATTTCTCCAGGGTTCGATCTCGTTCTAGTTCGCGACGGGCCTGCAAAGTGTGGAGGTTTTTGTGTGCTTCCAGATCGGGTTTGCGGACAAAAATTGCAGGACACAACCGACAGTGGAAAGCATCACCGTGTTCGTAGCAGGCGTGGTTCAGTAAATCACCCAGATCCGAGTAACGAGCGGGACATTTGGCACAGGTATAAAACTCGTTCAGGTTATTAGAAACCTCACCTGAATTTTGATTAGCTAATCCACCTTCACGGACATTGATGACATCAGTAACCGGAGGTTTAGAACAAGCTAGTGAATAGGAGACATTCGTAGGAGCTACCGTTGATGAAGACGGAAGTCTTTGACTATTGGTTTGGTTAAAATTAAGTCTCGGATTCCGCTGGATAGCTGGAGTTGGTAGCTGGGGCTGGGATAAGGAAAGAGAGGGAAGGGTTGATGCAGGGGTCGGTGTAGAGCGTTGCCAACGAATGTGCTTTTTGACATGAACTTGAAGGGCGGTATAAGATAAAAACTGACGCCAGCAAAATTTGCACTTGTGAAATAGCCGGCTGTTGCCGATGCTGGTGTTAAAACTGTTATGGCTGGTACTACCCAACCGTAAATTTGCACAATTACCCTGGGCAGTTGAACCCATATTGACGCTAGTCACGGCAGATAAAGCTTTCTTTTTCTTCTCCCCAACTTTGAAATGTGTACGTACATGTTTTTTGAGATTACTCGATTGAGTGAAAGACAAATCGCATAAAGCACACTTGTAAGGACGTTCACCCGTATGAACACGTCGATGTTTAGTAAGGTGGCTCGACTGAGCAAAAGCTTTAGGGCATATATCACATTTATAAGGTCTCTCTCCGGTGTGCGTTCGCATATGAAGTCGAAGGTCAGCTGGCCGAGAGAACATCTTTCCACATTGTGAGCACTGCTCGGTTGGGGGACGTTTCCAGCGGGGTGGGTCCTGTTTTTCTGTGTCTGAATTCGGGTTGTTCTTCTCGAGAAGTAACGACACCCGTTCAGCAAAAGTATTCTGCTGCGTACTGTCGTCCGTATTTCCCATGGTGTTTGGGTGGGCGCTGCCGAGAGTGAACATAGAATTTGCTACCGTCAGGGTTTCGTAGAAATATTTGGACAACTTTCGGTCTTTTCAACCTCAGATTTATTAGCAACACTTCTGGAGGTGTCTCCTCTTCTGTTCATGTGAATACGTTGTTACGAGTCAGTTGTTCTGCCATGAAATATATTTTGCAGTCATCAGAGACTGGATGTTTGGATTATTGCATCGATTCGGTAACAATGAAGTCGAGGTAACGGTGAAGTTACAGGAAGACGGTCTTCCGTTCTATCTCAGCACAGTATGAAAAAATGATACAAAATACGTTGGAATATGGTTACGGTTTGTATAAAAGTGAGCAATATCTAAGCCCTTCACAGGCAGAATTAATGGCGATGCTGAATTATTCTACAGGGAAAGACTTTGTGAATTGAACCGTATATCTCTCCTGAGGAGGAGAGAAAGCTACAAAGTTATAATGATGTTCAAGATACTGCAAAACTTGTACTGAACGATTTAAAAATCTCATTTCTTCACAGAGAACAAAGAGGTATTTGCACTATTATTTCAATTCTATTCCAGAGTGAAACAAAAAAGGCCTAATCCAACTACAATGTTGTTCTGGGTGTTTGGATGAAAACTTTGGGACTATATTCCCACTGAGATCACCTTAAGAACCAAAGTAGTGAGCTTCAAGACTTCTCTGGGAAAATTCCTTGAGCAAATCCCAGACAACCCACTGACACTTGGATGCACATCTAGAAACGATAACGGCATACTAGAGTATACTGTACGTGGTCGACATTCGTGGAGATGATGTTCAAGAGTCCCGTTCACCAAATCAAAGTTATCGTCATTTCTAATAGAATCAAGTCAAGATACATTTGAATATCCTGCAAGAACTTCAATTTGTCTTAAATCATTTTTCACTTGTGTCTGTCTGTCCACGCAATATCTCCAAGAGTTCTCAAAGAATGTCAATGACATTTTGTGGAAAGGTGGGACATGGGCCGAGGAAGAATCCGGGAATTCTTCACAGTTACTGCCCCTGTCTTGTAGCTGTATCTGCACTGATTTTCATTCAATTTTTTTAGTGACAATGGCGTTGGCAGAGGTATGTGCTCTCTGGACGCTTTATTCTTGAAAACCTTTGTTGTGGGAATGATTCTTCAAACCTGGAAATGAGACAAAAAAATATTAAACTCAAAACAAAATCATTTTCATAGACAAAGATCAAAAAATGAATTCCACAAAGTAATCAAGATATTTTACAAATGATCTGTATGAGAAACTGTTCTCGTAGGTTTCTTCAGTTTTCATGTTAGTCTCGCTGGCTATGTACGTATATAATGAGCAGGCCACACCAGTGGAGATAGAGAAGCTGAAATTTCAAGCATCTACTCCTTATTATATCCGAAAATGAAGAAAAAAAAAAGCGTTTTCTAGAAAAGGAATGAGGGTTCAATTTGCAATCAAAGTTTATGCTAAACTGATCCCTTAATTTATGGCCGACAGCATTCATGCTTCTTTTACGAAAATTCAGACTTTTTAGTGATCACTGCCCAACAAAAGGTGAGAGAAGATAACTCATTCATTGATCTTCCCTTTTTCCAAAGTTTCAATTGATCACCGACATGGCATGGTGCCAAAAGACGTCACAAGACAGTTTCTATTAGTGACTATTTCATTGTTTGAACTAACATTGTCATTGAGTGACGGTAAATTCATTGCAGATTATCATTTAATATGACACTCTAGCTGGCGTGCAGATTTTAAAGTTTCAAAGATTAACAGTCAATCACAACTTTCGTTAGGATTTCTCAAGAGTAACCAATTAGCGTACAGTAACTTTTAATTTAACACAGGTTATATTTGTCTGCCTTGTGAATAAACCAGGATTTTCCCGAAAATTATTCTAGACTGTTATGCAATATAAAACAAGAAAGTTCCATGTGATATTAGGGCACAACAAAAGCATAATGATTCTTATAAGCATTGTATAATTGTTATCTTTTTATTATGTTCAATAACTAAACAACTCAAGCATCAAAATTTGAAATCAAGTAAGAAAGAATCTATGAAAGCATAAATATGATCAGAATGAATTCTATTTATGACAGCACTGGTGTTTCCCACAGAAAAATAACTAAAATAAAGATGGAGTTCTCCAGTGGGGAACACCAGTGATGTCATGAATAGAATTCCTTCTGATCATATTTATGCTTTCATAGATTCTTTCTTACATGATTTCGAAGTTTGATGCTGGGTTTGTTCAATTATTGAATATGATGGGGAGTCCTACCTTTATATTACATCAATATTCAGGAAATATTGAACATAAACAAAAAAATGCTGTGCAACAATGTTTTTCATATTTTACAAGTACAGTGCAATCACAAAATTACTTAATTATTGCCATCAATCTTGACAACAAAAGGTAAACTAGCCAATAATACGAGCTGTATTTGTTATACTGATGTTAATTGAAGAGGCTTTTATTTTAAAATATATAACCTGAATGAAAGGATTATGTATGAATAAATGTATGAATGGAAACTAACAAGAAATGTCATCAACAAAGGAATAATTGGTTAGTATACATGTAAGTAAAAGGTACTCAATAAGAGTGAAACAAACTGTGAGTCACTGTTGTTATACTTACTGATCCCTCGTCGTTGAATACATTTTTTGGGTAACCTATGTAAGGGAGCCCCATTTCAAAATATTTCATGTAGTATAAAATAACATCCATATACAATACATTATGATAATACTCTACATAAAATAACAAACTACATGTATGATAAAAGCTACACATTAAAATCATGGCTGATGGGAGATGGTGTTAATAGAACTGTCTTATTTTTAAACTCCCAAAACGGTTACATGTTAAACAACTGATCATCTCAACAAGAAGAAATCCATACATTGTACCATAATAACAAAGTAGAAGTAAAACAGGAAAAAATCTTGAAGAAAACTACATAAATTACATAAACAGATATTGGGAAATTAGCGACTGAAGTGTCACAAAAAAATTTGGTAAAGTTTTCTAATGTTTAAAGCAGTAAAGCCTCACACACAGAAGGCTCCAGGTTCAATTCCCAGTACAAGCGAAGAGCGTGGAAAACTTTTGAGAGGACAAAAATTCCCCCAACCATACAGTTTCTGATTTTTCTTTTTTGCATTTTTTACAGAAATATTTGTCCCTCATTCTTTGCATTGTGAAATGAGTATTCCTATTTATAACAATTTTTCTCTCATTATTTAAAAAAAAAAAAAATAATTAGGCTCTGTTTTTTTTGAATGCTTTCATTATTTTGTAAAATCTGAAGAAAAGTCAGCATTACCTCCCTTTGTTGTTGCTTTCAGAATTACCTCCCTTGTTGACCATTGGGAGGGGACAGAAGTGAAATAGTGCCATATCAGTGGAACAATCATTAAAAACCGTCAACTCAAATTGTCAGAAGAGGTTTCTTCAGTTTTCATGTAGATCTGGCTGTCTTTATATGTGTGTGTGTGGATCACATGTACATGCCACACCGATTGAGCTAAAGGGCTGAAACTTTCAATATTTACTCCTTATCATGTCTACAGAAAAGTTTTCTTTTATTTCTCTAAAAAAAATTCTCTTTAAAAATAGCTTTTTAGTGAGAGGTTCAATTTGCAATGTAAGTTTATGCTAAATTGGTCTCTAGTTTGTGCCTGTCTGTGTTCAGGCTTGTTTTTTTTGTTTTTTTAAAATTCAAACTTCTTAGTGATGCAACAACTGGCAAAGAAAGTAATTCATTCATTGATAAATTTTTTAATTGATCACCTCCAACACGGCACGCTGCCAAAAGAATGTTGGTCACGTGACAGATTTCTGTTGAGTGACTAACCGGTTTATTTTTACTAGATGAAGTATTACAAGTAATTCTTATCATTCTGTGACTACTGTGTACCTTCATCCTAATTGTTCACCTGATTTTTGTTGCGACTTAAGATGTTAATCGACAGTTGTGCGTAAACAGTGCAAATCACTAATTCTTTATAAACTCCCTGGGTGACTTGGAAAAGGAATTAAGATGAAGATAAACAGTAATAAAGATTTGATGACTATATCTTTTCCTTTCTCAAACATTGACTTTTAAATTGCTTTTTTAAATGTCTTGGATAAAGATTATCCATAGGATTTTAAAATCATGTCATTACGATTCACAAACAAATTTTTACTTTATTCTGAAAAGTTTGTCATTCCTAATCAAAGTGGTCCCACAAATGATCAACCGACCAGCCAAGGGGGCTACAAATTGTTTCCTCTTTGAGAGTCTATGTCTCTTTTAGAGGCTACAATCTTGAAAATTTGCTACCATACTCTCCTTATTGCCACCTAAAAATAGCTTTTTGTTTTGTTCAAAAAAGTGTTCTTTTATATTCCAATAGTCATTTTAGGCCCAACATTGCCCAAATTTTCAGCTGGATTTTCTTTCCAGTAATTCTAGATAATTTATATTTTGTTTTTAGATAATATTTCAGATGATTAGTTCAAGTACACACACAGGCTACGGTGATACATTAATTTGAGGTACAGATATTTGTTCAGGATTTCACCCAAGTTTCTTGTTGAATATTGTCTCTTGGTATAGCACAATAGAATCCGTCTAATAAAGACTCAAAAAGCTCTATAAGGTTTCGAAACTGAGGTTCATGACCCCTGGGATTCTGTCAAATAATACTTAAGGCTTCACAGAAGTGTTCCCTCTGAGCCTGACATTGTGAATCTTGTGGCAGGGTAACATCATTATCCATTACACAGCCATCAAAAAACAATTATTGTACACAGACCTGTATCATACATTAGAATTTGAATAAACGTGATCCATTTGAAATAAATATGATTTTCAAAAGGTCAAAAATTGTTTGTTTTTTTATCATCGTTCATTAGTGACAGTATGAAAACTAAATGCAAAAAATAGCCGTCAGCAAGAATATCTCTTTTACAGAATTTATCCATGAGTTTTCAAAGTTCAAAAATCACTGGGTTAGATTAAGCTTCAGAAAGGGTTAATGTAGGGTCCTCCATTAATTTTGACAATGTAAAAGTCAATATTACCGAGGGCCAAAATCTTATTCTAACAAACAAGTCTAACTAAATCCAATTATTCATACCTTTTTCAAGATGTGAAAAGGGTCTGAAATATCATAAAGTATCTATAATTCAGTGATACATGTTGGGGTTAGATTGAGGTTAGGAAAGGGTTATATTAGGGTTCTTCTTTAATAACGATGAGGTAAAGAGCAGGATATCAACCTGGGAGGCTGTGGTCATAGTTCGCAGCAGATGAAGACTTGCTTTCAAGACAGGTATCCAGACGAGCGAGAAGAGGAGAGAGTGTGGATAGAAAGAGAAGAGAGAGCACAGATGTCAGTGACAGCATCTACAGAACCGGGGATAGACCGAATCTGAAAAAGCTGCAACAGTGTTTATGGCTCAAAAATTATGCTGCACAGCTCAATAATAGGCTTATCCTTGGTAAGTATGCCATTGCGTCTCAAGATAGAGAGGGAGGCCAATCAACAGGAACAATAACTGCATTATTGTGGCTACAAACCTGACAAAATGTTAGAAAGACTTTCGGTGGAAGAGTGTGTTGTGTTGTGAGTAGCACTGACTAATATTTTGAAATAGTATTATACATTCCCCCAACCCCTGTATTTGTTGTATATTTTGGAGAAGTACACCTTTGTAAAAATCATTGACGAGAGACGTGTTGACAATTTTTGTCTTTGATGTGAGAGTCATGTAACAATTTTTTATGAAGAAAAATCAATCGTCTCAAAATGACTTAAAATAAAAATAAACTATCATTCCCAGGGAAATGATGAATCACCACCACCGATATATGCTGTGTTAAGGGTGATCAATTAAAAAGTTGGAAAAAGGACTGATCAATGAATAAGTTACTTCACTCACCTTGGGCTGTGATCACTACAAAAGGCCTGAATTTTCAAAAAACAAGGGGGCACAAATTAGTGACCAATTTAGGAAAAACTTACACAGCATATTGAACTGCCCACTAAGACCCTACTTTGGAGGGTAATTTTCAAAAAAAAAAAAAAACATAACAAAAAACATTCTCTCCACTCATTAAGGGGGTATTTGAGCAAATTCCAAGTTTCTACTATCAGCAATATGGGGTAAATGCATATAAATGTCAGAACACATAAATAACCTAAACCCAGCAACAGCATCTAAACCGATTTGTTGTGAGTAGCAGTGATTGACATTTTGAAATAATATAAAACATTCTTCCACTCACAGTACAAATTTGAATCATCTATGAATGGTGTCATCAGGATCGGCCCAAGGTACCCGCAACATGGGCAGTGACGCGGAGTGCCAAGTGGTAAGGGTGCCTATCATGTAATAGAGTCAGTAAGACTTTCAAAATATAAATGGAAAAATTGGAAAATAAATAAATTAAGTAGAATAGAAACAGTCAAAAAAAGTAAATTTTCCTGATATGAAGTCAGATTTTTCAGGAATATCAGACGGATGAATACTTTCTGTTGTGGTGAAACTAAAAGAAAGAACTAGGTCCAGTTAGTCACTCAACAGAAACCATCACACAACCGATGTCTTTCGGCGACATGCTGTGTTGGGGATGATCAACCAAAAATTGGAAAAAAGGGTGATTGATGAATTGATTTATTGGCCAGTGATTACTAAGAACATCTGAATTTTCAAAAAAAAAGCATTAACTGGGGATTTAGCATAAAAACACATAGCGAATTGGACTCTCTTAAAAACCTATTGGGGGAGGAAATTTAAAAAAAAAAGAAAAGAGTTTTTTTCTATACATAATAAGGAGTGAATGTTAAAAATTTTAGCCCTCTAGCTTCTTTGTTGTGGCCTGTATAAGTGATACATATATAACCAGCCAGCCAGCCGGACCAACTTAAAAACTGAAAAAACCTATATCAACAGTCCCTAATTGGCACAAGATATTTTCATGTCTGATGGCAAGCTCATTTAATTAATGTATTACAATTTAAACTATTGTTATTTAGTATAAATCAAGTATGTATTCCTATATATCTATTTTTCTTGCTGTAGAAGATAGATAGATGATATAATACTATACTTTGAAAGGGGCTGAAGTACTGCTTACCCAGAGCGCCAGGAATTCTAGGAGCAACCCTGGGTACTTTTTGTGTGTAAATATTGCCAAAGTAATTAAAGTAATTACAAACAGAATAATATTATAGTTATCTTCATTCTTTCCCAAACAAGGACTTTTAAAAATGGAGGAGTAACTTTTTCAATTTGAGATTTAGTTTTTGGTATAGGTACAATTGATAGATTGGTAACAGCCAAGACTATTTTTAATCAATGAACAAAACAGGTCTGGTTAGTCACTCAATAGAAACTGTTATATAACCAATGTCTTTTGGCAGCAGGCCAAGCAAGGGATGATCAACTAAAAAAACTGGAAAAAATGAACGATGAAAAAGTTACATTTCTTCAGATCTTGATAAATAGATAGCCGGAATCACTTGAAAACTGAAGAAACCTATGTTGACAGTTCTCATTGAAGGTTCCTGATCATGCCTTTTGCTTAGTGTATGAAGGGTCTGAAGCACACTTTTAGGTATGCAAATAAACTGGGATTTTTAAAATATGTACTGTTTTCCATTGTATATAAAACACCCACCCTATTTCAGCAGGGAATATCAAGAAATATAGAATTCCCTTGGATTTCGCTTATTTATCAATGAAAGTGACATATACCCTTTGGGGAGGCAAGGGGCATCTTAAATGTGTTCAAATGTGGTAGTTGGACTTTGGGATTTTGTCAGGCTAGCCTCTTCTAAGTTCATGACTGCATCAATGTAGTTGGCACCTTCTACTTTGTCAATATTTTTTTCTGAACAAACACCAACCCTTTCCCAACATCAATCTAACCCTACTTTGCCTTTTTTTTTATTATTAGTCAATATTTTCTTAAAACCTAACACAAACCTTTTTCCAACCTCATTTTAATCCTACTTTGCTGTTTAATCTTTAGTCAATATTTCAGAAAAATAAAACTAATACTAAACCTTCCCTAACCTCAATCTTTTTGCTGTTTTCTTATTCAAATGACAAATAAAAACTTTATAACAAAGTTATTGTTATCAATACCTTAATAAGTATTCCAGACCCTTTTTACACCTTGAATGGGGATAGTTGAAGTGATGAACAGGGTACAAACAGAGAAGTCATCTGATAATGACAAATTACTTCCTTTCTTTTTCTTTATTTTTTTAGATATGTCCACACCCATCTCTATAATAGTATCGGTCTGTCCTCAATACGTTCAAAATTGATTTTCGGCACATGGTAGAAAGAAACTTTTCAGTCCTGTGTCTTCCCAGTGCTCTAACTTTGAGAATAAAACTAAATGTTTTAGAAGACGGTTTCAATTTACTATACAATTACGATGCAAAACTGGACCCTGACTTCATGTTCACACAAAATTACATCATTCAGAGAATTTTTTAAATTCTTTGATGATCTCATAAAAATTCTAAGAACAAAATGATCAGATCAGATATTCTTTCTTTAGGAAGTTTTTTTTACCTAACCTCATATCGTTACTATAAAAATCTTACTATTATAAGCATCTTCTGATGAAATGCTGTTCGCAATATCAAAGACGCAATTATTATATTGTTACAGGCGTCTCCGATACTGCACTGTTTGGAATATATATATATATTGTACAGATCAAAAATATCTATCATGTTCATACAGACATCCCCTGATACAAAACAGTTCGTTATAGCAAGGTTCACTATATATATATACATACATATATATATATACATATATATATATATTATTATGTCATCCACAGACTGCTGTTTCATTGTATCACAACTCTTCAGAGTGGCTATAGACTATTCCATCCAGTACCACTAGGTAGGATTGAAACCTTTGCTTCAGACCCAGAGGCTGGTATCCTACCCCTGCTCCATCGAACTGGATGGTCAGTAAGGTTGCATTTAAGCGATATATCTATTTAAACATGTATTCCCCATCCACCAGAATGTTCTATTCCTATGTTGGAAAAGCATTGTATAAGCTTACAATGAACAAGTTACCACCTCACTTAAAGAGTGCTCAAAAGGGGAGCATTATTTATAAATATATATATATATATATATGTATTGAATGTGAATCTTTTCAGCCTGTCACTGAAGAGAGATGTAAGTAAAAGACTTCTTGCATTATAGTAACGGCAGCTGAAATGTGGACATATTGTTGGACCAATGTCCTTGTTTTTTTTGGAAAAAAAAGGGTTAGTTACATGTTCATTAACTAAAATATCAAAGGGAGATAACAAATAACTGCTGCTATTGGCATATTAAGGAATAAATGAAAGCAGAAAACTTGATAATCAAAACTGTATTCTATTACATTTAATTGTAAAGGATATAATCTGTTTTTAAAGTTGTTAAATGAAATTTTATTATTAGTTGCTGGGGTATATTGAATAACAGTAGCCACCAAAGGTGGTGAATGGTTGAACAACCGTAGCCATCAAAGCTGTTGAAGGGTTCTATCTTTTTTTATATGTTTGTGTTCCAGTGCTCCTGGCCATACAGTTTAGTCTACAAACATAAAATTTGGCATCAGAACTCCACTACACCCATTTCAACAATTTTTTTTTTCAATTTTTGGAAAAAAAAAAAACACTTCTTACCTTTGGGGGGCTTTTTTGTAATGGATTTCATTGATAATATCTAGACTCTCCAGAATTTAGATGTTTAATTAGTCTATTTTATATGATTTCCAGCAGAAAACACCCGTGATGTCATAAACAGAATTCGTTCTGACCATCTTTTCTCTCCAATGGATTTTTTTTTACATGACTCCAAATTTTGATGCTAGGGTTGTTCAGTTATTGACTGTAATGGCAAGTTCTTTTTAATGTTATAATTATGAAAAAAATTTTTTTTTGTTGTTGTTGTTACTTGCAATATGAACCCTAAAACTAACCCTAACCCCTTGAATTGTATCCTTTATATTCAAATTTGATAAAATTCAATTTTAGATGGTCTTCTACTTTCATTTATTCCCCAGTTCGTTAGTAGCAGCCGTGAAGTCAATGTTATTAGTTACCTCCCTTTGATGTATTAGTTAGTGAACTAGTTACAAACCTTTACCGATGCCTTCTACATGCTAAGTTGGTTTTGACATACAGAACAAATTTCACATTCCAAATACTGAACTACCTCCCTTACAAGTGTTGTTGCTCATCTAAATCAACACATGGAAATTTAAACATATCTGTGAATATCTTTATCTCGGAGATTAACTCGTTATTATGATATAGATTTAATAAATCATTGTATTTCAGATGCTATCTTTTTTTTTTTTTTTTTTTAAATTCTATTTCTGATGCAAGAACTTTCAAATCCAAAGGAGGTAAGTTCGATAATGAGGCTTTGGACGTCAAACCGACTTTGCCATTTGAATAGAGAGAAAGCCACTTTATAGAATCGTCTTAATTCAAAGCGAGTTATATTCTCCGCGTGAGTAAAGTAGGATTTTACACCTCTAATCTCATTTGTGTATTTTTGACCTCTGCCAACGAAGCTTGAGAGATGTAACCCTGGGCCTTTCCTCCCATCCGTCATCACGATACCTCCAAAGGTTCTCAATGAATTTCAATGACAATTTACGGGAGGGTGGTCGACGAAAGAAGTGATTAAATTTTAAGGAGGAACCAAGATTTTCTCCCACTTTTATACGCTTTCCTGAGTTTTAAATATTTTAAAATAACATCTTTTTTTCAATATTTTTCGTTTCTTCTTTTCTCTATTTTTTCATTTTTCTTAAAAAACACGTAAACAATTAAATTCTCAAGGATAAACTCAACAACGGCGGAAAAATTTAATCATTGTCCAATGTTTATTTGTGTCATTCATTTTTTTTTTTTAAACTTTGGTCAGCGAAAAATGATTTTTAAAACGTTACAAAAATAAAGGAACTATTCGAGCATTTAAATAATTCAATAAAATACGAACTCATGGAATTGACTTTGAAATCTTTTTCTTACCTTTGATTATATCGGAACATTGATCTATTTTTGAGTTCAATTAGAAAATCACATCGACCTTTTTTTTTTCATTTTCGCTTTTTTTTTTTTTCAAGATAAAAAAAATACCGAATAAAATCGTATAATTATTAAAAAAAGGGTCTCACCTATTTTTCGAACGCTGTGGGGGTGAAATAAAAACCTGGTTTAACCCCCCCATGATACCAATTAACACGTGTTTCAACAAATTTATGCTTAAAAAATTTACATTTTGGTCTATTGTATCCAAAACACGGGACATCACTCTACATTACACCGGTTTCTGTATGTGGGTGTAACTCAAAATTATTCGTTTCTTAAATATTATTCCACGTGACTTCGTCCAGCGTGGGGAAAGAATAAGGATCAAAAGATCATGTTGCGCCAGTTCCTCTAAGTTGGGACGACTTGCTCTGAAAATTCAGCATTTGAAATCCTTGATTTTACTCTGGCTTGTACATCAACCAAATAAATTTCACAGTTATGAGACATCTTAGTTTTAAAGTGTATGGTCTGTCTAGCATATGGACACCTTGCAAACTTACCATCACTATTAGAATCTGTCAACCAAAACTGTCGGCATAGGTTTCTTGAGTTTTTAAATGATTCTGCAAGTGTCCCTACATATGTAATGTGTCACCTTGCATACAAGATTCACTAGTGAAGTTAGAGGGCTGAAAATGTAAACACTTACCCCTTACTATGTATAGAAAAAATATTTTCTTGGTTTTCGAAAATCCAACCCCACCCCAAAAAGTTTTTTTTTGAGGAAGGGCGTTGAATTTACGATGTACGTTTGTCCTAAATCAGTCTGTTAGTTTGTGTCTCGTATTGTGAATATATCAGACACATTAAGGTCGGTTACCATGAAAGAAGAGATGACAACCACCAAGAATTAATTTTCATCTCTAATTTTAATTGTCTCGGTTTAATCACAACTTATTTTTTAAATCGAAAAAAAAAACAGTTATTATTACTCCATTCAATTTCACATCTCACTGGTTGATTCTGAATAATAGCCTTTTGCCAGACTAAGAAAATATATGTAAATATCACAATGCTTCACCGAGGAGCACTGGTTAGCAAGCTAATCTCACAGACCAGAATGTGTGTAGTGAGTTCAATCCTTCCTTGGTGCCCTATACTTGTTTTTGACTGAGTTAAGATTAGTATATATCAGAGCACCTCTCTATAGAGCAATGATTAACAAGCTAGACTTACAGATGATTACTACAGTAGTGAGTTCAATCATTACTGGGTGCCTCACACTTGCTGCCTCGCATCATACTAAAATTAGATTAGTAAATATCAGGTTATCTCACCATAGTACGATAAATGAAGCTAAGCTTAGGTCACACAAAGATCAAATCATCACTGCTGTGAAAAGTTGAACTCAGATTGAAATGTCACCATTTTGTATTTTCAATTGCGGATTGAAACAATTACAATAATTACAACTCATTACAACTCGGCTCTCAATAATTGCAAGGAAGTCAAATATTCAAGAATAAATAGAAAAAACTTTTCACAAGTTGCTACTTTAGATCTTTCGACGCTTTTTTGGTACTTTGATCCTTTAAACTTTTTTGGTACTTTCAATCTTTCAAATTTTTTTGGTACTCTCGACTCGTAATACCATATTTACCCCCTTTGTAAAACCGATTTTTTATAAAACTAACTAAAATTTTTTCTCCTCTCACTAAACTCACAATTGATTGATGATGACAAAAACTATTTGAATTATCAATTCACTGGTTACTTTTATTAACAAAAAAGACTTCAATATATCAGTTTTACATCCAAAAATGAGATAAAAATGATGTAAACACATCTAAATTTCCCTGAAAATAATGTAAGAGTAAAAATAAACATTATTAATCATCCAAAGTTTCTTATAATGATACAAAGAGATTGCTATTTTTACTTTATTTTTTTTTAAATTGAAAACTAAGTTACATTAAATTGATTCGACCTTTCAATTGGCTATGATACCTGACACATTTGTCAAAAATAGAAACAAATTTATACCTCTAATTCAGTCGCAAATATGATCCCAAAACTTTTTGAAGGTTGCAAGAATGCTTGTTGACAGCTGATCGCTGATTAATTTCATGCTGAGATTTGATGAAATCTAATTGGTGACCAAAGCGCAACCTAGGTTTAGCTTAACAAACTATTCTTGACTATATGTATAACAATAGTACTATACCGCACTGTTCGTAAGTATTTAAACAAGCGCAAACAATATTTCTTGCTCATGATTGCATTCTCTCTATGTATGTATTGGTCTAGTTTGAGGTTAATCATTTGTTTGACTAGTTCGGCAACTTTTTTAAATAACATTATTTGGCCTTTCCAATCATCTTGCTGATTGATTTGGAAAAAAATGTCAATAGGAAAGAAAAATCATATTTTATTTAATTCGTTTAACCATTTAATTTGGTTCAAAACATTTTTTCCTGAAATTTAGCATTTGGTACTACAAAACATGTACCTATGGATGCTTTGTTGAGCTGATTGCAATAAAATTTGTTTTTTTTAGTATAAAGTTTTTGTTTTTAATTCATGTGCATATATATATATATTGAGAAATGAACATATTCCATCCAACAAAATGTAGATAGAATAAATAATCAAAGGAAATTGGGCTGCTGCAGGAATCAAACCTGCCACCGATAGGGTAGCCACTTCAATGTAGCGATGCTCTTATGATTGAGCTAAACAGTCACCGGTAATGCAAAGGTCCAAATAAACGGTTTCACAACAAATTCTAATTTCGTTTATTCTCAGTCTATTTGTCTCTTTCAGTGCAACATTTGGGCCTTTGCATTACCAACGGCTGTTTAGCTCAATGGTAAGAGCATCTCTATGTTGACGTGGCTACCCTATCGGTTGCAGGTTTGATTCCTGCAGCAGCCCCATTTTCTTTCGTTGTTTATTCTATTTATGTTTTCAAGGCTAAGTGATATATTTACTGTGTAATAATGGGAAATCATCTTAAATAAGTTACTATAAAATATAACGCAATTCATAATTCATATATATATATATATATGTATATATGATCAATGTATTGGTTTGGATTACGGTAAATCTGATAATATGAGATTGAAAAGATGATATGGGAAGACTTGCCGAGACAAATGAATCTCTTTATTCCAATGTTTCACTCATTACCAAGGCCTTCTCAAGAATGAGGTGTTACTAGAAAAAAGGTGTTTTTTTTAAGTAGACTGTAAGTAAATTCCAGAAAGCAGATATCCCTGAGATCATGACAGGCATATCACCAAACGGTTTGCAACACATGATATACCCTATCATCCACTCAATTAACTACCACCCAAGCTCACTGCAAACCACAATCTACTTGACTGTTTCTATTGAATGACCGAGCAGACCTGTTTTTTTAATTCTATTTCGACCAGAAGAATCAATTATAATGATTTACAATATTTTATCTAATAAAAAAAAATGAAAATAATTGCTTATTCTCAGAACTTTTGAATCAGCCTTATATTGCACTGCTTGATTTTTTATAATAAGTTGAATCATTGTCTTGCATTTAGGATATGATGATCTACCCCTGCATTGCTCAACTAGGGTGATGTCGCCCACTGCTCGGTGATTTCAACTCTTTTAGCGTGCAACTGTGCAGAAGACAGTGAGCATTTCTGAATTTAGTTGTGTGGTGTAGGATTTTAAGCATTGAAATCTGTAACTGACAATGAAAATCCAATTCTTCCAATGTTTCAAATGATCACCCCCAACATGGCATGCTACCAAAAGACTGTAGCCATATAACAGTTTCTACCAAATGACTAACCAGACCTGTTTTGTTATTTGCTGATTTTCAAAACAATCATCATCGAAAGTCATCCCACCAAGAATTGTAGCAACACAATCTTCCTATCCATCTAATTCTCTCCAAGTTAACATTGCACTTCAATCGACTAAACTCAGCAAATGCTCTGTGTTGCTGAGCTTCATCTGCTGAAGGCACTGCACAGCTTTTCATTATTAATTGTTACATTTCTGTCTATTATATTATTTTACAATGGTCAATTTTTGGATGAGACACTTCTCTTTTGAACTTTACCCAGTGCCGAAAACAAGTCCAGTAGGCCCTAGATAGGCTTCATATGTGTGCAAAATTCACAACTGGTTTTCCTTTTCACAAGAACAAAACAAATATTGTGGGGTCTGCATTTGCTCTCACTCTGAAAATAATGACCTGAGGTTGTCAGATCTGATTTCATGACCTGATAAATCTTGTCAGTGATCTTTATAATTAACTGTTGAAGTCAGCATCACAGTCAATAAATGAACAACTGTAGCATGAAAATTTCATGCTATGTAAGAAAATTCTATCAAAAAATAAATTTTATTAAAAAATTATCCAGAAATATCTAGATTCTGGAGAATCCACATGTTATTATTAAACCCGTCAGAATAAAGCCCCAAGAAGGTAAGAAAAGCTTTTTTTTCCAAAAAAAAAGGAAAAAAGAGACAATTTGTGGCGTGGAGTACTGATGCCAGTTTTTAAGTATGTTAATGAAATTGTATGGCCAGGAGTACTTCAACACACAAACAAACTCATGTGCATATAAAGAAGGATAGAACCCTTCACTATCTTTGATGGCGACGGTTGTTCAACATATTTCAATGCTTTCTTGACAATTATACTTGATATCCCAAGTTTAGAGCTGTTTCTGGCATTTCTTATTATGCATGGGTTCCCAACCTTAACTTTGATCCATGCATATTGACCCCAATTTTTGTCCCAAAAACTTTTGTTAGAAAAACTCAACATATATTTAAATGTATAAAGTGAAATTCACCAAAGTTTTGAGTTTGGAATAAACTTACCCATAAAGTAACCCTATCCTAACCCTAAGCCAATCCTTTTCTAACCAAATAGCAATCTTTATCAAGCATTGAAGAACTTGCGAGATCCACAATAACACCAGAGCTTCATCTAATTATAAACACTAGTTGAAAATACCCGACCTCCAGGTGACTATCTCCAGTTACATGCTACCTACGGCCTTAAAATTGAACCATTTCTCAACTCATGGTCTTGACAGCTATACGCTCTGTACAGCTTAGGATAACATTTAAACTTCAAATTTTATTCACTGCTGATAAATTGAAAAGGATAACAAAGTTGAATCAAGAATTGTTGTTACAACACTCACTTTAAGTACTAAGAAAAACTAATAATTAAGATTTGGTTTAAACTATATTTTGTCTGTTAATTCTTTAATGACAAGCATTCAGACAACCGATGGACATCACGACTCACGACGTGGATCCCCCGAGATCACATACGCGACCGAGGCTGGCAGAATATTAGATGGAGAGACGAGCTAGACAAGTTCAGGAAGTACTGGCTCCGCGACGCCCATGATAGAGAAGTGTGGCAAATCCTGGGGAAGGTCTGTGTCCAACGACGGACGTTAAAAGACTGATGATGATGATGATGATGGTTCTGATATTTGAATAGAAAAATGAGTCATTTCATGTGCTTCAGGAAGTTAAATAGTACTTTAAGTTAATTGAATGGATTTTAGTTGAAAATCAGTTTTGTTTATGATGCAGTTTTCAAAGAAAAAATCTTTTTTATTTGCCTTTCATAAATATATTCTAGAAACAAAACTGAACTGCTATCATGCTATAAGCAGTAAATGCTGAAAAAAAAATTTAATAATGATTTTGACTTGCATAGTTTTGTAAACAAAAAACAATAACAATATAGCCATTTTAGTCTTCCATACTTGAGAATTCTGAACATTACTTTTTGTGTAGTCTTGAAAATGCATTTTTTTTAACTTGAAAAATTCACAGAATTCTTTGGATATTATAGTATAAAATCATCAAATGTCTAAATCCTATCAGCATTTTTCTATGGGGTATGTGAGTAAGAACACATTTTCCAGGGAGAAACCTTATGACATTGAGGTCGAGCAAATCTTCTTCATTATAAAATAGATTGATTCGTATTTTCTGTCTGAATATTTCATTTGAGGAATTATCACAATTATGTACTGATTTATTCAAACTTGTGTTCTTATCTTGGTTGTTATAATAACAATCATCCCTTGATTAACCATTAGGCAAAGTAAGCACGTCCTAGGGTTATCAAAAGAGAAGGGGGGCACCACATGTTTCTTATAGTTAGCCTGTGTTATTGTGTTATTTTATTAAAAGTTCTTCAATTTGTGTGTGTGTGAGTGCATGGGTGTGTGTGTATGGGTGTGTGTGTGTATGGGTGTGTGTGTATGTGTGTGTGTGTATGTGTGTGTGTATGTGTATGAATCATTTCCTAATCTTAGCTTAGTCTAACACAAGACTAGAGAAATAGAATATCCTATAAGAATCAAACTCACAACATTAGCAAATAGAATTGAAAGATGAGCTTATTATGTATCTATACATATTTAATTTGAACCTTATTAAACAAACACAAATATCATAAACAGTTGATGAGTAAATTGCATACGTCCCACACAACTTCTGCACCAGAACATCACAATCGAGTTTTCATATTGCTATTATGTTCCCTTTCATCAATATGGACTTATTTTTGTGGTAAACACCAATACTGACTTATACATTATTACTGACACCTGTAGTTGGCATGGAAACCATTACTTGAGGTAAATGTAAGCAAATTACGTTGGGAAATTAACGAAATCAGTGAAGTAGTAATAACCTGTGCAGTATAAACAATCAAGAGATGGCTTCATTCTTGGGAAAATCTATGGTAACTCACTAATTTATTGTGAGAGCTGAAAGAAATTCAAGTATCCACTTGTAATATTGTGCAGATTAAAAAAAAGGTGCTGGACCATTAGTTGCCAGAAAATTGGTTATATATATATATACATACATATATATATATGCAAATCAGGGATCCAATATGATATAATATGACATGATACGATATCTAATGTATGATGGTTTTATTTCATGAAGTGCTCAATACATTCAACATTAAATTGATAATTTAATTTTGACTTAACAGGGCAGAAACATATACGTGTTTGTGTAGCAGATCCTAACTCCATTGTGTACATATATATGTATGCATATATATGCATGTGTGTGTGTGTATTATCTTTGTTATATATACACATATATATATATTACTGTGTCATCCACAGACAGCTGTTTTGATGTATTACATCTCTCCAGTGTGGCTATAGACTTTCCATTATCCCATCCAGTACCGCTTCAGACCCGGAGGCTGATATCCTACCTCTGGACTACGGAACTGGACGGTCAGCAAGGCTGAATTTAAGCGATATATCTATTTACACAGCAATTCCTCATCCACCAGCGCTCTATTCTATGGAAGATATATATATATATATATACATATATATATATATATATGTATACTTCATTGATCAAATCACCATAGCCCCAGCCAACCAACCAGTCAGGTGATTCTTCTCTCTTTGCTTGTCTCTGTGTATGTGTATGTCCGTCTCTGGGCACTCCTAGTCACATATTTGGAGGCTACAACCTTGAAAATTTGTATGAGTACACCACTAGGCACCATTTTTCTTTTATTGTTTCAAAAAAATGCCTTGGGGATCTCCATGACCATTTTGGATTTACAATGTCCAAATCTTGGGCTGGTATTTTGTTTAGATAATTTTAGATGAAAGATCTATTTTTCTTCAATGATTAGTTCTGGCAAATGAGCTGGCTACAGCAATTCATTTATGCAAAGTATGGATATCTACATTTGTAATCAAGGCAAGTGCTACTCTTAATGCAGATCTTGCAAGCAATGGAATGTTAGATTAAGATTGTGTTAGGCTTGGGGGAGGGTTGATCAACAGTTAGGATATGGTTAATATCTTATTAAACTTAGCTTAACTAGAAAATTTAACTAATCTTTTTTTATATACTTGTACAAAAGTTGAGTCATGTATATATCACACACATATCTACTCATTAATTAACAGTGATTTTCTTGTTTCTCTTTTTGTAAAAATAGACTCTCCCAGTTAGAGGATTAGAATTTTGCTGATAAAAATACCTCTCATCATTTGAAACTATGGATTCTTCCTGTGAAAGATATTCAATCTTTTTTTTTCTAAAAAAGCATCTCATAGAAATTAAAATACATAGCAATCATCAATAAGCTGATCTTGCAGACTGTTGTTAGTGGGTTCAGTTCTTATTCGTCCTCCACTATTGATGGTCTGATACCAGTCAGTTATGTTGATGGAAAAAAGGAAAAAACAAAAAATGGATTGGGATGCACGTCATGTAGCAATGACAAGCTAATCCTGCTGGCTGTTGTTCGTTGGTTCAATCCTCATTGAATCTCTCAGTATCAATCGAGTGATACTAACTTATGCTAAGCTAATTCACCTCAATGATAAACAGTGTGATTCTTTTTTGCTTTTCTATCAGTAACAATGTACTCTTTCATTTGAAAGTAACAATTTTCCCAATGAAAATATCTCCTACCCACTATTAGAAATAAAAGACTCTCCCACCAAAACAAATTCAAAAATTACTACAAAAAGTAAAAAAAAAAAAGATTTATAAAACACCAGACATGAATTAACACATCGAATCACAGTAGACCCACAAATGGCCTGCCTGACCAACCAGCCAAATGAGCTACAGAGTCTTCTCTATTACTCATCTCTACGTGTCTCCTGATCACATTTTGGGGGCTACAACCTTGGAAATTTGCATGAATACACCACAAGGCATTGTTTTTTTTTTGTTTAAAAAGATGTTTACTATAATCATATCAAACCAAAGATGCCCAAATCTTGTGCTGATATTTTGTTTTAGATAATTTTAGATGAAAGATGTTTTTTTTAGATAATTTCAGATAAACTTCAAAATGATCAATTCTGGTACACGTGTTGGCTATTATGATTCATTTATGTAAGGTATGGGTATTATTATTGTAAATTGCATCAAGTTTATGTATTATGATTGTATTTCATTTTAATTAATTCCAATCTAGTAAGTAAATTTGGCCTATAAAAACAAAACGCAACCAAACTCTCAAGCCATAAAGCAATGGTTAGTTGCGTAGATCGCTTCTAATGTAGAGAGTTATTGAGAGTGCTCAATTGCAACAACCTTGCACCAGACTAGTTCAAGCTTTGCTATCATTTACGCCATCACCAGTGATCAGTCTTCAACCAAACATTAAATAGAAGCCTAGATTTTGAATGCTGATTTTCAAAGTAAACACGCTCTCCCCACTTGGTGCAACATAATCTTCCTTTTCTCCCGTGGACTTATTCAGGCCGATAATTGTTAAGCCCTGGTTAAATATGAGTACTTTCCATCTATTCGTTATTATTCTTGGACCATCTTCCGTGTACTGTATTTTGAATACTGATTTTTAAGGTTGGTATACCGTACCCACATGGAAGCTTATAGCAATATAATCTTTCTAACCCAACCTCGTTTGGGCCATGAGGCCTTGCCGTCATGAACTGCGTAATATTATAGAAGATGGCGGGACTTTAAACCGGAAATTGATCTCACAATTCTTCCTTTAAACTCGAAAGAGCTCTGCAATGGCGAACTATGTAATACTGTGTTTCAGTCTTCCACTCCTGTAGGCCGTTTTTCTTGCTTTTATTCTTTCCCTGGAAGGTGTGGTTCCTTGTTGAAGACACAGAAGAAATCTCCAACGTCTCAGTTATCGGTGGATATATCATTTTCCCCAACAAACACGATCAAAAGTTTGTATTTCAACTTTCTTTTTAATCGCCTCTCTTCTTTATTTATTTGATGATTCAATGAAATAGAAGAAAATAAGCAATTGTAACGATTTTTTTTATAAAGATAGATGGTTTTTTTCATTATGTAAAATTGAAATATTGCTCAATCTCATTAGAATATATTTTATTTATTAATCATTTAATCTGTCGTGAATTTACATCGAATCAAAACCTTGAAAAAAATCGTCGTAATTTTGTTTCACTACGTCTCTTTTCACAATTTCAGCGATATTATTTATTTCGTTATTTTCCGATAATGGGATACAAAACTGAAAATAAGAGTAATGAATTACAAAAATGTATTTATTGACTTTATTCAATTGTTTACAACGAATAATAGTGTTTAATAATCCAGTAAATTAAATTCATAAACAAAGCTATTGTCAGCAGAAATTCATGTTTGTGGCAGGATTATGAACTGAGTTGCTAACGCAGAACTGATTTTTTTTCGGCTGGAACTACTCTAAAATGGCTAAAATCGGCTAAATCCATTCCTTTTTCCGGCTATAAATATTTTATATCTATTTAAAGCCCTATTCAATTAAAATAACAATATTCTAAGACTCCAGACGGAATAACTAATAAAAAATTTGTATTTACTCTTATTAAACTTACCAGTTGTGGTAGATTTGCTAAAAAAAATAAATTAGTATATATGTCCCAAAATATTCTCAAAGCAAAATTTTCTGTTGAAATTCGGTTTATCGACCTGAGTAAAAAAAAAAAAAATTGAAATCCCGAAAAAATATTTTTCCTATGTAGTTTGATTCACAATGATTAACCATAAAAAATGGCTAAAATCGCCAATTTTCTTGTCCATTGTCAGCTAACATAATGGCCAAAATTATAAAGTATATTTGTCCTGAGTTGACTTTATCTTTAGAATAAAATAAAATCTGCAAATCATTTTTTAATAGATAGCCAGATTTTCATTGGTTGAATAGGGGGAAAAAATGGTTAGATCTAGCCATAAGATGGCTGATTTTGCATCCCCAAGATCCAGATGAGTGGAAAACTTCGAAAACCTTTTTGAAATTTTCTTCCGGAGAAACTTCAGATGTTTTCAGTCAATCAGACCTTCATTTGGAGGAGTGTCTGTTTCCTGGAGGAAAAAAAAAAATCCAGGGCTTTAGAGGGGGTTGTCATTTTGATGGAATGATAGTTTACATGGATTTTCTTTGTTTTGGTTTTAAAAATAATGGCATGAAAACAAATTCTGGCACTTGTGACCTTTCCAGTTTCAAAATGGCTGCTGCTGTAGAAGTAGAATGGCAGCTGCTGATGCGAATTTAAAGCCAAAGAAAACAAATCATTAATCCATTTCCCCAGGACAGCATCTCCCTAGAGCTTGATTAAGCTCAGTAGGGGCCTGAGGCACAGATAAACTTGGGGCTGTACTACCCCAAAGGTATATGTGAGTGTATATTCAAAACAAAAACAGCCGATTTACGTGCTGATGAGCAAGGAGGTTCAAATCAAATCTGGCTGGTCACCGTAGCGAAAGGGCTGATGTAAAAAAAAAAACAAAAACACCCTGCTATATTGCACTAAGCAGGTCGGGAGTGCACCCTGATGGCTTGAACCACATTTCTCAAGTATTTAGGGTATATACCCTCTTCAAAGTTGGCTTTGTTTTGTTTTTCGCATCTTTTCCACTGCACTTGAAGAGATCCAATAAGAGCATCACCTGATGTCTGCAGCATGACTAAACTGCCTCAGGCAATTAGAAACTGTCACTAGGTTTTTTCAGTTTTCAAGCTAGACTGGCTATGTGTGTGTCACATGTACATGAATGGAGTTGAAGGGTTGAAAATTTCAACATTTTTTTCTTGTGATGATAGAAAAAAAGTTTTTTCTTAAACCCCCACCACCACCTCCCAGATGGGTTATTAGAGGCAGGTGTTTAATTTACAATGTTAGTTTATACTAAATTAATCACTTGTTAATGTCCAGCAGCATTAACACTTTTTTTTTCTTTTTTGAAAATTCAGACCCTTTTTAGCTAGCAAAATGTGAGAGTAACTCATTTATTGACCACCCTTTTTTCTATTTTTTTGATTGATCACCCTTGACACATCATGCTGGCAAAAGATGTTGATCACGCGATAGTATGTTTTAAATAATTTTTCAAATAGCACAGTCTATGGTGATTCACTTACATGAGTTTAAACTGTAAAAATGGAAACTTGAAATCTTGTACAAACAATCTTCTCAATGAATTTCGGAAAATATGTTTTGTTTTGTTTTTTTTATTTTGAAAATTCTTCCCCCCTTTTGTAGGTTTTTATTGGGGGTTCAATTTACCATGCAAGTTCATGCCAAATGGGTTTCTTAGATTATGTCTGGCAACATTCATGCTTGTTTTTCGAAAATGTGTACTTTTTAGTGATTGAAGCATTAAAAAGGTAAGAAAAGTAACTTATTCATTGATCACCCCCACCTTTTTTTTCAAATTCCACCAGATCACCCTATTGAGTGACTAACCAGACCTGTTTGTTTTTTTTTCTTTATTCTTTTTTTTAAAACCTGGATTTTATACCCAAGTTTCAATTACGTTTTTTTAATTAAATAAAAAATATTTGGAAATTTCTTTGAATGTCTGTGACAAAAGCTGAAAAAGAAAATTTTTTTTTTTTTTTAATATATCTCATGTCAAAATAACTTGCATGTTATTATTTTCTCTCAAACAGGCTCACAAAATGACTGAACACAAACTTGTTACAATTACCAACAGTTGGCAGCCAACACTGGACATGGAAGGTGCCATTTCTGTTTTTCTTGGATCAGAAGACGATCGATATTTGTAAGTAAACAGTCAGATTACGTTGATCATTGGAGGTGGTGTTGTTCGAAAAATATATGGAAGGTTGAAGTATATATTAGCTGAATATTTTGATAGAAACAACAATGATAAAGACAGTAATCCTAAAATATATGTTTTAGACTTTTTGTGGAGCATAGGGCCTCTCGGTGGTTTCTGTAGTAAGTAGGTTTTTATGGGGTATGATTGTTAGCCCCGCTCACAAGCGGTACATTTTTCTATCAGAGTAACTCTTTAAATTACAGAAAAACCTCTATATCTGAATTTTTCCCTGGGGATTTACTAGTACACAGTGAACTCGTTATAATAGAGAAGTCAGGGTCCATAATTTTCTACCATGTTTTAAATTATCCATTTTTCACAAAATTTAATCCAAGATCAATCCCCAGCCCCCTAATTTCTCCAAGCCAGATCTTCATATTCCGTGCAGAAATGAAGAGATGTGGGGGGTTGGGGTAGTCTGGCAGTGAGACAGAAATAAATATAAAAGATTTCAAATTGTGTCACCTCACCAGGTTACATTTTGGCAAAACATGTAGCGAATGTCTAGAGTTGAAGTTTAAAAATACGTTTGTAATCTTTTTAGCGACAGATGGATGGAAGGGGAAAGGGGAATGAGTTTCATTTATTGACCTCTGAAATGTTTCTGTTTAATTCATTTTCTTTTTACTATTTGGTGTAACCTGATTTAGTAGAAGTCTCTCTATTTTTGTATTTAACTATTCTGTTTTAGAGTTAAATTCAACGTTTTGAAAATTGGGGTCTGTGCTCAAACCATTTTATAAGAGATTCCACATTATAACAGGTCTACAGTGTATTGAACAATACACAGTTCATTATAGGATTATGTACAAAAGCACAGATTATGGTCTTGTCAAGGCAAATTAGTGGTTTTTCATTTTATTGTGTGAATCCCCCACCCCCTGCTCAGATAAAGTACAATTAAAAAAAAATATTTCAAATCTCTTACAGTAATAAAAAATCTAATGAAATTTTTTATAAATAAAAATCTCAAATACTCTTTAGTAACCATAAACTAACCTTAAAACAAAAATGAATTATACTCTTTGTCTTATACAGTGGTTCCCAACTGGGAGGCTTTTCATCTCAAGTTGGGGAATAAGGTTTTTAGGTTAAAATAAAGATTATCAAATGATTTGTTCATAATTATTTCCACTCATTTTTTTTTTTTTCTGCGTTACAAAACGCACAGCAGCAGCCATACAATTATAAAATCAAGCTAACTCTTGATGTAAGATTGTCTAATATGATGTAAAATGAAATAATTATTTGGATTTATCATTTGTTGCAACTTACTTAGTTGGAAGCAGGGGAAACTAGTAATCTTAGTATAAGTAGGAATGACCATGGAAAGGTTGGGAACCACTTTTCTTATTAGACAGATGGAGTGAGGAAAAAAAAAGATCAGTCTCACCCAGCCGGCTCCAAATTCTACCCCCCCCCACCGCTACATTGACTGGTTTCTTGTACCTCATTTATGTCCACTCTATTGAACACGGCTGGTAAATTAAACGGATAAGAGGGTTGTCTGGCAAGGCCCCAAAAGCATTGATATTTCAGCTGAGTTTCTATCGTCGAAAATCCCAGCGTCACATCCATGACAAGGATTAACTGGGCTTTGCTATTAAATATCTATTTATGCACGTCCATTAGAATGTACGTGGTGTCACCTTGATTATCTTTGTTGAGTAATAAAACTCTTCTACTGCTTTTTCTCCTTTTGTTTGATGAATAGATAGATGGATAGACTGATGGATTGGAAAACATGACTAGACTGAGATGAATACAAAGAAACTGAGATGGTTACTATAGACCAACGAAAGAAGGACGTACATACAAGATAGATGTTGAGGAACTGAGAATGATGGATTGATGGGTATATACAAAATCATATTTGTATCTAGATATATTAGTTGGCCTTGTGGTGTCGGATATATTTTACTTTAAAATATTCCCCTTGGTCCATTGAGCATGCATGCCTAATTGGGTTCGGGCGAATTAGAATATGAGTATTATATAGAAATAGATGGAAAGTATCATTATTATGTGAGTGAGAGCGAACGCAGACCCCATAATCTTATTCTTTTGGGGGGGGGTGTATGGATTTTTAAAGAAATTTTTTTTCTGATTTTTTAAAATTTATTTATTTTTTTATTTATTTATTTTAAAGTTCAAGTCATTTGTGAATTTTGCGTATATATACTGTCTATTTGGGGCCTACTAGAACTGTTCAAGACAGTCGGGGCAGAAAAATCAGAAGTTAGGAAAAAAAGTGGTCCAACCAAAAATCAATCATTGTAAAATAATGTGATATGTACAAAAAGAAAGAGATCGATAAATAGATGACGAGGATTAACCTGGTTTTGCCATAACTCACCCACACCCACACACCAATTACAATAGCGTTGTGGTATGACCTTCATTGACTTTGTTCGAAAGTGAAGCATATATGCAACTACTTACACTGAACGATAGACAGAGGGATATATCCTACCAAAGTTCACCAAATGTTTATCCATCTGTAACAGTATAAATCGGAAACCACACAACATACCACCATGAAAGGGTTATTGAGGCTTGGCATTGCTAAGCACAAGCAGCTTAGTATTTGTCCTGTGCCCTCCAAAAATTACTCGGCCCAGTCTGGGGGGTGGGGCAATACTGTCCAATTGCACTAAAGTGATGAGTCAGGCTTGCCCTGACATCTTTGCAACTCTAATCGCTGGGACTTGAGCAATTTTTGCAGAGCTCCCTTAGATGGGATCCCACATTAGCAATGACCTTGTGTCATGTTTCACTTTTGTGGGAGTGCAAGTAAATACGATATTCAAGGTGGTCAACTGAGATATTCTTTTATTTTTATTTTTCAAACTTGCAAGTCTAGTGTTCGTAATTTCAGTGGGGTTTTTAATGAGCTTTTCGAATTGAAGAGTAAGTTATATTAAAGTCGCATCTAATTTGTTCATGATATATTTTCTAGATTTTAGATATATATCTGGAGAATCTGGATCCTTCTAGGTGTGTTGATTTGTTTTTTTGTTTGTTTTTTTTTGTGTCTTTTTTTGTGTGTGTGTTTTCCAATTATTTATTCAATTTTAGGTACAGAATTGAAAATCAATAAATAAATGTCTCTCAAAATTTGCCTCTAGTAGGGGAAAGAACATTTTTCCTTCTCCATGAATGAGATGATGAATTCCTGGAAAACTGTCTGAGGATTACTAGGGATTATATGTCCCCGCTTTAGATTTAATCTTTAATCTTTAGATTAAACCATAGTTACATTCATTTGTCATCAGTCAAGACACGTGCTTGAAAGATTTTAAATGAAAAAAGTGTGGATGTTTTGGACGACAAGTTGCCAGCCATTATTAAATGATACAACGTTTACAATGACTTATAAAAGCAGGTCTGGTTAGTCGCTCTATAGAATCTGTCACATGACCTACATGATTTGGCAGCATGCCTTGTCAGGGTGATCAATTGAGAATTGGAAAACAATGGTGAACAATGTGTAAATTACTTTTTGTTAATTTTTCTCCAAAAAAGTTTTGGTCACCTAAAACCATGAATGTTTTGATGAACAAATACTTTACCATTCTTAAATTTTAATTTTACAAAATAATGAATACAAAAAAGCGTACGGTTAAAAAAAAATATACAATCAATCATCGAGAACCATATATTTTATAAAACGACAGTACAGTGAATTGAGGAAATAAAAATGTTTTAAGATCTAAAATATGGTTTGTTTAACTGTTTTGCAAGTGTAAATAAGTTCAAGCCCTCAGCCACAATTATCTCCCTGTATATATTGTTTACATTATTTACATAGATAATTGTTAGTTGATGATTTTCTACAGTATTTCTTCTTATTAATAACACAAAGATTAGTACAATGAAATCAATAGATTATAAGTTCCAGATATTGCTATATCATGAATATAAATTCATCTATGATATCCTAAACTTTTTACGTTTTGTTTGTGCTGTACGCTGTATTTTCTGTGATGCATTTCTTTTGTGGTACCCTGTAAAACTCTCCAAAATGTTCCCATTAAATTATACAAGACTGAAGTGCAAATCATTGGAACCATGTTCAATGGATGGGTACATTTCTTTTGGATACTGAATGCTGATTTTTAAGGTTGGCAGGCTTTCCCCAATTCAAGATTCAGTGTTGTACAATCTTCCTACTTTAATTACTTCCAGTATGGCCTTTTTCCATACTAAGCTAGGCTAATAGTTTTGAAAAATATATGAAATAATCATGATATATTATGAACTAATTTTCTCTGCACTTATGCAAGCCACCTGACCTTGCTAATTTTCAGCTATGGAAGGCCCTAATGGCTATTAGAAACTGTCAGACAAAACTGTCAAAATAGGTTTCTTCAGTTTTTGAGCTGGTCTGGCTGGCTGGTAATATAATTATATAATATATTATATATATCATAATATATTACATGTACAGGTTGCACTAAGGGAGCTATAGGGCTGTAAATTATAATATTTACTCATTATTTTTAGAAAAAAGCTTTTTTTTCTTTATGGTTTCCCCGTGTATATTTTTAGTGTGAGGTTCAATTTGAAATGTAAGTTTATGTTAAATTAGTTACTAGTTTGTTCCCACTTGTTTTTTGGGGGTTTTTTTTGAAAATTTGAACTTTTTAATGATCCTACGAAACGCAAAAGGAGTTACTCATTCATTGATCACCACCTTATTCCGATTTTTGGTTGATCACCCCGAATATGGTATCCTGCCAAAAGACATTGGTTACGTGATGGTTTCTATTGAGTGACTAATTTTTTTCATCCTGTTGAGCACATTCCTTAGGTTTGCTTACACAGCCGCATTCACTCTATGCACCCCCAAAGAAGGTTCCCTATTATGGGGCTTCTCTCTGACTTTTTAAGTTTGCAATCCTCTTGGATGAACTTTTTATGAACTGAAATTTTTTCATAACCCTTTATCCATTATTATCAAAGCAATGGATTCTAAGATTAAGATATTAGTTTTTAGTTGTAATCCAACAGTAAGTAAATGTAGGAAGAAACTAGTCTGGTTAGTTGCTCAATAAAAACTGTCATGTGACCCATGTCTTTTGGCAGCATACTGTTCAGGGATGATCAATCAAAAAATCGGAAAAAAAAGGTGTGATCAAGGGATAACTTACTTTTCTCACCTTTTGTTGGGCAGAGATCGCTAAAAAATATCCAAAGTTTCAAAAAAATAAGCATGAACTCTGCTAGACACAAACCTAGGGACCAATTTATCATAAATTTATATTGTTAAACACAATTTAAAAAAACTCTGCTTTGTAGGAACTGATTTCTTTTACCTACATACTTATTGTAATTAGCTTCTTATTCTCATATATTTTTTTTCTCCCTGTAAAACATTAGTAAATCAAATAATAATCTCTTAACAAGGACTATCCATTCAACAAAATGTCTCATTATATGAAAATTCATTGCAGGAATAATTAAAGAATTCAGTAATTCATTCTCAATGAAAATGTTGGACCCCTAAATTTTCAATATCAACCATGTGAATAATGTATTATGTACTAATTTATATGAAACATAAATGCAAATAAACATATAAAAAAAATTTCTACTGGAAAAGATTTAAAAAAGTTTTTAAAAATATCTAGAAATATTTAGATTCTGTAGAAACTAGATATCATCAATACACCTGTCAAATTAAGGCCTCCGAAATTTTTTTTTTTTTAAACAAACTATTTTTAGAAGGGTTCTAGTGGAGTACTGATGCCAGTTTTCAAGGCTGAAGACAAAATGGTATGGCCAGGAGTGCTCAAACAAACACACACACACACACATATATATATATATATATATATATATATATAAAAAAAATGGAAACCTTTGTCATCTTTAATGGCTGTGGTTGTTCCATGTAATATATAAATTAATAAATAATCTTATAATTCATCAAATGTCTGTCTGTTAGTACGAAAATTAGCGTCTAGATATTTGTGGAGCAATTCGGATCACTCCCGAAGTGAAATTTCATTGTAAGGGTCCTTTGTTATGAGAGGTACCACTGCACTATATTTCCAAGGGCACCAAATTCCAGCCTGTCTTGGGCACCAGGAACTTACGGCCATCCCTGAAATCAAGTAATTTAATTTCATTCAATATCAATTCTGAATTGAACCTTTCTTTTCAGGCACAAAAAAAGTGAAGTTTCTCTCGGTCAAACAAATGAACTGCCCCTCACAAATTCTGCGGAAGACGGTAACAACTGCTTTTTAGAATTTGTCTGTTCTCCTGGGACTGGCCTGTGTGAGATTTGTATACAGTCTGATATTCCCACAATGGAAGTGTTTGACAGTGTTGAAGGTTATCTGTTTACAGAGAAGGGTGAGTCCCCTGCGGATAGTTTGGTGACTTGTTCATTGATGTTTGGAAGACCACGAACCCATATCTCTGTCAAGGTAAGACAAAATCCTTGTTTACCTAAGAGGTATAAAAAGTTTGATTTTTACAAGAAAAAAAAGCATATCTGGACTATCCCATGAGAGATTTATTGAAAAAACATTTAATCTTGATTCAGACTAGTTGGCCTTGAGGTATCTTATATAATATTTCATAATAGTCACTATTGCTATTTTTTTTTCCTTTTTCTTGCTTTTTTTTTCTTTCCTGTAAGCAAAGAAAGTATAAGCAAAATTCTGTACAATTGAGAAATGTTACATGGATCTGTCTCTCTGTAAATGTGCCTGGAATTGAGCACCCTATTGGAAAGAGCCACGGCTCCTCCATCTTTTTAAAAATGTAACATTACATTAAACATTTATTCTAGTGTGAAGGAAAATAAACAATTTGTATATAAAAGCATAAATCAAATGATCTCATTCACCCAATTTCTCAGTCATCGGCATCCGTTAATATCATTATTCTTCTTAAACTCATTTACATCTGTCGATAGTACTACATATTCCTGTACCTATTCCATAACCCTACCACTCTGTTGCTGAAGAAGAATTTTCTGATATTCAATCTACTTCTGTTCACTCCCACCATATAAGCTTGGCCTCTCAGTCCCCTGTACTCCCTTTCGGTAAAAAAATACGTTTGGGTCAACCAGTTCTATACCACATTTAATCTTAAACCTATCCATAAAGTCACCCCACCCCCTCTTTTTTTTTCTTTTCTTTTTTTAACAAAGTCAACCCTAACTCCTCTAAGCTATCTTCATGACTCATACTTCAATTCTGGTACTTACTTAGTTGCTCGTCTCTGGACTTATCTTGAAGGATTTTCATCCTACTCCAAGTATGATGACCAGGCTTGAACACGGTGTTCAAGGTGCCGTCAGATGTAGGTTTTATATAATGCAAGAAATGATTCAAAATAAAACCCTACAACTGCTAGAAATCACTGTCAATGTCATTTCAACTTCTGGAAGCATACTTTGTTGTCATCTTTGGGAATAGCATCTATATCTATCTGTAAATTTCTTTTCATCTCTACAATACTTTCAAAATGGCGTCCTTTCAATGTGTTTTTTAGTTTGGGAAATAAGAAGTCACATTGGTATTATAGATTGGGAATAGGAGTGACTTTGGCCAAGAACTTAAAAACGAAGGGCAACTCTTCTGCAATTACCACTCTTTCTGGTCTTTGCAGCGATACATCTCGTGTTTCAATCCCTATTTAAATGTCTTAGCCAGAACAAGAAAAATATTCCTACGTCTTCTGCAATTTCTCTAGCTGTTATAAGTTTATTAGTGGACTTTGCTAACATGTTTGTCAGTTTTAGAAGATGGAGGCCTGCCTGTTCCTCTGTCTTCTCTGACTGAAGTTCTGCCTTCTTTAAAGCGCTTAAACCACTCGAAAAATGTGGTACAGTCTGGAACATCATCTTCAAAGGCCATTTTAAAAAGTCGATTAGTTTCCCTTGCCATTGTTCCAAGTTTGCGACTAAACTTCACCCAGACTCTCTGCTCTTCAATCCGGTCCGTTCGTGAAATAGCAGGGCTAAAAAAATTCAAAGAACAAAAATCACCATAAAATTTGATAAAATTGAGATATTTAAAAGAAATTCGTCCACATTCAGTTCAAAAATGCTACCTACAAGATTTCATGAATCCATTCTCCCCAACGCCTGAGCTACACACGCAGTCCAGGTATTTTTTGATCAAACCTCGTATGTATCTATTCATAATTTGTCCGTCTTCTCATCTTCAAAATATCTCCAAAAGTTCCAGAAGAATTTCTTCATGACATTTGGTAGAAAGGTGGGCCTTGAGTCATGGACTAAGTGATCAAATTATAGGACGGATCCAAGAATTTCTTCGTTTTCTATGTTTATCCAGCTGGCTATGTATATGTGTATGTGAATCTCGTGCACAGGCTATACCAATGGAGCTAGGGGGCTGAAAATTCTAACATTTACCCCTCATGTGTAGAAAAAAACTTTTTTGTTTATTTAAAATTCTCCCACCCCTTCCTATAGGTTTTTAGAGGTGGGCTTCAATTCATAATGTAAATTTATGCTAAATTGATACCCAAGTTCGTACTCGGCAGCATTCATGCTTATTTTTTTGAAAATTCGGACTTCCTTTTAGTGATCCCTGCCCAACAAGGGTGAGAGAAGTAACTTATTCACTGATCATTCCTCTTTCCAATTTTTTAATTGATTACACCTAACATGACATACTACCAAAAGACATTTTCTATTATGTGACTAACCAGACCATTTTTTTTTCTCTCTGTTTGTCCATACACAGTGAGCGTATGCCTCTGCCAACTAAAAACTGAATGAAAATCGGTTCTTGTGTACAGATCTAGAATTGAGGGGAATTAACTGTGTAAGTTCTCCATGAATTCCAGTATTTTGTGGCAGGCTGAACCATTGGCTTAAGGAGAATTGATTGAATCTTGGGGCGGATCCAAGAATTATTTTTGATTGAAAGATGTTTTTTCATATAAAGGACAATAGTCTGGAAACTGGAAAATCGAAGCTTATGTATTTGACTCCCCGGTATCGTAGCTATATATAAACCGGTTTTCATTCAGTCATTAGTTTGTGTATAATGTTGGCAGAGGTAAGTGTGTGTTAGGATTGTGAAGTTAGTGATTTAGCGAAATCCCTAGGGATCTCATGAAATTTCTGAACATGTCAATAATTTCTTGAAGTGATAAACAATAAGGAATTATAGTTCTAGCCTCACCAACCTCATCAGGTAGGAAAGAGAGAGAGATCTTTACCCATGGAATTTACATGAAAAATTCTAGCAAAATATAGTTAATATATTTTGAAATAAAATCGATATCAAATACTACTTATCTGGGGTCAGACAAGGCTTTTGGGTTTTGAGTGATTTTTCATATGACAGTCACGGTTCGAAGTTTTTAGAATTCAACCAACTGTTATTTTGTCGAGTAGTCTCGCTTCCTTTTCAACCTTACTTGGATGTCTGAGGACTTGATCTTAAGAGTCTATCTCTAAAATCCTTTCCGTTGGGAAAAATAGAGTGTGTATGAATTGTGAATAGTTTTTGTATTATAACTTGAGCCCTACCTCCTAGATATGTCATTACAATTATGTAAATATTCAGATGTCCCAAATCGGAAAAACTGCTAGTCCCAAGCATTCTGGGTAAGGGATACCCAACCTTTACCCAATAACCTCAGTTTTTAAACTCAAAAGTCACTACGAGTGCACAACCCATTCTAATAACCTTAATCTTATTAAAAACCATTGACCAAAACTGTCTAAATAGGTTTCTTCACTTTTTAAGTGATTCTTGCTGGCTGTGTACGTATGTGGCATGTGCACAGACGGCACCAATGTAGCTAGAGGGCTGAAAATTAGAACATTTACTCCTAAATATGTCTAGAAAAAAAACAATTTGATTTTTAAAATTCTCTGTGAAAATAAGTTGTATGGGTGATTCAATTTACAATGTGAATTTACACTGAAGTGGTCGTTCAGTTCATATCTGGCTGGCAGGAAAAATAACCTCTTCATTAATCACTCCTTTTTTCTAATATTTCATTGATCACCCCACAAAAAAAAGAATGCATGCTGCCAAAAGAAATTGGTCATGTTTTTCATTGAGTGATAACCAGACCTGTTTTTTTTTTCTTCTTATCTTTCCAGTGTTTAGGTCAACTAAGCAATATCAAACTGAGTAGTATTTTGTTGAGGGTTGAAAGCGTACCCATTCCTGTTGGATGCCAGGGGTCACTGAATATTCCCAAACTTCGATCAATAATCGCTGACTTGAACCCAGAAACTTCAGAGAGAGCAAGTTCAATTTTGGATAATATTGAGACGTATCAAAAGGTAATGTAACCTTCGATGATTCAAGTTTGTCTTAAATTTTGGGCTATCTTTCGACGGAGAGACCCATGCAAATTTTACTATTTAAAACCACTAGTGATATTTGCTACAGAAATCATGAACGTATATTTCTATATTTCTTGTGCTTTTAAGAAAACTTTTTTTTTTTCTTTTTGTATTTATATTGCAAGCATATAAAAATATTTAAAACTTTTGAGAAAAGATTTATTTATTTTCTTCCTTTAAGGAAAGATTTATTATTTTCTTCTTTCAAAGAAAGATTACTTTTTTTATGATGAAATAAATAAATTAGAATAAAACAAATATTATAATCGTGAAATTTTCTTCATGTATATCTCTATATTAACGTTTTGAATTTAAAAACTGACCAATGAAATTATTTAATGGTCACATTTTCATAAACGTGCATGTGTAGAATTTCGAAAAAAGTTACTTAATTTTGATAAAACATTTTAATATACTAATTCTTCTAATCTTCAATTGTTTCTTTGAGATGATAATTTTTAGGTTGAAAAATCTTTGTTTCCCTAAAAGCCAAAGATATTTGCACATACAATCTTCCATAGAAAAAATCACCGATGGTTTCAAATGCTGAAAACGGCATGGGTTTCTCTGTCAAAAGATAACCAAGAGAAATATATTCTTAAAATGATGATAAAAAATAAAGGGGTGTAACTTTTAATCTTTTACACATTGTGTCTGGACCCCCTTTCCTCTCTCTGTATTATCATAGCACCAATACAAGTGTAGTTTGATGCTTGTAAAAGTCTGTTTTTGTTGTAGAATCACCAGACACCCATTGCAGACATGAGTTGCCTCTTAATGGCGGCACAAAGATCAACGTCCTCAGGGAGCAACATTGCCGAGATTCTTTCTTCAGCCGGAAACAAGAATGTCGGCATCAATAATAATGAAATGTACTCAGCCTTACAAGGCATTTGTGGGCATGTGACTAATTTAAGACCGGGGTAAGTTTTACGATATACATTTCTGGATTATTTTTTTAAATTTTATTTTTGTTGAAACCCTTTTCTGATGCATTTCTATAGTAAAAGCCTCCTTCTGATGTGTTTCTACAGTAAAATCTGTCCACCTTCCGAGGCATTTCTATAGTAAAATCCCTTTTTCAAATGCATCATTTCAATTGAAAAATCCCCTTTTAGCATTGCATTTCTGTAATAGAATTTCCCTTTTCTACAGTAAACTCTCTCTCTTTCTTTTTATCAGACCTGGAGGCACGAACCTGAACCCCGCAGCTGTGGACACTTTGGTGGATGAACGAATTTCTCAAGCTGAAGCACGCATTCTGGAAACTGTCGATGAACGTCTCGAACGAATGGAGAACCGATTAGCCAGTAAGCTGGATGCTTTACTGTCTACCCTCAGCACCGTTCAGGTGTCGGACTCAAAGTCCGAGTGAAGATATCTCGTTTGTTTTGGCCTTCTTGCGAGCAAGGATGGGAATCAGAAGCCACGGCATAGACCTATTTCACAATTTCCAGTTTGTTTTTTTTTTTGTTTTTTTTTAATGGTGGCATTTATTATCAGCTAACCTCAAGGCCGCCCCCGAGGTCGCTTCGCTCATTCCTGATGGACTCCTCTGCGATCCCTTGGCATAAATCCTAGATTCAGCCTTGTGGCCCCCAACCTTTTTACCACCCCTTCTATTTAAATGAATTTTCCCATCAACTCCCAGGCTTTTGAAAGGACAGCCCCCTCATTAAGCTCGTGGACCCCTGGCAATACCCTGGGGGGATGCCACCCCCAGGTTGGGAAACACTGCAATATACCTACTTCCTTCCCATCTATGCTGACAAGCTGCAGAAATAACAGGACTGATAAGTCCTCTCCCAATTTAGGGGAGGAAACTCTTCACTGTTTGTCTATCCTGTCACGTTAAACTAAATCAATAAATGAAATTGACATTTCCCTGCCGTGATTTGGAATCCCAACCAAGTGATTGCTTGGTGGCTTTCTTACCAACTGAGCCAAACAGACAAGTCTCGTATATCTACAGATTTATTTATTATATGCTCAATACGAAAGTTGCGATGGTCATCTTCAGTGGAAACAAATGTCAGAGTGGAGAAGCCGGGCTTGTTGGTAATAATAAATATCCGTCAACTTGCGCCTGAACAATCAACATCAGTTCACAGTTACGCTCCCTCAAGGGATTACTGGAATTTCACTCAATTCATTTCTATCACTCAAATGGACGTAACAAAAATTTTCATTCGTCATACATATTTATTACTACAGGCATCCCTTTTTGTAACATGGGTGTTGGCATACGCGGAAAGATTACCGAGCCACGATCAATTCATCTATTTTTGAAGCTAAATCTAGCTATTTTGGAGCTTGAATTATAAATTGGGGTCTGCCATCCACCTGTGATTCAACATGAACCACACTCTAACGAACTGCATTTTAACAAAAAAGGCCTGTACGACACATTGCGAACGCTGAAAATTTCCGTCATGCTATTATAAGCTTGCTAAAGAGAACTGTGTATACATCATGTCTACGTTGATTATCCAGACAGGGAAGCTGAGAAGAAGACGTTAAAAGAGTTTTTGAGTTGCGCTTAGAGACTTAATGAAAGAAATGTAATGGATGACATTTGTTCCTTTCCCTTCAGAAAGGTAAGGAAGATGCATGTACAATTTTGGAGGTTTAGGTAAATATGTGTTATGGTACCTTTACGTTGTACTCCACATATACTCACTTTATCCTGTAATGGTCGACTTCCGCCTGCATTGTGTTTTGTTTGTACCAGTTTTTCTTAAACCAGTGAATGATCCACCAATGGGTGAATAAAATTATTTTGGGGTGAAATGATACTAAAGGGGGGGGGGGGTTAAGGGTCTCAGATATTTATTAGAAACCATCAACCGAAACTGTCAATGTAGGTTTCTTTCAGTTTTCAAGTTGGTCTGGAACAAGAGGGTTGAAAATTTAAACATTTACTCATTTTTGCATTTAGAAAAAGGAAAAAAAACTTTTCTTTTTTTTTTTTTTTCTCCAAATTCTTCTCCTTAATACTTTTTTTTTTTCAGAGTGGGGATTCGGTTTGCAATGTAAATTTCTGCTAAATTAATCCTTTTTTTTTTTTTGTTCTGTGAGAACCATCCAATAGAATGCGAGAGAAGTAACTTATTTATTGATACCAACCCCAACACAGCCTGCTGCCAAAAGTTGACAGTTTCTATTGAGTGACTAACCAGACCTGTCATTTTTCAGTACTTGAATTGGTTTAAAAGCTCTTATTGTTTTTTAAAAGAGGTAGACCTAGAAACCTTCTTTTTTTTTCTCTCTCTACCTATGGTTTTTTGAAGTATCAGGATATTTACAGTAAGATTGCATTTTTACCATTGTGGTTAAGGCACTGGCCCTGTGGGGATAGGGTTCATTATTTTTTTTTTTTCTTTTTTTATTATAAAAGATTCAATTTTCAAAAGCAAAGTCAAACAATTAAGGCAGAACAAACAATTATTTTCAGTCAAAAAAGTAACAATCTAATTTTGATTATATAATTAATGACATTATTTTTAAGGAAAAATTCATTTATTCTATCATATTATGTGATGAAAAAGTTGAGAATATAGAAAAGTCAATTAAAACAACGGTGTGCCGAGAAGGGAGGGGAGAAATTGTCAAAGAAGAAACAATGTAAAGTTGAATGGACATAACCATATTTCTAAAATTGAACGGAAGTAACCTTTTTATAGCTAAACATTTTTAAAAACCCGTATGAACAAAAATAAGCAACTATGAAATCTAGTCGAAGGTGAATGAATCTTTGTCATAAAGAGAGAAGGGTGAATGACCCTGAAATAATTTAAGAAACACTGGTCCATTCCACCTGGACAAAACTCAGCACATGGCCCTTAACCGTCTTAGTCCTTTTTATGAAGAACCTCGTTTGTAAGTTTTCCAAGTGTTGACAAGTTCATCAAGGTAACCCAGTTTGATTGCACAAAAATAGTAGACTCTTTGCGCTACATGACCCATGTAGATGTTCACTTACCAATTGTGTTCATATTTAAAAATAGAAAAAAAAAAATTGAAAAAAAAAAAGGCCCCTTTCTTGTTTCTAGGGAAACCAGAAAATTATTTTATTGAGCACCCACCTCTCTCCTCAAATCTTCGTACTTGGTTTATCAGTAAAAAGCCTTTTTGACCTCACAGAGTATACACTGCCCTCTTTGCTTTTGAGTAACCGAACAACAGTGATTACAGTAATACCTCGGTTAGCGCCCTAGATTCGTGCCTAAAAGAAAATATAACTCTAAATGGACCAGCGCTATACACAGCCATTGAAACAAAGCTTAAATATTTTGTCTGCAATGATTTCACAATATATGATGTCATTGTTGAGCCACAGCAAGATGGAGTGGATTAGTGCTGTGTATCTCATACGGTAACTATTTTTCCGAAACTTGTGAAATATCACAAGGTGTTTATGTATATCGCTCCAGGATTAAATATTGTGTATGTGTTTATTTTCATATGTATTGCTCAATGACAAAAGTGTACGGTACACAGTCGATTTGGAGACTGTCCTTGGTGTTGTTGTCTATTATTATTTACTTAAAAAGATTTAACATGACTGAATTTACTACGAAAAAATATTTGGAAAAAGAGCACTACAGTGAATCAGCGATAAATGGAGTTTTGCCGAGTGGGGTATTACTGTAGTTATTTATTTTTTTAAATCTGGGGTTTCATTTTTGGGTGGGTAATATTTATGAACCCCCTCCCAAAAAGTAGGACTGCCATATCTGAACATACAAAAAAGAAAAAAAAAAACGTTTTTAGTCTCTGTGTTAGTTGTCAGCATACATGAATAATTTAGCTACTGTGGCTGAAATTGCCAAAACCTCTTTAATGCAGGGCAATAAAAACAAATGCTACAGTGAGAAAAAAAAGCCATGAGAGGATTAGAGTTGATTGATAGAAGTCATAAATTTCCTGAAAGTACTGTACTGTGAATTAGAAAGAAAAAGAAAGAAAATTCCAAAGTCTAAAATACTCTTCATACTGACCGTTTTGTGATTGTAAACAAGTTCAAGGTTCAGCCATGATTATATCTGGCTTTATTTTGTTTACATAGATAATTTTTCATTAATAATTTTCCACAGTCTTTTTTTTATAGATCATTATGATAAAATTAATAGATTTCAAGTTCCAGACGTTTTTATCAACAAGTCGTTTTTATCTAAACTCAGTGGTATTCATTACATCATAAATATTTATGCATTTATAATTTCCTTGAATTTTTATGTTTTGTACTGCGTATTTCATATGATTTGGTTTTTTCATGGTATGCCGCAAAAACTCCCAAATATTCCTATTAAATTATTCAAGACTGAATCGCAAATTATTGAAACCACAAATGGCAAGGGACAACTTTTCTTCCAACAATTCATCTATGGCTGTAATTGCAATTTGATAAGAACATTAATGTGCATGGCTGAAGAACAAGAAAAAGCAGTACATAGCAGCCACAAAAATATGGCAACTCCTCCTCACGGCTACTTCAATGCCAAAAAACAACTAAAAAAAAGGCTCTTGGAAAGGGGAGGTAACTCTTTTCTACACATAACAAATGTCTTATGATAGTACTTATGGGGCTTTTCGGCTGAGGTAGTTATGTACTTCTCACCCGAGCAAGAGATCAATGTTCAAGCCCTGGTAAAAGCCCGGTTTCTGAATGCAGATTCTCATGGCAGCCACACCTTTTACACTTGGAAAATTGATAAGATACATCGTTTCATTTCTGCATTTGGCTTTTTTGAAACTAAATTTATCAAATATTGATAAGTAGTCAGAATTTACCATTTATTATTATAAAAAAGAATAAACTTTACCATCTCATATATATATATATATATATATATATATATATATATTTTAAATAAATGAATAAAAGACAATCAGTACCTAACCAAGAGTACGCAGGGTGGATGAAGAATAAGCTCCAGGCCTTACTCCAACTTGTATCATTATTGCCACAGGAAGCCTGTTTTTTTTTTTTTTCACATCAGCTGCTTTACTACCCAACCTACAAGAGCTTTATGGTTGGCAAAAGATCAAATCTGACCTATAAATCCACCCTAAATTTTCCACAATCAATCAATCTCACCATATATTTCCGAGACAACACTGTTTACTCACTGCCATAGACTGATGGCCGAGAAGCAAGTTGCTGAAATTAAGATGGAAGAAAATACTAGTCATAAAAAAATGGGTCAATGTTAGAATCCAGACGTCAAAATTTTCAGCGTTCAAAATTTAATTCAATTAAAACAACTACATGAAAGAATATCTATATCTCGCATAAGTGAATCACCGCATCCCACACGTGTACTAGAACCAAGTATAATAATAAAATCAATCAAAAGAAAACAACAACAAAACACATACAAAAAGATTTGGGCGATTTTGAACCAAAATGACCAGAGACCAATGCAGCACTTAGAAGAAGAAAAAAAAAAAGATAAGTGGTCCCTAGTTGTGTACTTATGTAAATCCTCAAGGTTGAAGTCCCCAGGATGAGTCCAGGAGTATCAGGAGACAGACAAACGGATATAAACGCTCAAATCAAAGAATGTGTAGCGCCTACTTGGCTGGTTGATCAGCCCTTTTGTGGTACTATGCTGATTTGATATTGTGGGGGGAAAAAAATTTTTTGAAATAGTATCATGAAATCTGAAATCCTGCATAATCAAAATTTTATTTGATCATTATGTAATAAGAAAATTGGTGCTTTAGACTTGAATTTATTTTGGGGTCTGGATTTTATTTTTGATCCTCAAAAAATTAAGAGGTTGACAGCGTTTCATTTGGAAAAAAAACAAAAAAACAAAACCAATGCTTGAATCAAGATAATGTTGTAACTCTTCTAGAGGATAACTCTGTACTCATACTGGAGTCGGGGTCCAATGATTCAGACAAAGTTATTCCACTTGAATGAGGTTTTTTTGTTTTTTTTTAAATAAATTTCAAGGCTGAATGTACATGATAAAATAATAAAAAATTTTAATTTTAAAATCTCTCGATATGTGGGGAGAGGTATGCCCACTAAAACAAAGGTATATATTGCAGAAACATACCCTGCACCTAAGTGTGTTTGTATGGTTTTAAATTTAAATAATCAAATCAAAAATGATTACATTAGATAACGGGAGTTTTTGTCACTTTTATTTAGACCCTGATGGGAATAAAAAGTATGACCCTTCCATTAGTCAACATTTTTGTATATGTCCGGGCTTGAAAATTTAAAAGAAAAAATCATTCAGCAGGAACAACTTTGTCTTAATTGTTGGACCCCTCTCGTATAAGTACTGACAACTCATTACGAAAGGTCGTAAAGATGATGATTGAGAAATACCAATAGTCTTTCTGTCTCAAGAAAATAACACTTAACGGTTACCAAAATATGTTAAACCTTGCAAATACAGACAGACCACTCCCTACCCCAATATAAAATGACTCAAAATGATGAAATCTTGGCTTTATGTTGTAAACTCCAAAAACCCTAACCTCCCCTTAAGGCATAAAATGTGAGTCATAATACCCTTTCTTTGACCCTCAGGGTTTTGTTATGTCAGAGTTTATGTGTATGTTCTAGCTGAGGGCTTCTCAACCTTTTTTTATTTGTGACCCCCTTTGATACATTTTTTTGCAATTCCCACCATGCCATTTAAATAAAAGGTGATAAGATTGTATATTATTGGGCCTCGATTGTAACCCAACAACAACTGAATTTAGATACAAATAAACATCAAAGGAGAATTTATTAACTCATTCAAGCCTGTGTATTTTTCTCGAGGGTTACAAAGTAAAGACACAAGATTTAAGTTCTCATTTCCTTAAAAACCTCAGACAGTCATATATCATTTTGAAGGTTATAGGATATGGATTTCATTTATGGCAAATATAATGGTCTGTTGACCTCATTATGTCTTCAAAATGGCCACAAAGCTTACAGCGCACCTGTGTGCACACCCACCCTGAATGAGATAACCTGGAAGAAAACCTTTAATTTTTCCATTAAATTGCTTTGTTCAGTGATTTGTCAACCCTCATGATACATTTGACATCAGTTTTATTTATGATCTTTCCTCTCAGATATTTCTCGCTTCAGACATTTCCTCAGCCCCCAACTACATTTAATCACCCCACCCCTCAGGGGGTCGAAATTGAGAAGCCCTTTTCTAGCTGACCTATAGTTTTCACAATTAGTCTGAAACTATGAATATTTATCAAAGCCAGGGTCAACAATATTCATTGAATTGAGTTTTGTCAAAGTTTGAAGAAAATTTGTTGAATTTTGTTAATATATCAATGTTTTGCATCATCATCATCAGCTCAAAGTGATGCAGATAGTTTTATGGGCTGAAATTTTCAATCAGCGGAATTTCAACTAATGAATTGATTTTTTTTTTTTCTTGTTGGGTGGGGGAAAGATTTATATTTGATTTCAATTCTTGTCAGCACAAAAAACAATTCTTTTTCCTAAAAATAAAAAATACTTGAAAAAAAATCATCTGTGTTTTTGTATTCTTAGCAGTTAAGGGGTGGGGATGTAATATCAATGAAGAAAAAAAATATCTTGGACATACAGGGTTCTCTGTTATCTGAAAATAGAGCAGTCCTACAATAGCCTTACGTGATTTAAATGTGAACATTTTTTGAGTATTCCCAGACCTCAAAATGGTGATTTGGTGGTGGGAGGTAGAGAAGACTGGAATGGTGAAGAGTGCGTGCTGCTTCTATGATAGCTTGCTGCTGAACGCCCTACATTTTTCGCCTCAGAAAAAAGGTGTGGAACGAACCTTCTCAAAGAGGGTACCACCCCCATTTGAATTTCTTTTGATTTTTTTTTCAGTTGTTATGGTGGAAGATTCCATTGTTTCAGAAGGTGGGTTGAAGATATTTTATCAGCTGCAAAATTGTTTCTGTCAAGTTGAAAATTTCATGATTACTATCAGTGAAACAGAAAAAAAGTCACTATTCATTATAAAGATCAGGGGTGGCCTACCACGGCTCGCGAGCCACCTGCGGCCCTTGAACATTTGATATGCAGCTCCTGGAATATGTTGGCCGAGTTCCTCACTGAAATGCAAAATCACGTATTGGTCAACTCTCACATTTGATTTCATTATCGCAATTCAGACCTGGAATTTAAGATATCTGAATTTAAGACATAAGAGAGAGATATTCCGTGACGTCATTTTGTGTCAACTTGTGTCTTCTAGTACTTGGCCTTTTTTTTTTCCCCTCGCTGAAGATTACCTTGCTACTAAGGATGTCATTAAATCTCTTGAAATAATAGAATCATCAAACAATATGAAAATATGAGTTTAAAATAGGCACGAAGTATTTATCACATTTGTGTTTTTGAGGTATTCATCCGAAAATTTATAATTACAAATAAATTCCAATTTTCAGTAGTGTTTCCATAGCCCAGTAGTCTAGGGCGTTCTGCAAATCATCAGATTTGGGGATCGAATCTAACTGGAAGCAAATCATTCTTTCCTTGCCTTCAAGGTCTGGGGTGGATTAACCATTTGGTCGAGTTGGCCTTTGCTTTCGCCGCTAGTGCTGGATTAACCATTAGGCTGTGTGGACCTTTTCTTTCTGTCAAACTCTTACGGAAATGAAGACAAAATTCAATAGTACGTAACAATGACCAGCAGGTGAAAAACCGGTGACATCACGCGTGAGTAACAGTGACGTACGCAAAAACTTCACTCCCACTCTTAAAGCCCAACTTAGGTAGACTGGTTCTGCTAAAGTTAATTTCTCTAAATGGGATTTGCTATTGATAAAGGAGTTGAAATGAGACGCATAGTTCTGGAATAATGTATGGAGAAATTAATAGTTTTGATTACTTTTTAGATTTTAATGAAGCAAGTGAATTTGACCTTAGCGCAACCAAGTTTGTATTTCTCGGAGTAAAGAACCAAGAATACAAATATTAGATACGTTCAAAACAGATATAAATTGAAGACAAGAAAAAAACTCCATACGTGTACGCCAAAATATTCATTTGTGTATTTGTTAATATTTATATGAAAATTCGGTAAAAAAAAGTGTGCATGTCACTTTTGTTTATGCCTTGGGTCTCTTAAACGTGAAATCATTATCGTAAGTGGCTCTTACGCAAGTTGGGCCAACCCTGATATAGATATATGTCTCACCAGAACTAAGTTGACAACAACCAAAATTCACAAAGGAAGAAACGTGTAAGAAAAGCTCAGAGAGATGATACCTCTGCCAATGGCATACTGTTGGTTTGGCAGAAAATTTCGATTTTCAAGATGATATATATAGAATCTAATTTATAATCCAGTCTGCAAAGTCAAAAGTTCAGCCTTTTAGGTTTTACCTTAATCAAAATTTAATCTAATCAAAAACAAGGATGAAATGATGACCTTTGTTCACAATGTTCTTTCATGTAGTTAAAAAGGGTCTGAATTCTAGATTTCATCTTGGTTTTTATTAGATTAGATTTTGATTCGGTGTAATCTGAAAATTTGTGCTTTTGATGAATTCCTTTTGGGTCCGGATTCTATATTTGATCCAACAACTCAATGCGATTTTGATATAGGTTTGTATTTTGATTTTATTGAAGTGATTCATTATCTGCTGAATGTATAGCATATTTATGTATCTTATGTACATAGATATATAAGTGTTCAATTATCCTCTCAAGCAATTCTAATATAAAGCAAGAAGATATCTAGAAAGAAATAGATCATTGGACTTACCTTCATTCAGATACCAAAAATCGAATCGAAAGAAAACCAGACGAAGTTTTAGGGAAACGAAAAATCACCTCAGATGAAGAGATTTGAAACTGAGACGAAAAGAAACAGCTTCACTCAGCGAAAAGTATCAATTTTGAACAGCCTTCCTAGAGATGTTGTCACAGCAACAAGTCTGAACATATTAAAGGTGAGGATTGACTAACTATGAAAGAATCTGGTCATTTATTTCAACCATGAAACCATGATTACCAGGCGTCAGAAGCAAAGGGAGTGACGCACCATAGTGGAAAGGACCAGTCCCAGGAACTGAAGTTGAAACCTTGTATAATGAGTTTTGATTGTTGGGTTTTTTTAATGCTGCATGATTAAGGTATTGCTGTCCAAATTAATGTAACCAAGTATATGCTGAAAAAAACTTACATTGAATTGTACAGAAAAATCATCGAATGAATTAAGTGCATTGGTCAAGGTATCACCTGTATTCACGTGCCTCCGGGAATCGAGCCCTTAGGACCCAACAAAGGATCAATTTTAAAAGATAGAATATATCAGTACAATTTTAATGTATTCTTATCCATAGGATTGTCGAATACAGGGTGGGGAAAGAAACTCCCGATTGGAAATAACTTTATTATTATTTAATGATCGAGATAATTTTCTATTAAGGGGTTAATTCTTACCCACTCTGTACTTTTGGCTGAATGAAAAATTTCAATGTAAAAGACGATGCAATAATGAATATTGAAGTTAAAACTATAAGCACAAACTATTCTGCACATGGTGAGACATATCTGGTCATTATCCAAGCACTGTTATCATCGAGAAAGATTTGGTTTAATCAAGTAGAATATTAGCGTGGGAAAATGTATTTTTTTAACGTATTTAATATGAAGTTCATTTCTTCTGGAAGGTTTCATATTTGAAACTCTTGTCAGTTAAGCGACAGGGAGTGGTAGCACTATTTTTTGACTAAGTTTAGGGCATCGTAGCTTTAATCCGACCCTATGCAGCCCATCATGTATGGCACCATTGAAGGAGGGTGCGAGTCGGCAGCAGAAGGACGGGTTCGACAACGTAGGAAACGGGACAGATATGATCAGGCCAGAACTCTTGGTGAGGGCCATAGACAGAGAGGCGTGGAGGCAGATCTCAGCTTCTTCTTCCCTCAGTTCTCCTCCCCTCCCCGATGATAGAAACGGTTTAGGAACTGGACAGAATTTAACAATTCCATACCTCCCCCTTGGGCCCAGCATAAACAATGATGCTAACATCACATTTCTTTCGTGTTATCAATGGTCCCACAGGTCCTTTGTGAACATCTTAACAGATGCTGGTAACATGGGCAGTTGCGCAGGGCACCAAGTGCAAGGGGGCATCTGTCAGGTGTCTGAGACAATAGCCCTTGCGTTGGCTACGGCAACTGCCATCCCTGCTCCTGCTTCACATATCGCAAGTTGAACTTTGTCTTGGAGTTTGAGGTTTTTGCAACTTCTGAAAATAGATTTGAGGCAACAAACACCTAAAGTGGCGTCACTTTACCATACATTATTTTACCCAAAGCTGGGGGATGGATTCATGCCTTCCCCAAGGGCATTAATTCCAGTCTCAGTTTGAACTCTACTCACCCAATCCATTTTCCTCGTTCTTGACCGATTGGTCTCAGACACTTCCATCTGAGGTGGTAGGACTTTTCTATTACAAATTTTTAAAAAAAGAAAAAAAAAACAAAGAAACAGTCAAAATAAGTAAATTCCCATATTCGAAGTCAGACACTTAGATACTTTCTATTGTGGTAAAACCAAGAGAAACTAATTGGCAAAGGAAATTCTCATGACCGACGACAAGCTCATTCGATTCATGCATTGTGATTTGAATTATTGAAATTTAGTATAAAATCAGTGTAGAATAATACCTCAATTCCGAATTTATTTTTTCACGGCAAAAAGTGAATAAATAAGGTAATACTATACATTGAAGAGCGCTGAATTCCAGCGTGTCCAGGGATCGTGAGGTTGGTCCGGATTTTTATACGATGCAATAGATTGGTTTAGCATATTTGTCAGCGATAAGATTGGAGTCGGACTTCTACAGTGATTCAGGATTAAAAGAACTTGAGGATCACTTTAATATCCTTACCCGATTCTATGCTTTATTTGAATTTCTTACCCGTCCCCTAAAGCTGTTCGGGCGGGGGGGTAATCGTAGACTTTGGAACTTCTGTGCATTTCAGCGGATAAGGCGACCTTCAGGTAAGACGAGATCACAATGTCAGTCTGAAACCCTTATCCATAGGACGACCCTATTTTGTTATGCTTTTTAGGAAAAAAAAAAATTGTGCTTCAAGAGTTGTCTTATCCAACAAAATATAGTATAATTTATTTCATTAGTGAACCGGTTACGTAAGTATAATTTTGAAAGAATCTTACTGACCAATACTGTAAAAAGAAGTAACCGACAAAAGGTGCTAAATTTAGGAGTGTTCAGTCCTTTCATATAAAACAAGAAATGAATGTACACAGCATTTCATCAATAGATTGTTTGCCTTCTTCAACTTATTCCTGCTGGTCAAGTATGTATGGTGGCCAGATATTGCAAAAACTCGAGGTATCATCAACGCTATACCTCTTCCTGAGCAACAAAAGCAAGTAAATTAAATACGCTAAGCAAATAAAAAAAACTACAGCGACCTGATTCAAAATTATGCCACCCAATTTTAAAAGATAAGAGAACTGAATTGTCGAAAGGAGTTATTACATGCATGCGTGGATCCAGGGCGGGGGAATCGGACACTTCACTTGATTGGGAAGGGCACAATCCATTTTTTCCTAAAATATCCTGATATAGGAGTTCTACAAAAAAAAATTAAACCACAAAATCCAAAAGGTATCATTTTTTTAAAAATCCAATTGGGGACGAGGTAAAAAGTTGCCCTACTACAACAGGATAGTAACAGCGCCAGCATCTGTAAAAAAATTAGTCGGTGACTTCATTGGTCGATAGAATGAATAGTGTGATGGTTGGTGGAGAGACGAAGAATTTGGTCTCCACGTGGTCTGGTGTGTAGCGCGCGTACAGCCCTGTAGATCTGTAAGAGGAAAGGGAGATGTACGAAGAGAACGCACGCCAAGTATGAACTTGGATGCAGAGATGAAACATAGTGAAAAAGAACATAAACAAATATTTTGGCCAGACAAATAAGACGTACGTTTAATACATGAATGAAGAATTAAGATGAAGTACATATAAGGATAACATATTTCAGATCGATCGTGTAAGGTGATGAGAAGAGAAAAGATAGCGAAAGGTGGGAACTTTCTTGTCATTGATAGTACTGGTGTCGGATTTGGAGCGGAGTAGTGTGAACGCGTGGATTTCCATAAGGCTTGGATCGCTCCAAGATGATACGTGGAATCTGGGTTCAGTGTGCGAGCCATACTGCCAAATTATGTGCGTTAACTGGGGGGCTAATCTCTGATGCTGATAGACTCTCGTCGGACAGACCATGAAAGACAGAGAACATAGAGTTTTATCCATGCGTATTTCCTGAAGTAAAGAAGTTTAGGAAAGATCTTCGTGACTATCGGATAGTAAAAGGAAACTTGTCATTTCGTTCACGAGAGTGAGATGTGATATGCGTTTGGCACACGTGGTGAAGACACGGTGGCGTAGCTGCATAGCTGTGCGTATGTGTGATGCCTCGACAGCAGTGAAGTGAAATGGGCAAAGTTAGTACAGAGATAGGTAACGGTGGAAAAATGCTTAAGATCGGATCGACCGGGAGGTCGGCGAAATGATAACGATCTTAGGAAGAAGGAAAGAGAGAAAAATAGTTGCCGGCCACAAAAGCCGGGACCAGAGGCATGACTAGCTCGAGATATTGACACCAATGAGCCTTGAACCATGTGCGTCCAGGGGTTTTATAGGGGTCGTTGTTGGAAGTGACATTTTCGATATTTGACTAAATGAAGGGTTTCGTATTTAATTCCCAACTAAAAGAATTGGGGTGCTACAACGGAGAGAGAAGGTGATTAATGGAAAGTTACTGGAATCCACTGTTTAGATGTTTTATCTATAATTAGATGTTTAGGGTTTGCTTCTTGATATCAGAAATTGTTATTTAGATGATTTTTAATAAAATGATATCTCTACGCTATTTTAGATGTAACCCAGACAATAGATTTAGAATTAAACCTGACAGCAAAATCGACACGTTGTCTTTGTAATCTGTCAGTCTTGGTATAATACATTTTTGGTTTGGTGGGAAAATGTCATGTATTCATCAGCGAAATAATTATTGGTGATCCGATTCAAGTAGGTTTCTAAAATGTAATGCAACATTTTATTGCTTCATGAAACTATTTCATCACATGTTAATTTTCTCTATTTATAAAGATTGTGAAAAAAAAGATAGAAAAATTTTTTCATGCATACATAGCAAAAACTATGCAGCCACGCCTTCATCAACCACCGTTCCAGTCCCTACTTGATATAAGTAATCATTTTCTACTTATTCTTTATTTCAAAATATGGTTGTTGTATTTTTAAATTTGCATGGGAGAAAGTATAGACAAGATCGAAGAAATTTGCTTAAAATCTACTAAGAGAACATTCTTTGTAAATGTCCATAACCGTATAAAATACGATGCTAACACTTTTTATAATCACAGTAAAAAGCGAATCCTTTTTTTTCTGTCGGCTTTTTAAAGTCCGTTTCTTGGACACGGGCCCTTTTCAAGTGAGGCATAGAACGCAATAGACCTTACCATGCCATGTTTAAAGCCGCTTGATGTCCTAATCACAGCATAAAAAAATGGTGTCCCCTCCTTGGCACTCCCGTTGCTTAACTGATAAGATTTTCAAAGACAAAACATTCCTGAAATAATGAAGGTTATGTTCATTTAAAACATCAAAATACGTTAGAGAAAATGTATAATATTCCTATAAAAACATACCACGTCACTGAACCCAGTCTTCACCAACGAAACCCGTGCTTGAATAATGGTCAGTTTTCTACAATAGTATTCGTGTGTATATTATATCATTAGAAATAACTTTAGAAGAGAAGAAACAAACAAACAAAAAAACGCTGAACATCAATTTAACGCAGGAATATAAAAGACTCCGGTGGTGTTCCTTTTCTTTCTTTTTTTTTTTTTTTTTTTTGAGACCCTAAGCACCTACTCATTCGGCTTGATGGTTAATCCAGGGCTGTGGCTCATTATGTAGTCCAGGTAGGAAGAGATGGATACATGCCTTTCTCAAGGGAAAGTGCTGAGTGAACACAAACTTCCTCGGTCGGAATTTGTACGCCGTTCACCGACCCCAGTCTCTGTGCCGCTAATCGTTGAATCTGGATAAATGAACTTATTGAAAGGGTTGTAGCGCCCCTATCCTTCAAGTAAGGAATTAAATACGAAACACCGATATCAGAAATTGCCTCATAATTTTACAAAAAGGCATATAAAAAATATGAGATTGGGAAGAAAAAAAGTTTCTCGATGACTTATAGAAAATTTCTAATTTTTGTAAAAAGAAAAAAAAAAAAGAAAAAAAAAAAAGAAAAAAAATGGTTGTTAACAAAATGTTCCTAACTTGTTCAGTTAATTTTGTTCCTTCCGCGGTGGAGCCGTGGTCATCATTCATGAAACATTCAGGTAAAGTAGTCACAATATGATTGGAAACATTAAAGTCCATTTCCGTGCATTGTTATGAAACCTACTGCTTGTACTTATTTACATGATATTTTAGAAGGTATGATGAAGTCGTTAGATATTGTCTTGAGAGATTATCCTTCTGTGTCTGAGCATATCCACATTAGTGTACTCCTCGTGTCTGAGCATATCCACATTAGTGTACTCCTCGTGTTTCGATGATGCTGAATTTGTGAAGGTCTTTGGGTGAAACTCTTATGCACAGGATTGTCTTCGCAGAAATGTTTGATCATCACGTTACGCACTAAGTTTTTCTTTCTCTATAAGACACACTGACATAGGATAGCCTTCATTTGGAATTTACAACCTTTTTCAGAGATAGAGATAAACCGATGCCCAGAGTAACACGGAAATATACATGAAAATAGCAAAAGACGAAACTGAACTCTCAGGCAAGCATTTTCTAAACATTTGCCTTGTACACCAGACAACCGACACGAAAAACAATTGATGAACCAAGAAAATAAAGACCCAGACATCAAGATGCAGAAGTCGGAACCAGCTCTTTGGGGCATGCTGGGATCGTAGATGTTGACCCCCAAACTGGATGACCTCTTCGACGGCATCGGCGGCCTTCTCGGCTGGAGTTTTGCGCCGACTGTGGAAAATCTTTGAGTAGTGCTTTGCTCTCTTCGTGTAAGCTGGGTCATCAAGGACTTTTCTAATAGCTTCGATGAGGATCTCGGGTGTTAGTTTGCGAATGTCGAGCTTAACGCCCACCCCGAAATGTTCCACCCGGGATGCAATTTGAAACTGGTCGGCGATCATGGGTAGGCAGACGAGGGGTACACCGTGGTAGAGGCTTTCAAAATGACCGTTGTTACCGCAGTGATAGACGACAAGCCGGGTTTTTGGATGTGCTAGGGCGTCGTTCAAGGGTAACCATTTGACTATCTTCATGTTGCCTACATCTTTTTCCTCGGATCCCTTCAAGAGAACTCGCTGTGGAAGACTTGATAGCACCGACAATAGGATTTGTCCAATTACATTTGAGTCATCTTCAAAAACACTGCCGAAAGTTACTATTATAACTCCGGTTTTAGCCCCATCGAAAAAGGTTTTCAGACTAGGGGGTAAGGGTTTAGCGGGTCGAGTTGTTAACCCGCCAACTTGGATATAATTCGGTAGAACTGGTTTTGGGTAGTTCATTAGGATGTCGCCGTTCTCAAGAAATAGTTCTGATTTCCGGTAAAGATCTTCCAAGTCGTCGGAGGTCAGACCGGGGCCAAGTTTGAAATTGTCGGACGGGACTTTCGAAAATTTGGCGATGTGAGGTACAACGAAAAAAAACGTGTTGAAAACTCTTTGCATGAAAGACATGTCGTTTGTATAGTCGGAATATCTATACGGAAAGAATCCCGGTGCAATAGGCTGACCACTGTCCAGCTCATCCAGAACACTTGCCATACTCATATATGGTATCGTCAAGTTATGAGGGACGAGATAAAAACATCTTGAGAAAAAGAGACCGTCGATGATAGCGAAATCGAAATGTCTTTGACGCAGGCGTTCAATGCTTTCCAGGTCGTTTTCCATCATTTCGCAGAAGAATCGTTTTATCATTTCCATCTGGTCAAAAAGACATTTCCATTTGCCTTCAAAGATATCTTTGTTCATCTGTTTCTTGAAAGAATGATTGGTTACAAATGCTGGCCAACTGTATGTTATGACATCGATTTCAGGACCCGGGCAATCCCTATAATCCATCTGCTCGCACAAATACATAGTGACGCTGTGACCACGCTTCACTAATTCCTCGCCCAGGCCCCTCATATAATTACAATGGCTGTACTCGAGGGAAGGAATAAATAGAATATTCGCCCCGCTGGAAGTGCAAATTAAATTGAAGAGTATTACCGAGAAAATAAAGCCAGATTTCGAATTCATAATGGCAGTGCAATGTTGAGGAAGATTTTTAAGTCTGGTAACGCTCCCATGTGATGGTAAGATGGAAGATGATGCTTCTCGTTCGAGTCGTTTTTTTCGAGGGGCAACGGAAGGTTTCAAGCCGGACACCATTTTCTTTCTTCCTCGGAGAAAACAGCTGGAAAAATGAAGTTGAAAAAAAAATCAGTTTCAGGAAACCAGGGATGTTTGAGCCATTGGACATAAACGGAACAGGGGAGAAAAAACAAACAAAAAACAGGTCTGGTTAGTCACTTTGTAGAAACTGTCATGCAACCAACGTCTTTTGGCAGCATATCAAAAAGGGGAAGGTAGTGATCAATGGAAGAGTCATTTCTCTCGTCTTTTGTTGGATAGTGATCACTAAAAAGTCTGAATTTTCTAGTAAAAAGCATGAATACAGCAGGACACAAACTGAGGGATCAATTTAGCATAAACTTACATCACAAACCGAGCCACCTCTAAGAAAAGTAATTATGGGGAGGGAGAAAGAGTTTTTTCCTCTAGATACAAGGAATAAATGTTGAAAATTTCAGCCTTTTAGCTTCATTGGTGTGGTTCATGTACATGATACATACTTAGCCAGCCGTCTAGACCAACTTGAAAACTTAAAGAAACGCAATGTTGACAGTTTTGATTGATGATTTCAACTAGCCAACCTAAGACCGTGACGGCACCCCACGGGACCTCATATACTTATCCCAGTGTCTCACTTTTCAAAACGATCTGTAAATCCCTCTTTCAGGACCACAATCAGCTGCCTCGAAACATTCTCCATGATTTCGTCCCTAGTCTGGAATTTTGGGGGAAAATTCCTCTGATATCTACCCTAGAAGAATCTCTATTCCTTGTTTGTAAGGATTAATTCAAGTCACCTTATTAGGGCAGGATGATCTGTCTGGATATGAAAGTTCCAGATGATTTTACTCTTTAATTCATAGAAATATTACCGGTAGAATGACCCCCGTTCTATCTGTACAGACAATGGAACCCCCCTTCCCTGCCAAAGTGCAGGTCTGGGCAAAGGGTAGGGAGATCCTGGGATTCACACTCGTCTGTATTCCTCTCTCAGCCTCACTGTCGTAGTCCACAGGAAAACAGAGAGTGATGAGACTGGCATCAGCTTGACTGAAAGAGCTGCTGGAAGGACATCCATTTGAGAATCAAACCGTCTAGAGGGGGCTCAACTCCATTGTTTTGGAATCAGACTTGTCATTTTCCTAGACTGGTTGCCTTACCAAGACCTGCTATATTATATTTTCTTTGGCTTCCATCTTACAGGTTGCATCCTCGCATGAAAGATGCTTCCGGCCTCCAGTTAGACCCCACATCAAAGGTCCGTTTCCCTCTTGCTGTGATATATATATATATATATATATATATATATATATATATATATAGCCAGCCAGAGCAGCTTAAAAACTGAATGAAAATATTTGTAATATGAAATAAAAGGACGAAGAACGAGATTTTGTACAGTGATACGTCGACTTACGTCCGATCGCAGATACGACACCCCAAGGGCTGAAAAACAATTCACAGCAGATGACCGGAATTTCAGTCATTGCAGTTTTGTGGTTCAACCGCGAGTGACAAAAGTTTCCATCATGTTATTGTTAGCTTGAAAAAGAAAGTGCAGTATATTACATCATGTTTGTTTCAAGTTCTCCAGAAAAAAAAGTGAGAAAGGGGAGGAGGTAAAAAAAACAAACATTTCTTTGGTTTCGCTAATTATTTAGTAGTAGTAACCCAATGGCTGACATTTGTTCCCTTTCCTCCAGAAATGCAAGGGAGACGCATGTACAATATAGGGAGGTTTTAGGTAAGTTTGTATGAACCATTGTATTTTATTTTGTGCAGTGCGTATATTTCACTTCATCGACTTACGCCCAGATCGAGTTGCGGCCATACTAACAGGGCGTAACCTGGACGCAAGTCGATGCAGGACTGTATTCATGAGAGGAGAGAAGGAACGAGTATATATTTCCGGAGGCTAGTGTGCAGCCTGTAGCCTATTATAAATGGGGCCCTGAATTATGAAAATGCTCAAATATGGACAAGCATAATTTTCTTATTTGCTCAGTAATTTTCCCCCTTTCCCTCCATAGCAACATAATACAAGTATGTCTGACATGATAGTAACAGGTCTGGTTGGTCTCTCAATAGAAACCAAAAAGTGTCAAACTTATTTAAGCAGCTTGCCATGTTGGGGGTAATCAATTAAAAAAGAGAGTTTATCATAGACATGATGTTTAGTAAATATTTCATTTTCCTGCCCACTACGCGTGATATACAGCCAGCTAGACCAACTTGGAAACTGAAAGAAACCTATTTTGACAGTTTCTTGCTTTTGTTTTTGTGTTTGTGCAGCGGCTATGATCTCAATTTAAAATACCTTCGTCATATACATGTAGCTACCTCACTCCAATTAAAAGTAACAATTGGCTGAAATCGAACAGCCAGTAGGTAATAAAAGTCGAACACAGTATAGTATTGCAGGGATAAAGTAAGTATAGATTGACTTGATTGGAATTGATAGCTTGTAAACATTTAGGGAGGGGCCCTAACAATTGCGGGGCGCGTAGTATATGCTACAGAGTTAATCCAGCACCGGAGATGAGTTCACATTCAGTTCTCACATGTCTTTGGTGTCATTGTACCTCGAGGCCTCAATACGCATACCACTCATACCAGAAGAGTATGTTCCTACCTTCCCCGCCCCGGGCACTTACATTAGAACAGTAAAAATAAGTATAAAAAGAAAAGGAAAAAAACATGTAGCGTAACCAGGGATGCCAAATCAGTCATTTTTAGGCTAGATCTAGCCGGTTTTTGCCCCCTTTAGCAGATAAAAATCTGCGATGGCTGAAAATCTGGCCATTAAAAAAAAATGATTTGTCAATTCAATTTTATTTGATAGCTTACTAATAACATATATGTAATGTTTTTAGCCATAAAGTTAGCTGAAAATGGAGGAAGATGACCGATTTTAGACATTTTTGAAGGTCATTCAAAGCAAACCAAACTACACAAGGAAATTTTTTTTTCTAATTTTTCTTTATTTTTTTTTACTTAAGATCGATCGAATTATATCTGAAACTTTTGCTTTGAGGATATTTTCAAAATCAGACACTTATTTCAGCAAATCAATTTCAAATCTGGTGAGTTTAATATAAGTATATGTACATTTTTTATTATTTGTGCTAGAGTCCCGCGATTATATAACATTTTAAGCCATGAATTTAGCCGAAAGTGGGGAAAGATTCAGCGGATCTTATCAGTTTTTAAGCAGTTTTAGCTGGGGAAAATCAAATTTGAGTTGGCAACCCTTAGTGTAACAAGATGCTTAAAGTAAGTGGGGCATTGCCATAACCCGAGGGTGAACTGACATTTAAGTATTAAATGTTATATAGTATCTATTATAATCTATTTTTGCATTTATGCCTTCATGTAAGAGATCGGTGTGAAATTAGTACCACTAGCTGGCCCCATGGAAATTCCATGGGTGTTGACAGCTAAGTTCACACTGCGCAACACGATTTTTTCCTGGGTAGAAATCGTTTTTTCTTTATTTATTTATGCGTAAAAAGTATAGAACATGGCTATTATTCCCTACAACCTTTCCTTCTGCGACCAAAACAGTGATGATATAAAATTTATTTATTTCCGATGGGACAAGGGATGAATAAGCGCATTTTTAGTCTCGTAGAGTAAGGAAAAAGAATCATGGACTGTCTGAGAGATTTAGTTTAAATAAGTAGAGTCAACTCTCTCTCATATTGGATCTTTTATCACATTTATATTTACTTAAAAAGATTTTAAAAAAGATATTCAACGCGATCGTTACAAGGGTTGGAAATGAATACACAATACATTTCCCGTGGAAGAACAGGAAAGGTAAAACAATAAGATAAAAAATCATCGTTACACTTTATGATTATTTTCTTTTAGGCATCAATCGATTAACTTTGCATAAATATTTCTGCAGAGACAATTAATTCTTGGGCAAGTAATCTTTCCCTCTAACTCGATCGGCGGTCGAGTTACTTAAAAAGAAATCTTACGGGCTGCATATGAATATAACTGTCCAGATCACAAACGCAAAGTTTGAAGGGGGTGGTCATTTTCTATTTTTCACTGACTACACAAACAAGAATCGCGTTGTACGGTGTCATTCATTATTCAATTCCTCTGTTTTCCCCATTGCCTCTCTCTCGTATTTTCTATACCTTCAAATCATCGTGACAGTTTTTATCTAAACGTTATACAGATATGGATACATTTCACCAGAGGAAATTTTAACTTGCCTTTTAAAGTACTTGAATTTGTTCCTTCCTGCCCTCTATTTAAATTACCAAATTTTATTCTCTTCCCAGTTTAACCCTAACCTCTCATTAGACTACCTAACTTTCTTTCATCCCTCTCTTTGTACCCCCCCCCCCCGTAAACTACGTTTATTTTCCTTTCTCTCTCTTTTTGAACTACCTAATATTCTCTTCTGTCCTATCAGTTCTCAGCCTCTAATAAGATTATCCAAGATTCTCCTTATCTTAATACTGAAAGCGTAATATTTGCACATAAGGAAGAAGCAGGGTGATATTATAGATCTTGCAGATTCCCCCGTAATCGAAAATGGCGTAAAGCGAAGAATCAATAACCATTAATCTTATGGGAGTATTTTTCGGGCGTACACAGACCGTGAAATGTTCAACGTTTGCCTGCTCCGATGTCGAAGTTCAAGGTTCGTTGTCTACCGTGGATGGTTGAGGCTAGAGATTTAAACAACCCTGGATTAACCATTAAGCAAAATAAGAATCGGGCATCACTGGTTTCATGCAGTTTCCCGCGTTAAAATATCATAGATTTAAACTTATCTAATGTTGAAGTTTGAATTTTAAATTCAATTATTTCTCCTGCATTATAGTTAATTCAAACGATTCAATCATCCACAAAAATACTATTGTATAAAACTGGTCGTTATGCAAACACACGTATAGTTAGTGAGTGTTGGGTTTAGTGAAGTAATATGTTTTTGTGTGGAAATGTATTTTACCATCGCATTTTTACGTGCTTGAAAACGAATATAACCTTCATTTCTTCTGGAATGTTTCAATTTTAAAACCTTGTCAGTTGAGCAACAGAGCACCATTTGGGGGGTGGGGTGCTTAGAGGTGGGGGCACTATTTTTTTTTATTCAGCTCTCCACTCAAGTTCTGGGTTTGAATAACGACAGTATGCTTGATTAGTTAGCCTTACAAACCTTTCTATCATACAGATGTTTGTATGCTCTCAAAACAGTCTTCAAATATGTCCTAAATATACAAAAAAAATCGAAGTCATACTTTTCTAAAACGTCGTAAAACTCAATCGTAGTGAGAATCGAAAGGTTATTTGGGGGAGGGTCTTTGAACACGCCGTACAAATTAATGATATTAGCCTCTCTTCACATCATTTCGGCTTATGAAAGGTTTCATAAAGAGTCACCTAAAAACAGCCCAAAAACATAACCAGCGATATGTGGCAGGAATGATGGCTACTGTCTCTCAACAACTGCGTATTTCAGGGTTTGACTTTTATTAAGAGGAAAGCTATCCTAGAGTAATTTATTTCGACGTGCTGAATGTCGCAGTAACAGACAAGAAAGATTTGATTGACTTTGATAAAAAGACAAATTGTGATGGCCAGAAGAGTAGGTTATAGTATTTTGGATACAGCATGGCTTGTGGGGTGCTAACGTTCAATTGTGGCAAAAACCTATTTAGCAGACAGTCAAAAAAAGAAAAATCACCAACCGCTGACAAGGTATTGAGCGGCTAAGACTTATCGATGTGAAAGGTGAATGGAGGCTTTCCCACTAAGCATGAGTCAACAAAAGAGCAACTTTGACACGAGTTAGGGGTAGCCTTTTTTCAAGGAGAAGGGAGGAATGAGTCACAACACAGCACATTAATCCTTATTGCGTATGGGTCTGCATAGCCGTGGGCCAGTCAGAATGCTAATCAATATCCATTGCTGAAAGCCCCATCGGTGGGCATGTGTGCATTGGAACTGGATCTTGTTTGCTATCTCCTGAACAGCAGGAAAAAATGTGCGTCGTTATCCTGGGGAAGCGGTAGCACCATGATTTGCTGTGGGAAATCGACACGCTGGTGGAACATTCAGCTGGGAAAGACTGAGTCCTATCATTCGCGTGGAAGGTACTTAGTAGCGTACCACCTACCGTAACATTATTGAAGATCGGGAACACAACTTAATGGCAACAATTTTTTTTTTTTACAATGGCAGTGGCATCTTTCACCGGGACAATGTGCCCGGTCGTACTGCATGGGTTGTATGGGAATCGTTTCACGGACACGAAGAAATTGTGACTGAAATTATGGCCACTAAATTCCTTATCGAGCACATAGGCTGCCCAATGGAACTTCTACAGTTTAACACGTGACATTTAAAAGACCTGCTGTTAACATACTGGTACCAGATCCCAGATAAAACATTTAGAGATCTTGTAGACTCCATACCTGATCGAGTAAGAGCTATTTTGGAGGCACATACAGGACCAACACCTTATTGGGCAGATTGTCAAAGCAACAGTTCGCAAAACTAGTCACGAACACCAGTTTGTTAGCGCTGAGACTCCAATACTCACTGGGTAGCGCCCCTTATACATATCAGTTCAGACTTCTCGGCGTAAGTCTACTCAACACCGACATTTGAGCGCCGACTTCTCCTCGCGTGACCATGTGGCGCAAGGATAACTGAGTACATCTCAGCTCTCAGATCAACAAAAACAAACTATGGAATTGAAACAATTTTAGATATTTTTTTATCAATTCAATTATTTTAGTGAGTTGATTTACTTATGCGGTTGAATTTGATAGATTATAGTTTGCAGGAACAAACCTCATGGAGTTAATACGATTCATAACAGAAATAAATTAAAATTATAAGATTTCTTTTTTTTTCCTTCGTGGTAGTACATTTTATTGCTGAATAAGTTTATAAACAAATTATATCTCTTACTTTGCTACACGTACTATATGACGGAATGACTCAGTAAAGCTATCAGGCTTTCTACTTCGGTCATTTTCTGGCAAAATTTGACAAATCTGACCCGTTTGGAAAGCATTTTTGGCCATGAACATTTTGGTTTGGCTATTTTCAAATATTTGCCATTTCGACTTAGCTGGAATAATATTTTAAATAGATTCTCATGTTTCGTAGTGCAGAGCTGCAATATTATATCTATTACTGATTGTATGTATGGACCGACTCGATTGAGCTTAACAAAGGCCCCTAGCAGCGGGCATTGGGTGGAAAACCCTTACGGCCATTGTAAGTTGTTGCGACCTCAGTACCAGAAGGTTATATGCGAAGAGAAATCGTTCATAAGTTGATGTAATTTGATGAGACATGCCTTAACATCGTGTAGCTGTTGATTGCTCAGACCATGATATGATGTTGAAAGGAAAGATTGTCCTTCCACATCTTTCTAGATGAGGAGGAAAAAGTGGAAATGTTGGGTACAGGCCATGACTGAACCTGAACAATGGTAGGAGCAAATTGACTCTGAAAGGGAAATATGTTTACATTTTTAGTGATCAGGATTTTGTTTTTCAAAGTTTCAATTCGAGATTCCGGGGACCCCACCCCTATATTACTCAATTACGTATTAAAAATAGAACATTGAATATTTATTAGAATTTCCGAGATGATATCTAAGCAACTTTCGTTAACTACCTCGAAACCCTAGTGGAAATTTATCAACAATGCATCCTCCTGATAGTCACCCATGAAGAACCATGCAACGTGCACATGCTCAATTTTACATGGAGATATCATAAGATAACAATGATTATTAGAGAAAAGATAGGAGCCTAAAATATTATAGAAATAATGAGAAAACTCTAATGGCAATGGGCAGGTCACCTTGCAAGAATGTCAGACAACCGTTGGACAACTGACTCACAACGTGGATCCCTAGAGATCATATGCGAAATTGAGGCCGACAGAAAGGGAAATGGCGTGACGAGCTAGATAAATTCAGAAAGTACTGGCACCGCGATGCCCATAATAGAGAGTTTTAGTGAATCTTGAGAAAGGCCTGTGTCCAACGACAGACTCTAAGAGGCTGATAATGATGAATTCACTGATTAGGTGAAAGTAAATACGTACTTTGAAGAGTCAATTCATTTCAACGGACGGAAAGTGGGGATCAAATTTACCACAAAACCAACACATTCCTGGAAGAACGTTTGGGACTTATGCTTTCGAAACTTTGAACTCAAGGACCCCTTAAAGGAAATATTCCCCCCCCCCTTTTTTTTCAGCATTTAGTTTTTCTAGACTTCATATTTTGAACTGCAATATACAATTTTTAATCTTTTGAAGAAGACCATGATTGGGTTATATTTGTTTGTATTCAAATCTGAAGTTTGTGAACAATAATTGTTTTCCAATAACTATGCAATGTTTCTCTGCCACAAGATTCGCTGTCAGGTTCAGAGAGAATGCTACTGCACCCCGTAGGACATTAATTGACGGACTCACTGGTCTAACAAATAAAATAAAAAAAGATTGCTTCAGTTCCCAACTTCTCAAAATTCTCATACGACACCCTCATAACTAAACAAAATGTTTATTTTAACGATTACGTCAACAACAAATAGTTTCGCACGAATTAACCAATGAAAACACAAACAAACATTTTTGTTTGCATAATTTATCCAGACTTGAATATACGTCATCTTAAAGGGTTTTTATTTTCATGAGTCCCCACCCCCCAGCAAAAAGACATCACCACACACGATAACTTTTCTTTCATCAATTTAATTCTGAATAAATTTATCAAAAAAAAAACTATTTGTAAGAAAAAAAAAAAGTCAAGTTCCCATGGCTGAATAGTTAAAAGCGACTACGGCGTACACTGGACCCGCCCCTGGCAAAAGGTCGTGAATTTGATTCTCATCGTGGGCTTGCTCTCTATTTCCAGATTGTTCAGTTTAGAATTACAGCCCGATTCAAAGTTGTGACAAAAGTAAAAAAAAAAAAAGTTGAAAAAAAGTCGAAGCTGATAATAACAATGTTGCATTACTTCATCCATGAATAGATTTGAAAAAAAATAATATCGTTGAATAAAACTAGTTCTGTGATTGAATTGAATACTAGGAAGCAAAAAAAAAAAATGATTTTATCATTCTGCAATAAATTGTTGAACAAACCCATTCATTCATTCAGCGAAATATATGATTATTTTGATAAATACTTTTATTTTGTTTTACGAACTCATCATTCCCAGGATTTCAATTTCTGTGATGAATCGTATCAAACTCAAAGTTTGTTCCTGTAAGCTATGAACTGTTAAATTTAACAACCGAAGTAAATTAATTCACTAAATTCATTGAACTCGTGTATGATATTTTCTTATATCTCAATTAATTTATCTAATTCCATGGTTCATTTCCTGAGTCTTTCTGGCGCTGAGGCGCGCTCAAATATCGTTGCGCCGTTAGGTCGTACGCGGTGAAGTCAGCATTCAGATGTCAGCGCTAATTAGACATGCGTAGAAGTCGGGTCACAATATATATATATATATATATATATATATATATATATATATATATATATATATATATATATATATATATATATATATATTCAACTCGGTCACAGAGCGTTCAACAACTGTTTAGTACAACTAATCTAGTTAGGTGAAACTTCTTTTTTTTTTTTACTAAATTGAGACATTAAAGTGTAGTTTGCGTTCGGAATTTCTTGTTTGAAATAAAAATAGCAAAAAAAAAAAAAAAAACTCACGTAAACTATCTAATCTGGTCTAAATTAACTTTGGTCAATTAAGCAAAAATTTGTTCTGAGTATCAAGGTTAACATTTTGAATATAAAATCCAGAATTATACAAGATATTTTCTGATATTTTTCATTTTCATAATGTCTTTTTTAGATCGTATTTTTAGATGACAGAAAAATTCGTGAAAACTATTTTTATTTTAAATAAATTTTTAACGGGATTTCATTTCGTTGACTCAATTTTTTTTAAAAATCCCAAGTATACCTTCAGAAAATATTAGGTTTTAACGAACAATTGTTGAACGCATTATTTTCCCTATAAACGTTGACCGTGTCGGCAACAACCTGTTAGCTGCTATGCTTGGCATAATGGTGACGAGACATTTCTGTCAAAGGGGCAGACTATAGATGGGAGGGGATGAATGCCTTCCCAAGTGAACCGAAGCACCCTCAGCAAAAATACCGCCCGCACCTTTATGATACTTCGCTTAGGGAAGCTAAATACCAAAGGTAAGGGGCACCTGATGGGGATAGAAATATCACTGATTCGAAAAGAGAACAGGGAAGAGAAAGGGCAAAAAATGATGACAAAACAAAAAAAAAAACACTAAATGAGAAAACGGAAAAAGAGAGGGCAAGAGAGAGGGGAAGAATGAAAAGGAAAAAGACAAAAAAATGCCATATATATATATATATATATATATATATATATATATATATATATATATATATATATATATATATATCCCCCTAAGTTGAAACTTGAATAAGGAAGCTAATAACTCCCCATTTTTCTTTTCATTAAAAACATAGTAAAAGAATAAAGCTGCCAAATATATCCGTACATACATATATGCAGATACACACACACTAATTATATATACACACACATATATACATATGATAAAAGACAGAAAGATTGGGTGAGCATTTTTTTCTTAGGAATATTTCCATAATAACTGCTTGAGGACACAAGAACGTTGAACAACATGGTCAAATTATTGAAGCAATCAGAGCAGATAAAACCTACCTTCCAATCTCGAGGGCGGATGCCCTGGATATTCAGTGAAGCTCACCTTTGGATCAAAACAAAGGCACACAGTCGGTGCGAGGGTTTTGTGCGGCCCACGAGGGGGAAAATCAATGCACTCAAGCGAGACTTGAAATAAGCGCCCTCGCATGATTTATCTTTTTAAAATTTTTCTCCTGGTAATAGATTAATACTGCGCTTTATATATATATATATATATATATATATATATATATATATATATATATATATATATATATATATATATAATGCTCCTCTATTCAGGGTTAAGCACTCTTTAAGTGAGGTAACCCATCCATTGTAAGCTTATACAATGCTTTTCTATAGGAATAGAGCACTCTGGTGGATGGAGAATTTCTGTGTGAATAAATATATCGCTTAAATTCAGCCTTACTGACTGTCCAGTTCCGTAGCCCAGAGGTAGGATATCGGCCTCCGGGTCTGAAGTAAAGGATTCAATCCTGCCTCGCGATACTGGATGGGATAATGAAGACGCTGAAAAGATGTAATACATCAAAACAGCTGTCTGTGGATGACACAATGATATATATCTTTATATCTCTATCTCTCTCTCTCTCTCTATATATATATATATATAGTGGAAATCTGCTACATAAACATTCATGTTTTGGTTTATTTTAGATTCCAATTTAGGACTTGGGGGAGGGGCTATTTTTCAAGGCTGTCTTCCCTTTTTTCCTATATGTATATATATATATATATATATATATATATATATATATATATGTATATATATATATATATATGTAATGTGTGTGTGTGTGTGTGTTTTGTTTAATGGTTGGTCATTGCTTGTTATGCTTTTCTGTTTTATTTAGAAAGGGGTGTGCTTATTGGTAGTTATAAATTATGAAGGTATGGAGTATGCATTTGCGTTATCAGTGTGTAGTTAATCCATCAGTTCTTTGTGGTAGGTTTTCTCTCAGAGTATCTTCACTTGAATCTGTTTCCAAATGTCAAGGTTTCCTTTTATATGACCTTAATTGTTAATCAAATTCTGGGTTTGTCTGTTTTTACGAGTCTAAAATAATTATGGTGATTTGATTTTTCTTGAAAGTGGCTGGGGAAAATACCATTATATACAGATAATTGGAAGTGGATTCACCGCACAAACAAGTTTACGTCTTCTTTGGACTTCTTCAGGCGGATGATAATGTGTTTTTTAGATTTTTGTTGGGGGAATTAGGTGAGAGTCTTGTGGGTGTCCTTATGAGCAGGAGGAGTTTTTATTTTCTTTTATTGTTTTTTGTAGTGAGTGTTTTGTTGGTGATTGTAAGTTACATGTCAAAGGATGTGAGTTATGTGTAGGAGTTACCTATAAGTGGACGCTGAATTGTGTTCTCGGGAATGTTTTGATCTTAACCTTGATATTTGGCATCAAATTTACTTCCTATCGAATTATTTTTCCAGCTTTACTCTAAAACAACTTGACTCTCGGAGTATAAAGTTGAATGTATCGAGCACTCCATGAAATAAATCCATCACATATCAGACATTGCATTATGCTATGTTGCAAACCTGATTTGTACTGATATATATATATATATATATATATATATATATATATATATATATATATATATATATATACAGTATATGTGGTACAAATCAGGCTAGCAGTATAACATAATATAATAATATATCAATAATATAAAGCCATTTCTGAAATGCAATGGATTCATTTCATAGAGTGCTCGATACATACAGCATTTTACTCATGGAGTTAAGTTTTTTTAGAGTAGAACTAGAAATAAATAGATTCGCCTGATGAGGCCCGAAGATGGCAGAAACATGAGCTAGTTTGTGTAGCGAATCCACAATCTACTATTTATATATATAAAGCCGAGTTTAGTGGTGATGGTATTTTCACAATAAAGCCCATGTCACAGATGCATTTGTTCTCAGCTTGTCTGACCAGTAGAAGGTGTAACTGGCTCTGCTCTATCTCAGATTTCCCTCATCTGGAAATCGGACCTCACTGATAGCAGTAATATCGATGGCAACCACAGCAAGGTGACGCTGCGATCTATCTCAGTCTTTTAAACCTTCAGTTTTTTTTAGTTTTGGATTTGGTGAGTGATGCAGTGGTTTGGGATGTCGGGAAGCGGTTATGAACGGGGTTTGGGCGAGGTACACGTTTAGACGTCTCCTGGTATGGTCTAGGTGGTACTAACCCTAGAATGTCGGTACAAGACATAATATTGGATAAGTGGAATTCTTGATTAGTTCCGTGGGGTTTGTAGGTGAAGTGTAACTTGTACATGTCCCTGCCCAAGCTAAAACCACGGTATAAGTTGAGCATTGACAGGCAATATGTGGTGATGCTAGTTACTTATTTTGGAGTTTTTCGTGGAAAGAGATAGGCGAGTTAATCCGTTAATCACTGTCGAAATTAGAACCTACGGGCTTGGGGGGTGCTATTTAGTTTGCGAAGCTGCAAGTCCAACAGTATGCTTTCACAGTAAATGTTCCTAGGCTTGTCCAACCGGTTCCTCGATCCGAAAATAAACTCTCCCATATTAAAAATATTGCTTTTTATCGTTATTCGTTCCATCCCACCCTTTTTCTTCTACCTTTGGTGATATAAATATTAGATTAAAATAAACTAAGAGATGAGCGGAGCGTATAACAATTCTGGACCAGAGAATGGCTTTGCGACCATTCTTTAGCAAATAAAAGTTACGAATGCTCGAAGAACCTTCTTTAGTGTTATCAAACAAATCATGGAAAAATATTGGCCGTAAATTTGTGCACAACAAAACAATAATTATGATAAGTAACCGGTTTCAACTAGTACTGCAGTCTGATTGTAAGTTGATACAGGTTATCGTAAGCAGTTCGAAGTTTGAGCGGGGAGGGGGGCTGCATTTTGACAATATCTTTTCCTCGGGACATGAGAACTAGGCTTACTTTGCACTTATGTCTCTTTTTTTCTTTTTTTTTTTTCAAAGAAACTCCCAACACCTGTTGCTTACAATAAATTACCACCAAACCAACAGTCTACCATTACCTGAAATCTCAACTGAGGGACTTGGGCTATTGTCGTTTTGTTTTAGTTTAGAAAAAAAATCTTAGTTGTAATAACCAAGAATTCGGAAGTACTACAACATGTAACAATATTAGGTCAGAGAATGGCCTCGCGACTGTTCTTTAGCGAACAAAATTTACTAATTCTAGAAGCATCTTTTTTTCTTTAGCGTTGTCAAACAAATTACCGAATGATGCAATACAAAACAATAATTGTGTAAATTAATTATTAGTGCAACAGTCAGATAGAAACTGGTGAAGTTATCATAAGCTGTTCAAGGGAGGTGTTCCTACCTTTTGACAACGTATTTTGCTCCGTTTTCCTAGGGCTATGATCTACTTTTTATGCCTTGTGTCGTTTGGCCAAATAAACCCCCTCTGAACTATTTTCTTTGGCTATAATATTTAAATTTTGGCACTTCCTGAAGAGCATCTGGCCTTGAACTTTTTCTTCATCGACAATTCGTATTCACATTTTTGCATTTTTCCCCCACTTAGTTGCACCACGATCTTTGATGAAGTTCTTATTCGTTCCATACAGCATTGTTGCAATAGTTTATAAATGATTATTCATTCCTTTTAATTTTGCGCAATAAATTTGAAAAGTAACTGAGCAAAATTAAAAATGAACGTAAAAAGTAAAAACATTTTTTCTAATAATTAATGTTGATTTTTCATTATTGGTCTTATAAAAAATATTGATAAAATGGTTGTTTTCAGGAAATTCTTTTGGCATTTGACGATTTTGTTTGCCTGCAATTGTCAACGAACATCTCTAACCTTGTCCTGCATTCCCAGCACTTGTACTGGACTTTCCGCTATCTTTTCTCCGGTTTATTACCAGACGAAGCAAGGCAAAGGGTATGGCGACCATGGTCGTTCGATTACAAGTTTCAGTAATGAGTAGGTTCATCAAATTTGGCCGCATTATGACCGCTAGTTTACAATATCCTTCCGCGCTAACAGATAGTACGTACTTCCAAGCAAACATTGAACCCGAAGAAGACCGTAGAACGTGCAGACAAGAGCTAAGCAATGTCCAAGACGTATAATATGGCCAAACAATACAAAAATAAGTACTGCTGCCACCAAAACTGACATTCTAACTTATCTGAAACCTCAACCGAGGGACCTAGGATAATACCGTTATGTTTTAGTTTTATAAAGGATGTTTGTTGTGATCCAAATAATAGTTTCTGAGAATGTGGAAGTATTAGAGCGTAAAACGATACTGGATAAGAGAGAATAGCTTTGCAACTGTTATGTAGCAAACAAAATTTACTAATGCTAGAAAAATCTCTCTTTTGAATTGTCAAACAAATTATGGAATAACATTAGCAGTCATAATTTTTTGCAATACAAAACAATACTTGATTTACAGGTTTAAACTTGTACCGCAGTCTGATTGTGAGTTGGTGAAGTTACTATAAGGAGTTTGCAGGTGGGATCCTCCACTTGGGCATTATCTTCCACCCGGTTTTCCTTGGGACATAAGACCTAGGTTTACCTTTCGAATAACCACCCAACCTGCAGTCAAGATTTATCTTAAGTCTTAACTGAGGGACTTGGGTTATTGTTACACGTTTTTTGTCTTAGTTTTTTTAAAAATTGAAGCAATTATAATAATTTTCGGAAATGTTAGAGTACATAACAATACTGGATCAGAGTGTAGCGATGTAAAAGTTCTTTTGCGAACGAAAATTGGTTGTGAACAGCCAGAGAAATGCCACTATTAACACAAGCAAAATATCAAAAGTTATCAAATATCAAATAATCACCAACAAATGTGGTTTTGCCTTACTTTTTACTTTTCTTTCTCTCTCTCGCTCACATACACACACATAAATACATACATTCATACATACATACATACATACATACATACATACATACATACATACATATATATATATATATATATATATATATATGTATATATATATATAAATACATACATACATATATATATATATATGTATATATATATATATATATATATAATGTGTGTGTTATCGATCTTAAAATAGGTTACGATGTTTGAAACATTTTCCGATTTATCATTTATTTTAGCGTATAAAAATTATACATATATATATATATATATATATATATATATATATATATATATATATATATATATATATATATATTGCACGTACATGTTTTGAACACCGAAACTCATTTTAAGACCGATAACAATATATATATACATATATATATATATATATATATATATATATATATATGTGTGTGTGTGTGTGTGTGTGTGTGTGTATGTATGTAGCTTTATATTATTAATATATTATCATTATATCATGTTATACTGCTAGCCTGATTTGTACCACATGTACTATGTATGTACGTATGTATATATATATATATATATATATATATATATATATATATATATATATATATATATATATATGTACGTATATATATATGTATGTGTGTATGTGTGTATATATATGTGTGCGTGTATATTATAATATTCATAATTACAACTAAATACCTCAAAGTGATTATCTAACATGATTTTACTAGCACATGAACAAATTAGACAATGCATAGAAGTAACAGTGTTGGATTGAAGCAGCTGGAGGCTCATGGCTGGGGAGATCCAGAGCAGGGGAAGCACAAAACTTAACAACATTTGACCATGAAAAACTAAATTTCGTTTTGGAAACCGTCAACCAAAATTGTCAACGTAAGTTTCTTCAGTTTTAAAGTTAGTCTGGCTGGCTACCTATGCATATAAGTGTCGGTGTGAACAAGATGCACTAACGGAACTAGTATGCTCAAAATTCAATCATTTACTTTAAGAACATTCACTCTCTAGAAGAAAAAACGTTTCTTAACCCCCACGCCCAAAGGCTTTAGGTGGCCAATTCGCAATGAAAGTTTATGCTAAATTAATCCCTTTAATTTGTGTCTGGTGTCTGTTTTTTGTTTTTTTTTTCAACCCAAACAGTTCACTGCCTAACAAAAAGGCAAGAGATGTAATTCATTCATTGATCACACTTTTTTTCCTTTTTTAGTTGATCACCCCCAACACAGTTTACTGCCAAGAGACGTTGGTCAAGTGACAGTTTTTATTGAGTGGCTTAGTAGACCTGTTCATTTTTTTTTTCTTCTCTATGAAAATAAGTAATTGCAGAAAGCTTAGGAATGGTAAAAAAAAAGTCATGGATTTATGAGTAAATGGTATATTATTGAACTAATCCATCACCAAATTACGTTAATTTTGACCACTTAATTCTGTCGTTACCGATGAAATGAGATTAATGGTAATTTCTAAAAAAAAAAAGTATAGCCGGAGATGGGGCGACCTCGCAGGTCCTGGGGCCCCAGGCCACAATCCGTAAAGCGCATTTGTAAATCTGACTATGACGAAAGCAAACGAAACTAAACTTTTATATAAAGCCCACCGCAGTTATTAGAGAATATGAAAAGAAAAAGAAAATCCAAATTGGCCCCTCGTATTTACGAAGATCGTCTGTGTTGATTGGTTATGAGGAAAAACGAAAATGTTAAAAGTGGCTCTACTTACCTGTAGATCGTCTCATGGGAGAGTGTTGTGGCGTTGTGAATAAATCAAACCTTTTAAACCAGGAAAAAAAAACTTGGGTGTCTTGAAAGTTGAAGCAAGTGCGAGAAGAAGAAGGAAAGAGAAAGGCTGATAACACACACACACACACACACACACACATATATATATATATATATATATGTAAATATACGCACGCGCGCACACACATACACTCACACACACACACACATACGTACATATATATTTATATGGCAAGCTTGTGGTTTTGTATATGTGTCAATGGGATAGGATTGGGTGGTTGTATTTTTCATCAACGTTACGAGGACTGATTTGCACTTGCTCGTTTCGCTAGTTTTAGGGCAGGGATCCCCAAAGTGGGCGCTTACCAGCCCCTTGGGGAAGCTGGAGAACATAAGGGAGCACTGAAAAGCAAGGGGGCGTTAGAAATCGAGGAGTGGTAGGGGGGATGTTTGGAGTCAAGGGAGCGCTAGAGGGCGCTGGGAAAGAAGAGATTGATAGCGGGGGTGCTGGGGAGGGGGCAAAGAAAAAGGTTCATTTTAATGTATCATTTCTTGCCAATTTTACGAGACGGGAAAGGGTGCGCTGACGAAATATGTTCCTCTAAAACTGAACTGTTTTAGAGGAAGTATGCTTCTGCTTCTAGTCAAATTATTTCAGTTCAAAGCAACAAGTATAGGTCACCCCGGCGAGGATCACACTCACTATTACAGGATATGACAGAATGATCTGTGGGACTGGCCACAAGTGTACGACACCCAGTGATGATCACACTCGCTACAACAGGGATGCTCAGTACCAAAAGACATAATTATATGACACCCAGTGTGAATCACGCTCATTACAACAGGACACAACAGAAATACGACACCAGACACAAGTATGGATCACATAGTGTGGATCACACAGTGTGGATCACACCCACTACAGTAGGGGTACTTTGGGGGCACTCGCCGTTAACTATCGCCTAAGGGCGAGGCAGCTTTCTGAACCGTAACTTGGTGCAAAGTCATCAATGTCATAGTACCCCGTGATTATCAAAATTTCTTTCACTAAGAGGAATCCAGTTATTTTTTGAGTTTAAGACACCCGTGCCACCTTCCCCACTCTCTCAGGTAGGGATCTGGGCTCCCTGGACCTCTCTTATGTATATACAGGGTATCCCATAGCTTTTGCTCTTTTCATACCGGTTTTCCATTTGAAAGGGGAGTAATTTGAATTCAACTTGATTTTTATTGCAGAATGATTGTTTATCAAATGGAGCAGAAGGGAAGTAACTCCAAGACAGTTTATCATCACATTATTGCCCTTAAGACACCTACGAAAAAGGGCAAATTTATGGAACACCCTGTATATGTGGGTTGGGTGTGTGCACACGCACCTACTGAGTTCTGATAAAGTTCAATGGGCGGAGTTTTCTTATCAAGTCATTTTTCAGGCAATTTTAACAAATACAAGACTGAAGGTATCTGTCATGTCCTCTTTGAGCCTGTGAACAAGAAATAAAAGAAATGATTTCTATTCATTTAATAAGTAATTATCAAGTACATGTGTACCATCGATTTTCCAGTACCTTTGGTCCTAGAACTGTACCAGATTATCCATTTTGCCGGACCAACAGAGGTAACAGAATGATAATTTCATGATAAACCTCTAACCCACTAGTTACGCACATCTCATATCGTATAGTATCACGTTAACGAACAGTGAATATGAATTGAACAGTTAAATGCAATAAATTAATTTAAATGAAACAGTTTATCAAAAATGATATAATAGATACAGGCAGCTCCAAAGTCAGCTATGGGTAAGCTTGATATCTGCCACCACAAACATTTGCAAGTTGCTTCAGGACACCGATGACCAAAGAACATAATTTCCGACAACAAAGCTCTGTACAAGACGTGTTATATTATTTTACTCAAGAAAAAAAAAAAGGTTGCCCAACTACGGTGGTCTATGTTTAGTCATATACTATGTATGTCTGAAGGAAAAATCTGCTCAAAAAGCCCTAGGATATTTTGCCTAAAATTTCAGGCTTATACATCATTATATATATGGTTGTGTAGCGAAATCGATTTTCTGCAGACACAGAACGGGGGCCACTCGGACATGAATTAAAATGTTTGCAAAGGTTTCATGC